>CM064565.1:22755442-22960442 GCA_032716605.1 Paralithodes platypus | reverse complement strand
GATACAGACCCCAATAACCAATATGACTTACTGCTGAAACATTGCTTAGCGATTTGTGAAAAATACACCCCTATTAAAAAACAACCCTCAACCACTAAGAAAATTCCCCGTGATCGAAGGATAATAATGAGAAAACGAAGAAGACTACGAGTAAAAATTGCCCATTCTACCAACGACCACAACCGTACTTTGATGCAGCGGAAAATCTTGACGCTAGAAGAGCAGTTGAAAACCTCTATTGAAAAATAAATGAAGCTGAGAGAAGAACAGGCAGTATCTGCAATCAAGTAAAACCCTTAATACTTCTTCAAATATGCAAGTAACCGATCAACAATTAAGGCCGCTGTTGGCCCTCTAACAAGTGAGCACGGTAAAATGATTGAAGACCCAACAGAAGTTTGTGAAGCTCTTTGTAAACAGTACGAGAGTGTTTTCAGTACCCCTTTTAAAGATAAGATCATCACAGAACCCAACAACTTTTTCTCCAAGATCAAGGACCCATCAATAGAAGATATAGTTTTTACTGAGAATGATATAATAGAAGCAGTTAAAGAAATTTCCACCAATGCTGCAGCTGGCCCTGATGGTTTTCCAGCCATACTACTGAAGAAATGTGCAGAAAAGTTGTGTGTACCTCTCAAAATCCTATACAGATCTTCACTGGATTCCGGGATTGTTCCTGGATTACTGAAGAGAGCTAAGGTAACTCCCGTATTCAAAGGCGGGTCAAGAGGCAAAGCAGAAAACTACCGACCTATTGCCCTCACATCCCATATCATTAATACTTTTGAGAAAATTATTGTCAAGAATATTACAAACTACCTTGAACAGAACAATAAAATGAATGATAGCCAACACGGATTTCGACAAGGTAGATCATGCTTGTCCCAGCTCCTTGCCCATCATGAAAAAATTGTTAGTACACTAGAGAATGGCAGCAACATCGATGTAATCTACTTGGACTTCAGTAAGGCCTTCGACAAGGTGGACCACGGAATCCTATTACATAAAGTCCGCAATCTAGGAATAGTAGGTCGCCTTGGAGTATGGATCCATAACTTTCTGAACGAGAGAAAGCAATGTGTTGCTGTGGGTGGTGTCATTTCCCATGACTCAAATGTCTACAGTGGTGTCCCTCAAGGTTCTGTACTGGGGCCACTGCTGTTCCTCATACTCATATCCGACATTGACCAAGGTACACTCTAATCAAAAGTCTCATCTTTTGCCGATGATACCAGATTAATGAAAGAAACTAAATCAATGGAAGATGTGGACAAATTAAAATCTGACCTTACCAAGCTATATACATGGGCCGAAACAAATAATATTTCTTTCAATAATAACAAATTTGAACTGGTTAGATATGGTACAAACAAAATAGAAGAAGTCCACTATTCGGCACATGATGGCCAAAGAATAAAGTGCAACAACAAAGTGCTAGACCTAGGGGTAACAATCAGTGATGATGCCACCTTCACTACCCATATCATAACAGTAGTACAAAAGACACGAGCCAAGGTTGGCTGGGTATTGCGTACTTTCAGAACTCGTGAAAGAGAACCTATGTTAACCCTGTATAAGGCCTTGGTAATACCACTCTTGGAATATTGTTGCCAGTTATGGAATCCCTGGAAGTCACGAGAGAAACAAGCATTAGAAGGCATCCAGCGCTCCTTCACTAGTAAAATAGTGTCTGTGAAGGAGGAAGACTACTGGCAAAGACTTAAGTCTCTAAACTTGTACTCTCTAGAACGACGCCGAGAAAGATACTTGATCATTTATACCTGGAAAATTCTCAACAACTTAACCCCAAACCTGCTGGGAGAGGAAGAAAAGGAGTTGATAGAGATAAAAGAAAACCAACGACTGGGCCGTATGTGTATTATCAGGTCAATTAACTCAAGAGCACTGACAAGAGTTAAGACACTTAAAGAAAATGCCTTCGCTACACGGGGTCCGAAGCTCTACAATGCACTGCCAAAAGAAATATGAAACCAAAACTACCCAACCGTTGAAAAATTAAAAAAGGAATTGGATGATTTCCTGTCATCACTGCCAGACCAACCAATCCTACCCCACTACTACCTCCGTGCTGCCAGCAACAGCATTCTTGACCAGCTGGCACAGAGGAGGGTAGATGGGATGTACAGTGGCAGCGCCGCAACGGCGTGGACCACAGGGCGCTAACTGACAGCCCTCAACTACAACCACAGGAACCACAGGTACTGAATGGTTGTGTAGATGTGTGTGTGTGTGTGTACTGTATGGTTGTGTAGATGTGATGTGTGTGTGTGTACTGTATGGTTGTGTAGATGTGTGTGTGTTTGTGTACTGTATGGTTGTGTAGATGTGTGTGTGTGTGTGTGTACTGTATGATTGTGTAGATGTGTGTGTTTGTGTACTGTATGGTTGTGTAGATGTGTGTGTGTACTGTATGGTTGTGTAGATGTGTGTGTGTGTGTGTGTGTACTGTATGGTTGTGTAGATGTGTGTGTGTGTTTGTACTGTATGGTTGTGTAGATGTGTGTGTGTACTGTATGGTTGTGTAGATGTGTGTGTGTTTGTACTGTATGGTTGTGTAGATGTGTGTGTGTGTGTGTTTGTGTACTGTATGGTTGTGTAGATGTGTGTGTGTTTGTGTACTGTATGGTTGTGTAGATGTGTGTGTGTGTGTGTGTGTGTGTGTGTGTACTGTATGGTTGTGTAGATGTGTGTGTGTTTGTGTACTGTATGGTTGTGTAGATGTGTGTGTGTGTGTGTGTACTGTATGGTTGTGTAGATGTGTGTGTGTGTGTACTGTATGGTTGTGTAGATGTGTGTGTGTGTGTGTACTGTATGGTTGTGTAGATGTGTGTGTGTGTGTGTGTGTTTGTACTGTATGGTTGTGTAGATGTGTGTGTGTGTGTGTACTGTATGGTTGTGTAGATGTGTATGTGTATATGTGTGTGTGTTTGTGTACTGTATGGTTGTGTAGATGTGTGTGTGTGTGTGTGTGTGTGTGTACTGTATGGTTTAGTAGATGTGTGTGTGTGTGTGTGTGTATGTGTGTGTGTACTGTATGGTTGTGTGTATGTGTGTGTGTGTGTGTATGTGGGTGTGTACTGTATGGTTGTGTAGATATGTGTGTGTGTTTGTGTACTGTATGGTTGTGTAGATGTGTGTGTGTATGTGTGTGTGTACTGTATGGTTGTGTAGATGTGTGTGTGTATATGTGTGTGTGTTTGTGTACTGTATGGTTGTGTAGATGTGTGTGTGTGTGTGTGTGTGTACTGTATGGTTGTGTAGATGTGTGTGTGTACTGTATGGTTGTGTAGATGTGTGTGTATGTGTACTGTATGGTTGTGTAGATGTGTGTGTGTGTGTGTGTGTACTGTATGGTTGTGTAGATGTGTGTGTGTGTGTGTGTGTACTGTATGGTTGTGTAGATGTGTGTATGTGTACTGTATGGTTGTGTAGATGTGCGTGTATGTGTGTGTGTGTACTGTATGGTTGTGTAGATGTGTGTGTGTGTTTGTGTACTGTATGGTTGTGTAGATGTGTGTGTGTGTGTACTGTATGGTTGTGTAGATGTGTGTGTGTTTGTGTACTGTATGGTTGTGTAGATGTGTGTGTGTGTGTGTGTACTGTATGGTTGTGTAGATGTGTGTGTGTGTGTATTGTATGGTTGTGTAGATGTGTGTGTGTTTGTGTACTGTATGGTTGTGTAGATGTGTGTGTGTGTGTACTGTATGGTTGCGTAGATGTGTGTGTGTTTGTGTACTGTATGGTTGTGTAGATGTGTGTGTGTGTGTGTATTGTATGGTTGTGTAGATGTGTGTGTGTGTGTACTGTATGGTTGTGTAGATGTGTGTGTGTGTGTATGTACTGTATGGTTGTGTAGATGTGTGTGTGTGTGTATTGTATGGTTGTGTAGATGTGTGTGTGTGTGTACTGTATGGTTGTGTAGATGTGTGTGTGTGTGTATTGTATGGTTGTGTAGATGTGTGTGTGTGTGTTTGTGGACTGTATGGTTGTGTAGATGTGTGTGTGTGTGTGTGTACTGTATGGTTGTGTAGATGTGTGTGTGTGTGTGTGTGTACTGTATGGTTGTGTAGATGTGTGTGTGTGTACTGTATGGTTGTGTAGATGTGTGTGTGTGTGTGTGTACTGTATGGTTGTGTAGATGTGTGTGTGTGTGTACTGTATGGTTGTGTAGATGTGTGTGTGTGTTTGTGTACTGTATGGTTGTGTAGATGTGTGTGTGTATTGTATGGTTGTGTAGATGTGTGTGTGTGTGTATTGTATGGTTGTGTAGATGTGTGTGTGTTTATGTACTGTATGGTTGTGTAGATGTGTGTGTGTGTGTGTACTGTATGGTCGTGTAGATGTGTGTGTGTACTGTATGGTTGTGTAGATGTGTGTGTGTGTGTGTACTGTATGGTTGTGTAGATGTGTATGTGTACTGTATGTTTTTTTAATAATAATAATAATAATAAACGGTTTATTAAAGAATGGCAGCCTCATGAGCTGAAAATACACATTTTACAATTTAGTGGATGAACATGAGATGTACAGATATGAGGATGGTAAGCTTAGTTTACAAACAAAATAAATAGATACAATAATGATGCATGTGCAGAATACAAATTATCATAAAATATCCATGAGAGTAAGTGATATACAGTACATATACACATTTATTTACTTACTCATATACAGAACAACACAAACGCTCACGTATGCACACAAACATACATACATACAGAAACTGTTTTGGTATGGTCTACAATGGGAGGTTAATCCTCGGTAGTGAAGGTGTGTGTGTGTGTGTGTGTGTGTGTGTGTGTGTGTGTGTGTGTGTGTGTGTGTGTGTGTGTGTGTGTGTGTGTGTGTGTGTGTGTGTGTGTGTGTGTGTGTGTGTGTGTGTGTGTGTGTGTGTGTGTGTGTGTTACAGGAGGCGAAATATGGAAGAGCTGGGCGTTCTATTGTTAAGGGTGGAAATACATGGATGAAGATACGCGAACACTTAATAATAGATAATGCTTATGCATAGATTTATAATCAGAAGTTGCGCTAGTGAGCAATATGTTCTCGCTCATATGTACGTATACTTACATACATATGTGCATATGACCATATAAATACACGTACAGTACATATATATATTATATACCTTATATTCTCAACCGGGCTCGAACCATTGACAGCACATACACACAGACATACATATATATAAATATATGCACATTACATGCTTATATGCTCTTCTCTTATCCTACCTGATACTCTCAGCCGGGCTCGAACCACAAACAGTATACACTATAGACACATAAATAACGCATACATACATACACATATACGCACACATACATACACATATACTGCACATACATAGATACATATATACACATATACATAATCAAACTCAAGCAAATACATACATAAATTATATTCTAATACACACACGCTCACACACTTATGCATATATTATTAAAGGTGGGCGCGTATATATGGTGTGACAGGCCGTTATTACACATTATTAATAATATTAACAATGGTTGGGATAGGACTATTTTTATATCTGTCAGTTCTTGCTCTTATTGGTTGGAGTGTGTTGAAATGACGAGCTGCACGTGTAGGTCTAGGGGCGTCTGGTGGAAGTAAGTTTCTGTGTCGTGGGTGAACAAGCAGCTTAGATGCAAACTGTTTGAGTGTGTTGTAGTGGTGGGTTGAGAGTGCAGGTATGCTAAGGGTGGTGAGAGCTTCCTCGTACCCTGGATATGTGCCACCCAGGATGATCCTGCATGCCCTCCTCTGAACTCTCTCCAGTTGACGTTGTTGTGTTAGGGTTAGAGAGGAGGACCAGGCGGGAGAGGCGTAGGTGAGCTTAGGGAGTATGAAGGTGGTATATATACTCTTCAGCTCATTCTCCGGCGCCCCCAGGGATCTCAACCGCCTTAGCATAAACAACTTGTAAGTGGCGGTCCTGACTGTGGTAGTTACATGTTTCTTCCAGTTCAGTTTGTTGTCCACAGTGATTCCGAGGAGTTTGGTGGACTCAACAAGCTGAAGGGGATGAGGACCAATTGTGACAGTGGGTGGAGGAAGGTCGGTAACGGAAGTGTTGATGTGCATGACCACTGTCTTGTCATGCTTGATAGTCACATGATTGTCTGTGGTCCAGGCTTGAAGACGGTCGAGGATGTCTTGTAGGGGGTCATAGTTAGGGGAGGTGTTATCGACAGTAATGCCGACTGTCGAGTCGTCCACGTACTTCCAGTGGAAGGGGGTGTCCTTTAGGGCATCATTAATCAAGATGAGGAACAATAAAGGCCCCATCTTTGTGCCCTGTGGGACTCCACATGTGATGTCTAGGAAGGTGGAGATGAAGCCTTGGTATCGCACTGCTTGTCGTCTGTCACTAAGGAAGTTGGTCAACCACGCAACCAGGGTAGGATGTAGCCCCAACTTTATGGCTTTGTTGATGATGATGGTGTGGTCAACAAGGTCAAATGCTTTCCTGAAGTCAATAAAGGCAAGGGCGAGGGAAGTCTTTCTCTTCTCAAGATTTGTGTAAATATAATCTAGGAAGCTAATAAGACAGTGAGTGGTGGAGGAGGTTTTTACGTTGCCAAACTGTTGGGGATCTATCAAGTGACGGATTTGTGAGTAAGCCCAGGTGAATACAAAGTCCTCACAGATTAGACTAGGGATGGGCGTAATGGCAATTGGTCTGAGTTCATTAAGAGAATGTGGGGAGGGGGTTTTGGGGATTGGAGTGACGTATGAAGTTTTCCAGTCTGCAGGGCATTTACTTTGCCTTAAGGAGGCATTAATTATCGAGCAAAGGGGGGTGGCAAATTCCACCGAAAATTCTTTGTATATTTTCATGGGTAGATCTACTGGGGTTGTTGATCTTTTTTATTTGAAACTGGAAAGCTTTTTGGCCACTTCAAATTCTTGAACAGTTACTGGGGGGGAAGGGGATGGGAGGAAGGCAGGGAGGTTGGTGCGGTCTAGTTTGGGGAGGGTTTGGCAGATGGTAGAGAAGTGATTATTTATCAGTTCAGGTGCATCTACACGAGGGACATGGGAAACACAGGGGATCGAAGGAGTCCCACTACTTAAGCCACAAAGATTCTTAATTTTAGAGTACCACTGACTGATATTGGTTTGTTTTAAATGATGAATCTTTGTAGGGTAGTAGGACTTCTTCGCCCAGCGGATTTCCCTTATCACAATGTTGCGTAGGTCCTTGTAGCGATTGTTGTCCGTGTAGAAGGCCTTGTTCCGATTCTGCATCAGTCTCTTGATCCGAGGAGTAATCCATGGGACGTCAGAGGGGTGCATTTTGGTCCTCTTGGTGGGGAAGAAGTGGTGGTAGGCTTCGGTGGTGGTAGATACAAAGTTGTCCCATTTGGCATTAACATCTTCTTCAGTGAGAACCTCCGTCCACGGGTAATGAACCAACCACTGCCCGAACCCCCGCATTGCAGAGTCTGGCGTTGGTCGGTAGGTCCGGATGACGGGGGTCTGTTGATGGGAGGTGGTTGGGGCAGGTGACCAGAACACAGAGAGATGAGTGCTGCGTCCCACAGGAGGTAAAGGTTCAGGTGGGAGGTACTGCTCATCCATGTCTGTCAAAATAAGGTCAAGAATGTTGTGGTTGTGGGTGGGGAAGTCAACAATTTGTGAAAGATGCAGCTGTTCTTGAATCTCACAGGTGTCTAGTTCATTGAAATCCCCACAAACCACCAACTTGGATGATGGAAATTGGAGTTTGAGATCATCACATGTATCGATGATGTGGTTGATTAGTGCGGGGCCGGTGGGTGATTGTGGTGGGTGGTAGATCACTCAGTAGATAATGGAGGCAGTGTGACGAGGGTGGGAGGGGGGATTAACTCTCACCCAGAGTGCTTCGATTCCCTCCGGGACCTCAATATCCAGGCGAGATGCACACAGCTGTAACCGGGTGAAAATAGCTACTCCTCCCCCCCCTCCTCTCTGTCCGAAGTTGGTGAAAGAGGTCATAGTCTTGTATCACGCATATTTCTGGGGTGATTTGCCATGCTTCAGTAACTGCTACAATATCAGCACTAATTTGTTTAACTGTCACAATAAGTTCGTCGAGTTTATTACACAAAGAGGTGACATTGGACAGTAGCAGCGATGGGAGGTTATACCAAATACGGGAACCTCAAAATGTGCGTATGGTTTCTCTACTGTCACTTTTTTAGGTACTTTTTTGTGTGTTTTTATGATAGGAATTCGCTTGGGGACATTCCTACCTCCTCTCCGGCCACGATTGTGAAAATTTTGCAATTCTTTTAAACGCACTATAGTGTCTGAAGGTGGGTATCCAGCCCCCTTTTTAAGACGAATTAAGGAGGAGGCAGAGTAGCAAGGCGACATGGTTGATTATGCTCTGTTTCCTGTTTCATGTCTAGTTCGTTTGGTAATACACAATAACACTGTAAATTACAATTGCACTTATCATAAATAGATTGTTCACTTGAGGTACAGATACGGTGATGGAGTCGAGGATGAACTGTGTGAAGGTGAAAGGTGAAAGGTTGTGTAGATGTGTGTGTGTGTGTGTACTGTATGGTTGTGTAGATGTGTGTGTGTGAATGTACTGTATGGTTGTGTAGATGTGTGTGTGTGTGTGTGTACTGTATGGTTGTGTAGATGTGTGTGTGTGTGTGTGTACTGTATGGTTGTGTAGATGTGTGTGTGTATTGTATGGTTGTGTAGATGTGTGTGTGTATGTATGTGTGTGTGTACTGTATGGTTGTGTAGATGTGTGTGTGTGTGTGTATGTGCGTGTGTACTGTATGGTTGTGTAGATGTGTGTGTGTGTGTGTTTGTGTACTGTATGGTTGTGTAGATGTGTGTGTCTGTGTACTGTATGGTTGTGTAGATGTGTGTGTTTGTGTACTGTATGGTTGTGTAGATGTGTGTGTGTGTGTGTGTACTGTATGGTTGTGTAGATGTGTGTGTGTTTGTGTACTGTATGGTTGTGTAGATGTGTGTGTGTGTGTGTATGTGTGTGTGTACTGTATGGTTGTGTAGATGTGTGTGTGTGTGTGTGTATGTGTGTGTGTACTGTATGGTTGTGTAGATGTGTGTGTGTGTGTGTTTGTGTACTGTATGGTTGTGTAGATGTGTGTGTGTGTGTGTTTGTGTACTGTATGGTTGTGTAGATGTGTGTGTGTGTGTACTGTATGGTTGTGTAGATGTGTGTGTGTACTGTATGGTTGTGTGTGTGTGTGTACTGTATGGTTGTGTAGATGTGTGTGTGTACTGTATGGTTGTGTAGATGTGTGTGTGTGTGTGTTTGTGTACTGTATGGTTGTGTAGATGTGTGTGTGTGTGTGTGTACTGTATGGGTGTGTAGATGTGTGTGTGTGTGTGTGTGTGTACTGTATGGTTGTGTAGATGTGTGTGTGTGTACTGTATGGTTGTGTAGATGTGTGTGTGTGTGTGTACTGTATGGTTGTGTAGATGTGTGTGTGTGTGTGTACTGTATGGTTGTGTAGATGTGTGTGTGTGTACTGTATGGTTGTGTAGATGTGTATGTGTGTTTGTGTACTGTATGGTTGTGTAGATGTGTGTGTGTGTTTGTGTACTGTATGGTTGTGTAGATGTGTGTGTGTGTGTGTACTGTATGGTTGTGTAGATGTGTGTGTGTTTGTGTACTGTATGGTTGTGTAGATGTGTGTGTGTGTGTGTGTACTGTATGGTTGTGTAGATGTGTGTGTGTTTGTGTACTGTATGGTTGTGTAGATGTTTGTGTGTGTGTGTTTGTGTACTGTATGGTTGTGTAGATGTGTATGTGTGTGTGTACTGTATGGTTGTGTAGGTGTGTGTGTGTGTGTGTACTGTATGGTTGTGTAGATGTGTGTGTGTATGTGTGTTTTGCGACTGTTCACGCACTATATAGATTTTGTTCCCTATATAGGGATAAATAGGGGTATTTTTTATCACGCACTATTGAGAAATCCTAGTTTAGAATCGCGAAATATAGACGGTGCACTGAAGGCCTACTCATAAATATAGACGGTGCACTGAAGGCCTACTCATAAATATAGACGGTGCACTGAAGGCCTACTCATAAATATAGACGGTGCACTGAAGGCCTACTCATAAATATAGACGGTGCACTGAAGGCCTACTCATAAATATAGACGGTGCACTGAAGGCCTACTCATAAATATAGACGGTGCACTGAAGGCCTACTCATAAATTCCATAATAAATAAATAACATTATAAAATATAAAAGGAATATTTAGTCAACTCATCGTGATCACTGGAATAGAATATTGAAGATTAACAATAAAATGACAAAAAATAAAATAAATTTATATATAAATAAAACTTAAACCCGCCACCTTTTTAGAAGTCTATAGAAAATACACTATTATGAGCTTTGCTGAGCAAGTAAGTTTGATAAAATGGTTTCCCAAGCAAATTAGTTGCAAGATAAATTGTCACATAGTTATTAGGCTATCAAATTTAACCCACTCGTAATAATTCAAGGGATAGGTAAAATATAAAGTTCAGATCAAATCTGTAATTCTGTATAAATAATACTTTAATTCAAATTTAATAGTTTAATGAAAATATCAATATTATCATTCCAATAAGGGCACTGTCCTTGATAATTACCAATTATCAAAACGACCCAAATTGTCACTGATCACTATTAATAATTTAGTACTAATTAATACCGGTCCACATTTATATATATATATATACAGTATATATATATATATATATATATATATATATACATACAATACAGTATATATATATATATATATACAGTATATATATATATATATATATATATATATATAACCGCTTAAACCACTTATTAATTTGATAAAATTATGGGGGAGTCACAGTGAGGACTCACAAATTGCTTTATTGATAACGATAATATAATTCTCATGATGGCCCAAGGGCCAAAAGTAAACAAATGTCATGCCCTTAAGGCCTTAATATACAATGTGTACTAATTTATCCCGGTCCAAATGATAAAACAGGTTAAAATAAAACTATATAATGAGTGAGGCCTGACTTGAGGTGACGTATGAGCTATAACACCTGTGAGGGATAACCATGTGATAACGATATAATGAGTGAAGCCTGACTTGAGGTGACGTATGAGCTATAACACCTGTGAGGGATAACCATGTGATAACGATATAATGAGTGAGGCCTGACTTGAGGTGAAGTATGAGCTATAACACCTGTGAGGGATAACCATGTGATAACGATATAATGAGTGAGGCCTGACTTGAGGTGAAGTATGAGCTATAACACCTGTGAGGGATAACCATGTGATAACGATATAATGAGTGAGGCCTGACTTGAGGTGAAGTATGAGCTATAACACCTGTGAGGGATAACCATGTGATAACGATATAATGAGTGAGGCCTGACTTGAGGTGAAGTATGAGCTATAACACCTGTGAGGGATAACCATGTGATAACGATATAATGAGTGAGGCCTGACTTGAGGTGAAGTATGAGCTATAACACCTGTGAGGGATAACCATGTGATAACGATATAATGAGTGAGGCCTGACTTGAGGTGAAGTATGAGCTATAACACCTGTGAGGGATAACCATGTGATAACGATATAATGAGTGAGGCCTGACTTGAGGTGACGTATGAGCTATAACACCTGTGAGGGATAACCATGTGATAACGATATAATGAGTGAGGCCTGACTTGAGGTGACGTATGAGCTATAACACCTGTGAGGGATAACCATGTGATAACGATATAATGAGTGAGGCCTGACTTGAGGAGAAGTATGAGCTATAACACCTGTGAGGGATAACCATGTGATACCGATATAATGAGTGAGGCCTGACTTGAGGTGACGTATGAGCTATAACACCTGTGAGGGATAACCATGTGATAACGATATAATGAGTGAGGCCTGACTTGAGGTGACGTATGAGCTATAACACCTGTGAGGGATAACCATGTGATAACGATATAATGAGTGAGGCCTGACTGTGAAGTATGAGCTATAACACCTGTGAGGGATAACCATGTGATAACGATATAATGAGTGAGGCCTGACTTGAGGTGACGTATGAGCTATAACACCTGTGAGGTAACCATGTGATAACGATAAATGAGTGAGGCCTGACTTGAGGTGACGTAAGCTATAACACCTGTGAGGGATAACCATGTGATAACGATATAATGAGTGAGGCCTGACTTGAGGTGACGTATGAGCTATAACACCTGTGAGGGATAACCATGTGATAACGATATAATGAGTGAGGCCTGACTTGAGGTGACGTATGAGCTATAACACCTGTGAGGGATAACCATGTGATAACGATATAATGAGTGAGGCCTGACTTGAGGTGACGTATGAGCTATAACACCTGTGAGGGATAACCGTGTGATACATAATAAGTAAACAATCAAATTTGCTATACTACTAAATTATTTACCCTCGTTTTTGCATTTGCTTAATTAAAAATCCCAAATCCGGATTGCGTTTACGTTTTTCGTTCAGCGGAACCATATTAACTATTTAATTGGCAGCATAGCGATGCGGAAGGTACCGGTTACGAGATTGGGTATTGCGATTACGGAAGTGGATAATTGTTAGCGATGCCCACCACTGATGTGTGTAAATGCGTGTGTGTGTGTGTGTGTGTGTATGAATGTGTGCATGTGTGTTTATTGGCCATGTATGTGTATTATATATATATATTGTTACGTATCTTGATCCTCAAGTGGTTAACTTGATGAATCTAGATAGCACAGAGATATATATAAGGTATCAGTCAGCTGAAGGCAAAACAAAAGTAAAATCTAATAAAATAATTTCCTGTTGTTGCTTCCTTTCCTTTTGGATCTTAGGACTTGGTATCCTTTATTGACTGATACTCTTTAATTATGAAAAATACTGAAACTAATTAAAGTCATGTAGTATTTATAAAGAATATTATTTAACCGAAGCTTAGTAGGCTATGGTTATGAACCGAATAAGTTATAGCTAAAGAAGGACTATTAAATTTATAAAAAGTCTTGAAAGATAAATATTAAAGTAAGAATATTTCTGTCTCTTACCCTTTTTGAAATGAATAGATAGTTTTCTTCTATGTCCTTTTATTTATATTTAATGTAATTATTCTTGGTTCTGTCTTACGTTAATGGTATTATATTATTATTATCATCAGGAGTAATATCAAAGTCACATAAAAAGTTAGATATATATTTAATAATTAGTTAAATTTATTTCTTAACCACGTAACATTGAGGTTTGATTATGAGTAAATAAAGTTACAGGATCGTTTCATAGATTCGATTCAGGTCTCACTCAAATAATATGAAAAGCAAAATATAATATTTTGAAGCAAAAGAATTTTCTTCAGCTTAGGAAATCACTATAAGTAATATTAACACAGCCATGTTAGTCTAAGGCGATATTACTAATACGAGACAATAGCATCACCGTACTAAGCACCATTAAGCAATGTAAGCTTAATTCAAAGAAAATGAAAGAACTCGTAAGTATTAATATAAAACAATAGTATTACTTTCATCATAACCCAATTACTTAAAGAGTTGCTTTAGTCCACAAGTTAGTCAACTAAAATAGTTAAGTACATAATAATAGCGTTAACGTTAATTCCCAATCAAATAGTTAAGTACATAATAGTAGCGTTAACGTTAATTCGCAATCAAATAGTTAAACACATAATAGTAGCGTTCACGTTAATTCCCAATTAAATAGTTAAACACATTACACACATTAAACACATCACGTTAATTCCCAATCACATATCTCACTAACCAACATAACATAAGTGTTTACACCGAACACACTTAACACACATTTATATAATCTGACTGACAGTCACAATCCCATTATAATACTTCACCCCGTCTTCCTCCAGCTGCAAGTTCACCTTCCCCAACTCCAAATGAGACTGATTTGAATGCCCACAACTCGGGTCTTATATACCAAACAATGATGGTGTAGGAACGAATCAGGAGGCGGCGGGTGGTGCCGGCGCCAATCATAGCTCCTCGAATCACATAACAGGTGCGAGGTCCATTCACAGCTCCTGGCGTCGATCATACGTCATAGCATCGGTCATCGAGGTGTGAAGGCTAGCATGCTGGTATGGGGCGAGATGGTTTGCCCACTCGCTCGTTCGCTAGTCTGCTTCACCGTTTTGGGTAGTGGGCTCCTTCAACTCTAATTCTAACTCTTAAATTAACATACAGGGCTCCGTATGTCAGACCTCCCCCCTAGAAAAGAGTTTAAGGAGTATAGTACATAATATTAAACATAATACATAAATAGATTCACCACCAGATTGGCAACAGCAAGATTATAATGAGGATATAATAAGGATATCACCCAAAGTAGGCAACGTCTCCAGGTACCACATCAGAACATAGCCGGAACGTAGCTGGAGCGTTATTCGAACTGCAAGGCATCTCACAGCTGAAGGCTTAAAAGCGCACTACAAAAGCATGATATTTACCTCGCTACAAGGGAGAGCTAATTGCCAAAATCCTCTCATTAAATTATACTTACTGCTGCATGAGGCCAACCTGGGAAATGCAATCTTTGATCCGTGGCAGTGGGTAGGTATCGTTCTTTGTGACAGCATTGACTTGCCTATAGTCCCTACAAAACCCATGGCTCCTGTCTGGCTTCGGCACAAGTATGACCGGACTACTCCACTGGCTGAAGGCCCTTGTGATCAGCTGGTTTGAAAAAATTAAGTCAAGCTCGACCTGCAGTATACTCCTGCGTTGTGGCGAGACACGGTAGGGGGATAGTTTAATGGGAGTTGCATCCCCTACGTCGATGTCGTGCACGGCCAAAGAAGTAAGCCCTGGAGTATCACGGAACACATTGGGAGACTGAGATAAAACAGAGATTAGTTGGTTCGCTTGATCAGAGGGAAGATGACATAGTTTAGATGGTAATTCCCTCAAAGCCACTGAATTATACTGAAAGTTGGATAGGCTACATGACAAGTCAAAGTCTGCATGGATACCTTCAGGCTCTGGAACAGTCTGTTGCGGGTCAGTAAGAGAACTGAAGACTTTGTCCGCACCAGGCTGCTCACAGGTCCTGACATTCACTGCCACAGTGGGAGAATCTGGAGGAGAGGAATCAGGGGACCTATGGTAGGGCTTCAACATATTTATATGGAATACTTGCGTGGGCTTTCTCCTGTCTGGGGTAGTTACTAGATAATCGGTAATGCTCACCCTCCGAATGATCTTATATGGGCCCCTGAACTTGGCAGATAAAGGTTGGCCAAAAAGGGGGAGCAGGACCAAAACCTCATGAGTAGCAAATAAAAGAAAAGGTACCCCCTTATCCCACTCAACTCCGGTCTCTGTACAATACTTCCGTAACATTCCCTTTAATGTCTGATGATATCGTTCGAGAACCCCTTGACTCTCTGGGTGGTAGGTGCTAGACTTTACATGCTCGATACCCAACTCCTTCAGGGACTGCTGGAAAATGTTAGAGGTAAAATTAGTTCCTTGATCACTTTGCACCTCATGGGGGAAACCCATTCTGGTGAAAAATTTGAGCAGTTCCTTGATAACAGTTGGAGCAGAGGTAGTCCTTAAGGGTATAGCCTCTGGGTAGCGAGTTGCCATGTCCATGATAGTTAATAAATAAATGTTACCTTGGGAAGTCTTAGGCAATGGGCCTACAATGTCCACTACCACCCGAGTAAAAGGATTCTCGAAAACGGGCAAGGGCACCAGAGGATGTACAGGCACCTTCTGATTGGGTTTTCCTGTCATCTGGCAAGTGTGACACACTCTACAACACTCCACTACATCTGCACGCATTCCTGGCCAGTAAAAGTGGGCTCTGATTCTGTCTAGAGTTTTTCTCACACCTAGGTGTCCTGCCAATGGTATACAATGTGCCATTTCCACGATATCTTTACGACAAGGTTTGGGGACTACTACTTGATGGACGTCCCAAGCCCCGTCATCGATTGGTCTGTGTGGCGGTCTCCATCTTCGCCACAATACTCCTCCGTTGAGGTAGAAACATTCACCACCCTCCTTCTCACATTCCTCTTCACTCATGGACCTGGCAGCTAACTCCTTGCATTCACAATCATCTCTCTGTAGCTCTACCAGGCCACTAGGACAATTTGGAGGAGTTTCATGGTCATCGTTAGGGTCAAGATGAGCCATAAAGGTGTCAGATAAATCCACCTCAGTCACATCATCAGGCACAGTTGGAGCATCATTCACACTCTCATCATCCCTTTCATCATCTCTTACATTCGGTATATTTCTGTCTGAGGGAACTGCTACTTGAGACATTGAACGTGTGTCAGCACACACAGGGAAAACAGTTGGCAACTCCTTGTCGAGCTCACCGGTTAGTGGCTCGTTAACAGGGGAAAGTGACAAAATGGGGTCTGGTCGGACCTTCTCACCTGCTACATCATTCCCCAAAAGGAGAGTTACCCCAGGCACAGGGATATCTTGGGACCTACACAAAGCTATGGTGGCCTCACCCTGTAGTAACTCACATTCAATTTCGCCTTTTACCAAGTATGCATAAAACTGGCCTCCAGCACCTCTCATTACAACTGGTTCGCCAGGTGGGCACTCAGTGTAAGGATTCACCATGAGGGTGCTAGTAGAACCTGTGTCTCTCAGAATTTTTACCTCATGCATGCAACCATTTAATCTCACGTTGCCAGATGAAATAAAGGGACGGTAACTGTCCTGCACCGATGGTGAAATTATTATTGGTTTAACCCTTGTGGGTTGCACCACACATGCTACTACACCCCTGTCTAGATGATTTACGTTAGCTGCTAGGTACTCCTTCTGTCGAGAGTCCTGCATTAAAGGAACTTTTGGTGCTAAGTACTCCTTCTGTCGGGAGTCCTGCATTAAAGGAACATTTGGTGCTAGGTACTCCTGTCGGGAGCCCTGCATTAAAGGCACACATGGAATTTGAGATACGGCGGCAACTGTCTGCCCCGATCTCTCGGTTTTTCCTTGGCCCAGCACTGATAAGCTAGGTGGCCTCTCATGCCACAAAAAGTACATACTTTAGGGGATACGGGAAAGTTCCCTCTTTGAGCATTACTATTAGTTTGGGGCCCACCTCTGTTACCATTGCCCTGAGTCGCATTTTTAGTTGGGGGAACATTCTATTTTGGCTAGCTGGGGAAGACGTTATAGGCTTGTGACTGGGTCCGTCAGATTTGTGATTGGGATACTTAAAATTAGAACTAGAATTATCGTAGGGCTTCTTTCCACGAAATTTGTTGTTGAGCACGTATGTGTCAGCCATGTCAGCAGCGTCGGCAAGACAATCTACCTTTTCCCCTTTAAATGATAGGATACAGAAGAATCAATTTTCCATAGGAAATTTTCTAACAGGACCAACTCCTTCAGATCGTTGTAGCTTGTGACTTTCTTACTCTTGACCCAATGATTGAAAGTTTTAGTCATGGTCCTGGCAAATACCTTATGGGTTTCTTCTACTTTCTTCGGGTTTTTACGGAAAGATTGCCTGTAAGCCTCAGGCTGCAATTGATAGGTTTTTAGGATAGCTTCTTTGAGATTGTCATAATCCTGCCTAACTTCTGCTACTTCTGACAAATACGTGGCTCGAGCCTGCCCTGTCAAAACAGTTTGTAACATAAAAGGCCATTGATCTCTTGTCCACTTCATACCTCCAGCAACTTCCTCAAACAAAACAAAGAAATCCTGCACATTATCCTCAGTGAAAGGTGGAATGACACTAGTCATAGTTAATCCCAGAGGGGGAGCAATTACAGGAGCATTTGTATTGACATTTAGTTGAGCCGTTTGATATTGATATTGATAATGTTCGGTCTTTATTCTGGCTAGTTCTATACTTGAGTTTGCTTGTTCGGTATTTGCTTTTATTCTGGCTAGTTCTAGTTCAACATTTAGTCTGGCTTGTTCGGCATTTGCTTCGGCATTTATTCTGGTTTGTTCGGTCTTTATTCTGGCTAGTTCCAGTACTTGATCACCGGTCAAACCAGGTGGCAATTGTTCATCAAGTTGGCTAGGTTTACTAGGGATCCCACCAACTGCTCCGTCACCCTCCCCGCCTTCTACAGGGAACAGGTGGGTTTTTATGGTCTGAGCCACCTCTACTTTAGACATGTTTGAGACAGATAATTGGAGATGTGAGGCAAGCACTTTCAGTTCAGATTTTGACAGACAGTCAATATCAGGGGATGTGGGTTCTGATTCTATGAAAACTCGAGCATCTTCTTCATTAATTAGTTGAGGCATGATTAATATTTGGTTTTTAAGTAGTGAAACGTTAATGAAACTGAGTGAAACTGTATGAAACGAATCCTGGCAAGGTCGCCACTCTTCTGTTACGTATCTTGATCCTCAAGTGGTTAACTTGATGAATCTAGATAGCACAGAGATATATATAAGGTATCAGTCAGCTGAAGGCAAAACAAAAGTAAAATCTAATAAAATAATTTCCTGTTGTTGCTTCCTTTCCTTTTGGATCTTAGGACTTGGTATCCTTTATTGACTGATACTCTTTAATTATGAAAAATACTGAAACTAATTAAAGTCATGTAGTATTTATAAAGAATATTATTTAACCGAAGCTTAGTAGGCTATGGTTATGAACCGAATAAGTTATAGCTAAAGAAGGACTATTAAATTTATAAAAAGTCTTGAAAGATAAATATTAAAGTAAGAATATTTCTGTCTCTTACCCTTTTTGAAATGAATAGATAGTTTTCTTCTATGTCCTTTTATTTATATTTAATGTAATTATTCTTGGTTCTGTCTTACGTTAATGGTATTATATTATTATTATCATCAGGAGTAATATCAAAGTCACATAAAAAGTTAGATATATATTTAATAATTAGTTAAATTTATTTCTTAACCACGTAACATTGAGGTTTGATTATGAGTAAATAAAGTTACAGGATCGTTTCATAGATTCGATTCAGGTCTCACTCAAATAATATGAAAAGCAAATATAATATTTTGAAGCAAAAGAATTTTCTTCAGCTTAGGAAATCACTATAAGTAATATTAACACAGCCATGTTAGTCTAAGGCGATATTACTAATACGAGACAATAGCATCACCGTACTAAGCACCATTAAGCAATGTAAGCTTAATTCAAAGAAAATGAAAGAACTCGTAAGTATTAATATAAAACAATAGTATTACTTTCATCATAACCCAATTACTTAAAGAGTTGCTTTAGTCCACAAGTTAGTCAACTAAAATAGTTAAGTACATAATAATAGCGTTAACGTTAATTCCCAATCAAATAGTTAAGTACATAAATAGTAGCGTTAACGTTAATTCGCAATCAAATAGTTAAACACATAATAGTAGCGTTCACGTTAATTCCCAATTAAATAGTTAAACACATTACACACATTAAACACATCACGTTAATTCCCAATCACATATCTCACTAACCAACATAACATAAGTGTTTACACCGAACACACTTAACACACATTTATATAATCTGACTGACAGTCACAATCCCATTATAATACTTCACCCCGTCTTCCTCCAGCTGCAAGTTCACCTTCCCCAACTCCAAATGAGACTGATTTGAATGCCCACAACTCGGGTCTTATATACCAAACAATGATGGTGTAGGAACGAATCAGGAGGCGGCGGGTGGTGCCGGCGCCAATCATAGCTCCTCGAATCACATAACAGGTGCGAGGTCCATTCACAGCTCCTGGCGTCGATCATACGTCATAGCATCGGTCATCGAGGTGTGAAGGCTAGCATGCTGGTATGGGGCGAGATGGTTTGCCCACTCGCTCGTTCGCTAGTCTGCTTCACCGTTTTGGGTAGTGGGCTCCTTCAACTCTAATTCTAACTCTTAAATTAACATACAGGGCTCCGTATGTCAGAATATATATATAATTTTATTTGCATAAGTCAAAATGGGCTGAATCTAAAATCCATGAAAATAGACTTGACGATCTTGTGTTTGTGTGTGTATGTGTGTGTGTCTGGTTGTCTGGGTGTGTATGTGTGTTTGTAGGTGTGTGTGTGTGTGTGTATGTTTATAGAGTTAAATTGCCTGAACCCGTTTATTAAGAGAGCGGGGGGGGGGGGGGTTCTTCCTTAGACCTCCATCAAGCTTAAAGCAAAACAAAACAAAAACCAAGACCCCTTCCAGATAAATTAGTCCATTTTTTCGGTAGAAAAATTTCCCAGCCGTAGGTTAATTTCTCCTAAATTTCAGGTTCGCATTTGCTCGCCAGTAAACCAGGGGAAAAAATAACACCTAATTGGCACGAAATGTCTTGATATTGGTAAAGAAATGGGGAGGTTTTTAGTTTGTTGCTAGACCTCCATCAAGCTCAAAATTATACGCCCTAGACCCCCTTTCAAGATAAATTTGAAAAAATTTTGGCAGAAAAATGTCCCGGCTATAAGTTCCTCATATTACACGCTCGCTATCTCTCGCCAGGAAAAAATCGACACCTAAATGGCACCAACCTTAAAATTGACAGAAATGAAGCGAAATTTCTTAAAATCGCCAAACGTCTTAAAATGTCAATGGAGCTAAACGTGAGGGAGAAAGGGGTCCAGAAAAAATAATCCCCCAAGTGGAAATCTCCCCTTAAAATCACTTGATTTTGGCGGCCCTGTCACTCTTTCAACACACACACATACGCATAAACACACACACACACACACACACACACACACGCATACACACACAGACTAACACACACACACAACTCCTTAGGGACAAACTTTATCTATTTCTGTACCGTACCGGTACATATATCCTGTTTGGTCTCTCCCTCTCTCTCTCTCTCTATATATATATATATATATATATATATATATATATATATATATATATATATATATATATATGTTCTGTGTGTATGAAGGAAACAAAAGGAAGGTTGCCTGTAACGAGTTTCTCCCCCCAAAGCCAAAAGAGTGACAGAGCCAAATTAAAGGGACGTTGGGGTCAACATGCCTGGACACACGAAGTTTAAAGCAGTTTAAGCTTTAGGATGGAGAGAGATTTACATATAATTACATATAGTTACATATATACACTGGCCACACAGATCTTACGATCCCTGCTAGGTGGCCAGGACTTAATCCTAGTACAGATAGCAACCCTAAGAGAAAGTCGAAGGAAAGAATAGCAAAGGTTAAGGCTCTCTCCCCACACTCCGCTCCCCCCGGAAATTTGCCGTAAATGAAAACAGTTAGAAGTTAATAACCTTGCAGGGCTTGGAAATCGCATGAAGGAATTTATAGAATAGTTATAAATGGAAAGGAAATGGCATGCACACCTTCACTTTTTTGTTATGTTCTCTTCAACTGAAAACAGTGTTCATTTCTGCCAGGTTCTCTTGTCAGTGATCAGCTTCTACTGCAGACCAACTTCTCTGTGATATGAGTCTAACCTTATTTTAATGTGTATATTTAGCCATTGTCTATAACTTCATTAGGGAGCTTATTCCACTCACCAATTATACTGTGGGTGAAGACATTTTTAGTTGTGTCTAGGTTCACTTTCCTGCCTATTAGTTTTAATTTGTTTCCTCTTGTGGAACTCTCTTTGGCTATCTTAAATAGATTATTGGAATTTACGTTACTAAATCCTTTTAGTATCTTAAAACACTCTATCAGCTGTCCCCTTATTCTCCGTTTTTAAAGTGAAAACAGATCGAGTTCTCTTAATCTCTCATTGTATGGTTTATTTCTAAGGGAAGGGATCAACTTTGTTGCTCTACGCTGAACGGATTCGAGTTTCTCTATGTCTTGTATTAAGTAGGGAGACCAAAACTGCACAGCACACACCAGATGTGGCCTCACAATACTTTTATATAATGATATCACTATGTCTTTACTATGCCATTGAACATTTCTTCTAATGAATCCTATTGCTTTGTTTGCTTTGTGAGCTGCTGCGGGCACAGAGAGAGAGAGAGAGAGAGAGAGAGAGAGATTTACATAGATTTACATATATTTACATAGATACACTGGCCACACAGATCTTACGATCCCTACGAGGTGACCAGGACTTAATCCTAATAGAGATAGCAACCCTAAGAGAAAGTGGAAGGAAAGGATAGCAAAGATGAAGGCTCTCTCCCCACCCTCCGCTCCCTCCGGCAATATGCCGTACATGAAAATAGTTAGAAGTGAATAACCTTGCAGGGCTTGGAAATCGCCTGAAGGAATTTATAGTATAGTTAGAAATGGAAAGGAAAAGGCATGCACACCTTCACTTTTTTTTTTCTTTTTTCTTCAACTGAAAACGTTTTCATTTCCGCCAGGTTCTCTTATCAGTGATCAGCTTCTACTGCAGACCAACTTTTCTGTGATATGTGTCTAACCTTTTTTTAAATGTGTATATCGAGTCACTGTCAATAACTTCATTAGGGAGCTTATTCCACTCATTAATAATACTGTGGGTGAAGAAATTTTTAGTTATGTCTAGGTTCGCTTTCCTGCCTGTTAGTTTTAATTTGTTTCCTCTTGTGGAACCTTCTTTGGCTATCTTAAATAGATTATTAGAATTTACGTTACTAAAGCCTTTTAGTATCTTAAAACACTCTATCAGCTGTCCCCTTATTCTCCGTTTCTTAAGCGAAAACAGGTCGAGTTCTCTTAATCTCTCATTGTATGGCTTATTTCTAAGGGAAGGGATTAACTTTGTTGCTCTACGCTGAACGGATTCTAGTTTCTCTATGTCTTTTTTTAAGTAGGGAGACCAAAACTGCACAGCATACTCCAGATGTGGCCTCACAATACTTTTATATAGTGGTACAACTATGTCTTTACTATGACAATGAAAATTTCTTTTAATGAAACCTAGCGCTCTATTTGCTTTGTTAGATGCTGTGGTGCATTGGCTTGTAGATTTTAGATTTTCATTGATAAGCACTCCTAGGTCTTTTATCTGTGATACGCTCTTTATCTTTTCTCCATTCATATGGTATTCGTATTTGTTGTTTCGGGAGCCTATTTGTAGTATCAGGCATTTGTTTACGTTAAAGGGCATCTGCCAATTTTCTGACCACTCTGATATCTTGTTTAAATCTGATTGCAGGCTACTTCTATCGCTTTCTGATATTATTGCATTTCCTATTTTAGTGTCATCGGCGAATTTGGAAATTATGTTATTAATGCCGTTGTCTAAATCATTAATATATTATGAATAATAATGGGCCCAGAACTGAACCCTGTGGGACTCCACTAGTCACCGGAGTCCATTCTGATTCCACTCCATTAATAATTACTCTTTGCTTTCTTTCGCTTAACCAATTCCTTATCCATTAAGTGTGTTGCCTTGTATTCCTAGATTCTCGACCTTCTGAAGTAATTTATTATGAGGGACCTTGTCGAAGGCCTTCTGGAAGTCCAAGTACACTATATCAAGACTTTTGGTAAAATCATTAATCTTAAATAGGTTGTCATAAAATTCGATAAGGTTCGTTAGGCATGATTTTTTTGCTCTGAAGCCGTGTTGACTATTATTAATAAGATTATTATTCTCTATGAAAAGTACAAGTTCGTCTCTTATAATTGATTCTAATAGTTTTACAATAACGGAAGTTAAGCTAATGGGTCTGTAATTCCCTGGTTGTTTTTTATCTCCCTTTTTAAATATTGGTGTAATATTCGCTGTCTTCCAGTCAGTGGGTAATTGTCCATGTTGGAGTGACATGTTAAACATTTTGGTTAGGGGTTCGGCAACTTCATCTTTGACCATTTTTAGGATTTTAGGGATGAATAGGTCTGGGCCGGGAGATTTATTTATTTTCAGTAATTCAATCTGTCTAGTGACGCTTGATTGGCTAATTTTGAAGTCAGGGAGCACAATGTTGCTTGTTTGATTAGTAGCTTGTGGAGTGTTCGTGTTGACAGCAGTGGTAAAAACGGAGAGAGAGAGAGAGAGAGAGAGAGAGAGAGAGAGAGAGAGAGAGAGAGAGAGAGAGAGAGAGAGAGAGAGAGAGAGAGAGAGAGAGAGAGAGAGAGAGAGAGAGAGAGAGAGAGAGAGAGAGAGAGAGAGAGAGAGAGAGAGAGAGAGAGAGAGAGAGAGACTATAATATTTTGACTACCAGCAGGTAATATATTGTAATAACCATAATATCTTTCACAATTTCCAACAAAGAAAACGTGATGGTTGGTTCAAGGGGCCTTATTATAGTTGATGGTACACTAAACACATTTAATTTACATCTTATTGTCTCGTTTATTCTCTCTCTCTCTCTCTCTCTCTCTCTCTCTCTCTCTCTCTCTCTCTCTCTCTCTCACACAATCTCTCTCTCTCTATCTATCTATCTATATATATCTCTCTCTCTTAGGTTAAGCATCAGTAGTATACAATATTTCTCATCTTCTTTCTTTATTATGATTTCCCAGTAGCAATATTTTTCAAGGGAGCCCACCTCGCTTTTTTTATCTTTATCCCCTCTCACTTTGACTTGTATCCATTCGGCCCCATTCAACCTACTGTTTTAAGACTTTTACCCCCATTCAGGTGTCAATATTTTCCTGGCAAGCGGTACCGAGCCAGCATATATGTATTTTTGTTTTGACAGCAAGCTAAATTTGTAAATTTTTCGATAGAAAAATTTCGACGGCGAAGCCGGATTTCTCCATACAATGCTGGCTCGCTATCACTCGCCAGGAAGAAATCGACACCTGGATGGGGATAAACGTCTTAAAACAGTTGGCTGAATGGGGCCGAATGTATACAAGCCAGAGAAAGAGAGAAAAACAAAAACAGGTGACCCCCCTTAATTGTACTGGGGGCCTTGTTTCCCCAACTAAATTTCATGCCAACCCAAGGTCGGAGGGAGTGGTGGGTGGGGAGAGAGCCTTCTGCTTTGCTGTCTTTACCTTCCACTTTGTAGCAAATCCCATGTTAGAATAAGTCCGGACTGCCTAGTAGGGAACGCAAGGTCTGTGCCACCTGTATATACTGTATGTACAGTCTGTATACATATTTATCCCGCTGTCACTATATCTATCTACCCATTCAACTATCTATCTCTCCATCCATCTATCTACCCACCCATCTGTCTATCTATCTATCTATCTATCTATCTATCTATCTATCTATCTATCTATCCACTCAACTAGCTATCTATTTATCCATCCATCTATCTACCCACCCATCTATCTATCTATTTATCTATCTACCTATCTATAATAATAATAATGATAATAATAATATTTATTCAGTTAGGCCTAGCATTTTACAATGCATAATATGTTACAAATATGACATGTACCAGCTTTGCATAATTACAACTAAGGATAGCCTAATATTAAGGCTGTTAGGCGTATTTCCATTGGGGTCCTTGTGGGATTCAGTTAGTTGTGGATAAACTAACTATCTATCTATCTATCTACCCACTCAACTATATATCTACCCATCTGTCTATCTACTCACTCAAGTATCTGTCTATCGTTCAATCAATTTCTTCATCTGGGCGCATCTCTCGCTTCCTTTGTCCGGCCTGTTTGTTTTGGTTGATGGATCCGCCGGTATGAGACCCGGGAATATTGGCGGTCTTCTCCTTCTTCTGAGGGTTTGTTTACATTGACCCTCTGGCGGTGGTGGAGAGGGTCAGTCAAGAGTGAGAGATGGTTAAGTATTGGTTATTAGAAAGGTTGGTGAAGAGGTAGGTATGGTTGGTGGGTGGGTAGGTAGGTAGGTAGGTAGGTAGGTAGGTAGATGGGTAGGTAGGTAGGTAAGTGGGGGGGTAGGTACTGTAGGTAGCTAGGTGGGTGGGTAGGTAGGAAGGTGGGTGGCTGGGTAGGTAAGTGGGTGGGTAGGATGGTGGGTGGGGAGGTAGGTAGGTAGATGGGTGGTTGGGTAGGTAGGTGAGTGGGTGGGTGGTTAGATAGGTAGCTAGGTGGGTAGATTGGTAGGTAGGTTGGTGATGGATCCGCCGGTATGAGACCCGGGTATATTGGAGGGGCAGGGGCCTTCTCCTTCTTCTGAGGGTTTGTTTACATCGACCCTCGGCGGGTTGGTAGGTTAGTAGGTAGGGATACTTGTAGGTAGGTAGATGTAAGTAGGTATATGATGGAAGGTAGGTATAGGGAGAAAGGTATGACAGTATATATATATATATATTGTTATGTGTATAAAGGAGACAAAAGGCAAAGCTGATTGTAACAAGTGACCCCTCTCCCCTCCTAATGTTGAAGTCAGTCCCACAAGGGGTAGGGAGGATCAGCAAGAGACACGAGAAAGGATAAAGAGGTGACAGGAGAAGAACACATATAACAATTTTCCCACAAAATGCAAGCACACAAGCATTCAGAAACACCAGTCAGTCAGTAGTCAACCCTTACTCCCTCAAGAGGTAGGGAGGATCAGCAAGAAACACGGGAAAGGAAAACAAAAGTGACAGGAGAAGAACACATATAATAGTTACAAAAAGCAAGCACACAAGTATTCAGAAGCACCAATCAATCATCAGCACAATGTTGAAAGAGTGAAAAAAGCCAAATTCAAGATACGTTCGAATCAAAATGTCTGGACTCACGGAACTTGAAGCATTTTAAGTCATAGGATGAGGGAAAGACAGTTTGAGGGAGATAATTCCAGATCTAACTTGTTAGGTAGAATAAAAGGCCGGGTAAAATCGGTCCACTCATGCGTTAGAGAGTTGGACAGAATAGGGGTGGGAATAATGTGTTGAAAGGCGGGTGCCACCTTCTCTCCGTAAGGAAGGAGGTTGGTTTGTAGGTATGTGGTGAGGTAAGTAGGTTATTACTAAGATAGCTAGATGAAGAGAGAGAGAGAGAGAGTTGAACGTAATAGGTACAACATTATATATATATATATGAAGATATTTTGATGTAGGCTAATATGAGAGAGAGAGAGAGAGAGAGAGAGAGATGAACGTAATAGCTAAAAAAATAAGATAATTATATTGATGAAGATTTGATGTATTATACGATAGAGAGAGAGAGAGACTGGATTAATAACATCACACACATGCTTCCTTGTTGTCAAAGGTGGCATTGCTGGTGCTTCTCTCTCTCTCTCTCTCTCTCTCTCTGAAGAAGAAGAAGAAGAAGAATGGAAGGAGCAATAGAAAATTAATAAAATAGTTATGAGGAAGGAATACAGAACTATAATAATAATTTAAATAATGGAAAAGCAGCTTGCCACGCATTCGCCACCACCAAGCACTTTTCCTACTCTGCCCATCACACCTCCAAGCCACAAGGAAACAACCCCCAGTTCAGCAAGATGTGCACGGATCATTACCATCGAGATGACACGCCCTCCAACACCAGGGAAAAATCTATTCATCACCATAGACAATCCCGAAGCCCAACAGAAAAAGAAAAGTGGAAAGGAAAGGCGGCACAAGAAAGAGCACCATAAACACCATAAGTCCAGGCGCCATTCTACCCCACAGCCGCATCACCGTCATGACCGTGAGGCCGAGAAAGACAACTCCTAGCACCACCGGAAGTCCCCCTCACACCAGTGTCCTTATTAACTCGAGACACACCAACTAAAACAACCCAACAAAAGGTATGACCACCGCAGCATTTTTTAAGATCAGTACACAGTTGGAAAACTATTTCTTATTTGTCACTGGAGAATAAGTCATAGCTGGAAAACTTTGGGACCCAATTTACTATTGGAATAAACCTCTCGTTGCACTGGTAAGGAGTTGTTTACTTCAATAGATGTTTGGTATATTGGTTCATCAAAGGAAGCCGTTATATGACCTTACTGGAGATAATTAATATCCCTTCCTCACCACGATCGCGGAGCTATTGTGAATAGAGAAGGCGGACACTGGCAAGCACTCTATTCGGGATAGACCAAATCGTCTGGTAATTGTCTTTAGCACTGGCAGGACGTAATTAGACAAGGGCTCTGTAAGACACCGTCTAGCTAACGGCACTCATCAAGGAGTCCCTTCGAGGTAGCAATACCTCGGAAAAGGCCAAAGTATACCCATCAAGCTCAGTTCTGAAAGACTTATAACAGTCGGAACAGTTAAGAGAAGTTGCTTAAAAACTCTCATACGTTCGTTCGATACCATGTTGCTGGTGCACTGGCATTTCGCACACGATATTTAAGACCCAACACCAAGACTGAAAGTTCTGCATCAAAACTCTTATAAAGACCAGAGCAGTTAGCGAGTCCTCTCCTACGTTAGCTCGATTTTACTCTACCGATGCACTGGCATATATGGTAGGTATCAATCAAGGTCCAACACCAAGAGTTTGCTCGTGCGTCTTATATTTTGTTCTATACCATTATCTTATTATTACGTATGCGATATTCTTGTGCAAATAAACATAATATGAATGTACGTCTTGTTATAATTATCTTCTATTACTTTCTGTGTATGTGTTGAAACAAATTCGGCTCCTCCAATCAAGTACAACCTACTTAATTAAAACCAATCAACCCCAGTAAAAACCTGGCATAACAATAATAATAATAATTAAAGTTGCAAGCAACGTTGTCCGGGGTTCGAGCGGTTTTGCAAGCAGGGTATTGTGTTGGATACAAAAGCTGTGTCAAAGATATGAAAAAATCATTTAACTTATCGGGCATGGAGAAACTACAGAAGGAACAGCTTGTGCAAACAAACATGAGCGAGAGAGGGAGAGATTGGCTGTATAAGGGATCTGCCTCTATTTGTTTAGTAACAGAGTTGTAGATATGTGAAATAGGCTACCGAGTGCTATAATGGGATCAAGAACAATAGAGCTTCAACTTGAAATTAGATAGAACGAGATGGGTTGAGTGTGAAAGGGATCTGCCATGTGTAGGTCAATTGGTTCTCTGCAGACTCCCGTTTCCTTATTTTGTTTATGTTCTCATTTGTGAGGGAGAGAGAGAGAGTATGGCAAGAGAGAATAGGATGTCGTAAACGTAAGGAAGATAGCGATATATATGAGAGAGAGAGAGAGAGCGCAGGATGGGTTGGGTGTGAAAGGGCTCTGACATGTGTGGGCCAATCGGCTCTCTGCAAACTCCGGTTCTCTTATGTTCTCATTTGTGAGAGACACAGACTAGGATGTCATAAATGTAATATAAGGAAGACAGATAAATGAGAGAGTTTTTATGAGATGGGTTGGGTGTGAAAAGGATCTGTCTTGTGTGGGCCAATTGGCTCTCTACAGACTCCCATTCTCTTATGTTCCTATTTCTTACAATTGTGTTTTGGTTGCAGGTATATGATAACATGGGTGTATAATAAGTAGTGTAAATAACAGGTAACGTTTATGAGATGGGTTGGGTGTGAAAGGGATCTGCCTTATGTGGGCCACTTGGCTCTGCAGACTCCCATTTCCATCTTGGTTGCATGTGTAAGAGATCTGCCTCATTTGCACCGGTGTGCAAACAAACGAGAGCGAGAGAGAAAGAGATTGGCTGTGTAAGGGATCTGCCTCTATTCGCTTGGTAAAAGAGTTGTAGATATGTGGAATAGGCTACCGAGTGCTATAGTAGGATTAATAACAATAGAGCTTCAACATAAAATTTGATAGAACGAGATGAGATGGGTGTGAAAGGGATCTGCCATGTGTGGGCCAATCGGCTCTCTTGGTAGCATATGTAAGGGATCTGCCTCATTTGTACAAGTGTGCAAATAAGAGAGAGTGAGAGAGAGCTTGGCTGTGTAAGGGATCTGCTTCTCTCATAACAGTCGTAGATATGTGAAATAGGCTACCTAGTGCTATAGTGTGATCAAGAACAATAGAGAATTTCAAGATAAAATCAGATAGTCATATGGACGAAATGGGTTGGATGTGAAAGGGATCTGCCTTTTGTGGGCCACTTGTCTCTCTGCAGATTCCCATGTTCATCTTAGTTGCATGTGTAAAGGATCTGCCTCATTTTTACCGGTGTGCAAACAAACGAGCGACAGAGAGAGACTGGGTGTGTAAGGGATCTGCCTCTATTCATTTAGTAACAGGGTTGTAGATATGTGGAATAGGCTACCGAGTCCTATAGTGGGATCAAAAACAATAGAGTTCAACATTAAATTAGATAGGACGAGATGGGCTGGGTGTGAAAAGCTGCCACGGGCGTGTCTGGCCACCATTTTGGATATCATATCAAAAGTTGCCCAATACAAAATTGCACCTTGTGTCAAAGTTTGGTCCCGATCCGACAAGCAGTTCCGGAGTCATTGCGTAAAAACCGGACTATATATATTTTTATGGAAGCATGCAATACTTCTTGAACCCCTGATAACGTTGCTTGCTGTTTGAGGGAGGAGGAAAGGTAAGTCACACCACACCAAAAATTGTCAAAATTTTGAAGGTCTAGAACTTTGTTATTAAACAAAGCATTTGGCAAAGGGAGGAATTGTTAAAAACCTTAGCCAATACTCTGTTATTCACTAAAAATATATTTGAATTATCATTATTATTTGGTAGGGTAGGTATGTATAGGTAGGTTGGCTAAATAATTGCTGGAATTCGTAGGGACTCGAACTATTTTGAGAGAGTTAAATTTAAAAAAAAATAATAGATCTGAATGATTAATCGACTATGTTATTAAGCAAAACTAGGGGATGCGGGGAAGCCTATAGACTGTAGACTGTAAACTTGGTGTGGGTACCGAATATGCTTTTAAAGTCATTTATGAATAGACAGTTTTCAATGCTGCGGCCAAACTATTCCACCCATTTATATTCTATTGGTATCAAAACGTTCGGAATCGCAAACCTCACCCAACTACACAAAAATGGCTTTGATCATCCGTGTAGTTTTCAAGATGTTGAATTTTAAGTGTTTTCGAGGTTTTTTCAAGATTGCCGGAAAAAAACCTACGTGCAAAAGCAAAACCTTTTCTATAACATTTGCGGAGCATTAGTATTGGAGTCCATATGCCAAAACCCAATCATTTCCTATGAGTGGGAGAGACGGTATTTAGGTGTCAAATTGTTCGAGAAATCGGCTGCCACGGACCTGTTTGGCCACCATGCCGGATGTTTAGCATATCAAAAGTTGCCCAGTACAAAAACGCACCTCTTGTGAAAGTTTGGTCCCGATCCAAAAAGCGGTTCTGGAGTTATTGCGTAAAAACCGGCGTGGAAAAATAATTTGGATGAATAAGTAGGTTTAATGATTACAATAGGGGTTCCCCGCAGGGCTCGAACCCCTAATAATAATAAAAATTATAAATATAATAATAATAGTAATAATAATAATAATACAGAAAGAATAAAGAGGAATTTATGATTCTTTTCTCTTATTTTAATTTATTCATATAATAAATGGGTTATAATACTAAAAATATTAATAATAATTAAAGTAGGAAAGCGTCCGACCAATCAGGGTGCTCCTTCGTGTCGAACTTTTTGGGCCACAAACGTCCAAATTCCCGGCATGATCACCTGTGACTCTCCTACATCTACCTCATTTGCTTCTTGTACCGGATCTTCTACTTGCCTTTTGTCAGACAACTTAGTGCCAGCATCTGACTCCCGTAAGCCACTAAATGACAAAGGCAATCAACTTCCTGGCACTTACTTTGGAGAAGGAGAGCGAGAGAGGACTGAGTTTAAACTGCAAGTCACGCTTGCTAAAGCACAATTGGCAGCGCGAAGCGGGGCAGCCAATCAGCGCGCCGGCCCCCCCTATAAAGGGAAGGGGACGAGAGCCGCTCGGGGTCAGACGGGCACCACGCCTCGAGGAAGCAACGCCTCTCCTCCCAGCCTCCCCCTCTCCTGCGGGCACACCAGGAACCAAGGCGATCACCACAGTAGCCTTCCAGCCCACACAACAGTTCCAGTAGCAGAGCACTCAAGTCCTGCATCACTCTCACCAACCCGGAGGATACACCATCAGTATCCCTGGGCCTGTCGCCATATTGCATGCCTGCACACCCGCAGCCAGCTACTTCATCCAGGACGACAGGAGATGGCTAAGAGTGACAACCTCCCAGACCACTACTGGCCAGCTTTGAGGTGGTAGTGCAGCCAGAACGCCCCCCACGAGCAACAGACTTTTAATCAGGACCCATATTGGGCCCGCAGAGGAACCAAGAAAAAGAGAGAGGGGAATTTGACTAATTCGGGGGATCTTCAATAAAAATATGTGTTCTTATAGAACAAACAAAAAGAGAATTTGACTTGACTAAGAAATAGAATAAACGGATGATATGTTATGTGTAACTAGTGTTTATTGATAGAAAGGGCTCCAAGCCATTAGCTACCAAGTATTTAGGATCTAATAGGAAGTTCTTTAGTTAACGTAAGAGGGACAGAGATTAAATAACAACTATTGGGTTCAGGGGAAAATAGTGAATAGTTGTTTTAGAGATGAGCTTCAGCTAGGGTTATAGGAATTATATTGTAAGGACACACGTCCAAAATTATATTGCAAGGACACACGTCCGAATTATATTGAAGGGACACTAGTCCGAATATGTTTAACGTAACTTATCATCGATAAAGGAACTTCATGATTAGTCTTGCTACCTCCTAGCTCGGTTGAGTGACCGTTAAGATTGGGCCTGACGGGGCGTCTTTTGAAATAGAAAGTAACGTAAGGGCGTATCCGGCTCTTGAAGCTACCAGAAATATTGTCCGGGGAGCAATGTTGTATTCCGGTGTAATAGTGTATTAACAAAGAGTTTATGTTCATGTGTAACGGACTACGCATTCGATGTTGTAAGAGAACTAAGAGTTAAAGATTATATCCTTTATAGAGAGTTAAACGGTCTACGAGCCAGTGTTGTATTCCGGTGTAATATTGTATTAGCAAAGAGTTTATGTTCATGTGTAACGGACTACGCGTTCGGTGTTGTAAGGGAACTAAGAGTTAAAGATTATATCTCTGATAGAGAGTTAAACAGCCTACGGGCTAGTGTTGTATTCAGGTGTACTATTGTATTGACAAAGCTTTTATGTTCATGTGTAACGGACTACGCGTTCGGTGTTGTAAGGGAACTAAGAGTTAAAGATTATATCTCTGATAGAGAGTTAAACGGCCTACGGGCTAGTGTTATATTCAGGTGTACTATTGTATTGACAAAGTTTTTATGTTCATGTGTAACGGACTACGCGTTCGGTGTTGTAAGGGAAATGTGAGTTAAAGATTATATCCTTTATAGAGAGTTAAATGGCCCACAGGCCAGTGTTGTATTCAGAGGGGCTATTGTATGAGCCGAGAGTGGTGTTCGTAACGCCCGTGAAAAGGTTAGCCATTTGGGGGTTTCGGAAGCGAATATAGAAATATATATTATTTGTCCACTTGCATTTAGGATTAAGAAATTAGTAGTAGTTTGAGTAGTTTAAGAGCCCAGGTCTCTTAGAAGACATCAAAGGCACGGCGATCATTATAAATTCAGTCTGGTAACTTACGATGTATCTAAGTCGAAGCGAGGCATTACCTGAATAGCGGGCATCCGAATAGTATGTGCGGAAGCTCTTGGGTTCCAACGTACCATCTATCACGGGACAACGTCTTATTCAATTCGGGTACTGAACTCATTTCGACCACAACAGGAAGTAGGCTATTGGACTAGTAGTTAGATTTAGAGTTCGTTCTATTAAATAAACTATACAAACTCTAGCAACTGTCGAATTATTCCCCCACCTCAGTAGTGTGCTTGAACTTAGAATTTTTTTAAGTACAACATTTTGGTGGCAAGCGGTGGGATTTGACAAATTGTTGGGTTAAGTGTAGATTATCTGACAGAACCGACATAATGACGACGATATTACCGTTCAGGGTATGGGAAGAGGGCAAAGAAGAAATCGAGCTGTGGACTGAACAATTAGAATGCCAGTTCACGTTACTGGAGGTAGGAAATGATGAGAACAAAATTGCCTATGGAAAGGCACACCTAGGAAAGGCCCTAAACGGCGTGAGAGTACGTCTGGAGGGACTAGTATCATGGGCAGAAGTAAAGGCCTCTCTAATTGAGGAGTTTGGCCGAGAAACTTGCACAAGAAAGGCCCAAGAGAAACTAACGACGATGAAACTGGACGGTCAGAATGTGAGAACCCTGAGGAGGGGAATCACGAAGTATGTCAAACTTGCGTATCCACACATATACCCCGAGAGCCAAGAAACAGAAATTAGGGAAATCATGATTCAAGCATGTCCTGTGGAAGTAAAGAAACACTGCATTGTTCATGAAGTGACTACCACCAAGGAACTTATGGAAGTGATCAAAAAGGTAATGGAAGCCCGAGAATTAAAAGAGGAGAAAAAGAAAGGGGAAGAGGAAAACCCGAACAAAGGGTACCCAAGAACCATTGTCCGATGTTTTGTTTGTAGACAGACTGGACACCTAGCTAGGAACTGTTCAAACCGACCTCAAACCCAAACCTCTAGCTTTAACTCAAGGCCTCAACTCCAAAATGATCAACCCTTACCCAGGGTGACCAACCCAAACCAGAGAAGATTGCTTCTGGTCGAGTACCAAAAGACGGAAACCAAACCGGTAGTCACCATGCCAGAGGAGGAAGTAAATTTTCCCCTAAACCTCACATAGAAAGGCGATATAGTGAGGTTAATATTTTGGAGAGACATACGCCTTGTGAGACTATCGTGGTCAATGGGAAAGCCGCAAATATGCTAATTGACACGGGAGCTAATAGAAGCTGTCTTTTGGAGAACTTCTGGAGAAACCACCAGAGAGAATTAGGGACGTTACAGCAGACTAGTATTCAGTTGTCAGGAACTGGTGGTCAACCATTGACCATCCTAGGGATAACTAGTTTGGTAATGATACAGTGGAAGGGAATTAAATTCACTACTACTTTTTGTGTATTATCCGTCAATCTTATAGCGGAGTTGATGGGTACTTGGGGATTGATCTTATGAGCCAGTTGGGGTTAACGATACAGTGTGGGGAGAAAGAGACAACAACGGCACTCCGGCCACAGATGGTCGCTACTACGGGAAAACTTTCTATCCCCCTTAGATCTTGGAGAATGATAGAGATTCCGAAGCCCCAGGGAATGACCGCCGGGATTTTTGAACCTGATACTCAAAGTAAAGTAAGAATATCCCCCACCCTTATTACTGCCGAGCAGAGGAAACTAGTCCTTGCTAACTTTGGCGACGAGACGATCAGTTATCAGAAGGGAACACTTTTAGGACAAGTTACACCCGCACAACCCACCACCATTGGAACAAACGGACCTGTTAACTTACTGGAAATCACGGAACAACTGACGTCCGACCAGGCCACTACTTTGCATGAATTACTCTGGTCTTACAGAGACATCTTTGCTCAAGATGAAGGGGACCACGGCTCCGCCCGAACCCGACATACCCACAAGATCCATATTCAAGGGCCCCCTATTAGACAACCATACCGACGACAAAATCCTATCATGAGGCAAAAGGAAAAAGAACAAGTAGAGGAGATGCTAAAACAAGGAATCGTAGTGGAATCTTACAGTCCGTGGTCATCTCCCGTAGTTTTGGTAAAAAAAAAAGATGGGTCCACTAAGTTCTGTGTAGATTATAGGAAACTAAATGATGTCACCATTAAAGACGCCCAACCCCTACCTCGCATTGATGACTCGCTAGAATCATTAAATGGGTCAACCTGGTTTTTCACCTTAGACTTACAAAGTGGTTATTGGCAAGTTCCAGTTAGACCAGAGGACCAGGAGAAAACTGCTTTTGCTACGAGTGAGGGGAAACTTTATCGGTTCACGGTTATGCCCTTTGGAGTTTGTAATGGGCCAGCCAGTTTTACTAGGGTCATGGACGAAGTACTAAGGGGGTTGGCATGAAAAACTTGTTTAGCTTACTTAGATGACATCATTATATTCTCAAATAGCTGAGAAGAACATATTATCCGACTACAAGAGGTGCTGGAAATTAGGAGGGCGGGACTAAAATTGAAGCCGTCTAAATGTCAACTAGGGGCACGCAAAGTAGCATACCTAGGGCATGTAGTTTCAAAAAAAGGTATCCAACCGGACCCCCTTAAAGTCAAAGCGATCGCAGAAATTACACCTCCTACTACTGTCAGAGAGATCCGAGCATTCCTGGGGATGGCGTCGTATTACTGGAGATTCATACCAAATTTCTCGAAAATTGCTCGACCCATGACCAAGAGATTGGATAAAGGGCGGAAGTTTGACTGGGATGAGGATTGTCAAACCGCTTTCGATCACTTGAAAGACAAACTCACTTCTAACCCTATAGTCTGTCATCCCGATTTCACCAAGCCTTTCCAGTTGTATACCGATGCTTCCGATGAAGGACTAGGCGCTGTCCTGGCCCAAAAAGTTAATGGGAAAGAGGGCATAGTGGCATGCGCCAGCCGGACGCTTAACAAGGGCGAACAAAATTACAGTGTTACCAAAAAGGAATGTCTAGCTTTAGTCTGGGCTGTGCAGTATTTCCGTCCCTATTTAGCCGGGGTCCAGTTTGAGGTTATTACGGACCACCATAGCCTACAATGGCTCCGATAGATGAAAACGGAAGATGGCTTATTTGTTTGGTGGAAGGGGATTTTAGAAGAATATTCCTTTGAAATTAGACATAGACCGGGGAAATTGCACACTAATGCTGATGGCCTATCTAGATTGCCGGTGGCCCCCGTTCAAACCCCTTCATTTGGCCAGGAACCAACTAGTCCGGGATGTAGGGACAAAGTAAAATTTTCTGAGGGATCCTGGAGGGATTCGAAGGATCGGGTGGTGTTGGACTATCTTGAGGTTAAGCACATGATACAATTCTTACACGGTCAAGAGGGAAGGGGGGCTCATTTGGGACAGTCTCGAGTCCTTAACCTCTGAAGTGTGCATGGGGGGTATGAGACACCACACTCCTGTGCTGACGTATTTGAGCTGTTCCCATCACTAACATCGTTATTTTACCATTAATAGCATTAATACTTATCCATATGTGCCTATTATAGGTTGATTATAAAGGTATTAACCTGTTACAACAATAAAACAAGTGGAAACAGCGTTTGGATGGTCAAAATCGGCGATACAGGCCGGGAGTTACATAATGTATGGCTGAGGCAACCTCACTTCCCACCACTTTTCTCCACGTCTGGAGAGAGACTGTCGATCGATACTCTCTCTCTCTCTCTCTCTCTCTCTCTCTCTCTCTTGCTAACAGTGATGACAATGCCCTGCTTGCAACTCGCTAATGTTAGCACGAAAATATACCACAGAATAAGGGAATAACAGGGAAAATAGGTGATAACTGAAGTAGGGGAGGAAAGTGGGGAAGGAGGGGAGGTGGAGGAGTGATATTTGGCCTGGCCCAGGGGCAATAAAAAATAAAAAAAATAAAAAAATAAAAACAAAACAAAACAATTTTTTGGGGTGTTTTAAATGGATTTTTTTTTTCCCCTGACTCTTAAGAGTCTTCCCGCAGTCCGCCGGGGGAACTCTTAAGAGTCTTCCAGCAGTTCCCTGGTTAAACAATTCAATGAAAAGTACTGGGCCCCGAGAGCCGACCAAATTGTGAAGGAAGTCGTGCAAAATTGCTTGGGGTGTCAGAGAGGGAAAGATGGTCGAGGACCTAAACAGTTGCCTGGACACATTTCGGCAGGAAAACCATGGGAGAAATTATCAGTGGACATTATGGGACCCCTCCCCCGACAGACGAGCAAAAGGTACATCTTGACCTGTGTTGATGTCTTCTCTAAATATACGGTTGCTTGTGCTCTTCCGGACAAGAAGGCTGAAACCGTGGCTCAAGCTATCCTGGAAAACGTTTTCTTTGTGTATGGTATCCCAGGCTGTCTTTTGAGTGACCGGGGGAAAGAGTTCAATAATGCCATTTGGCAGCATTTGGGGGAAACCTTGGGCTACCAGATCCAACACACGTCTCCGTATCATCCTCAGGGAAACGCGGTGTGCGAAAGGAACCACAGGGTACTAGCTAACTGTGTACGGGCCAGTCTGAGCTCTCAAGGGGAAGAAATATCCAAGAGCTGGCCAGAACTCTTGCCTGAAATTGTCTGGGGGGTGAATACCACGAGTTGTAGAACTACCGGGTACTCTCCCTACGAGATTATTTTCGGAGTCGCTCCAGAATTGCCTCAGGAACGATTCTTTACCTATCCGATCCATTCCACCAAATACTCACAACCAGAACAGTATTTGAAAGTAAAGGAGGGGCGAAAACGAAAAATTCATACTCATGTGATGCAACAACAACCTCCTAAACTTGAACTTAAAAACCCATATTACCGGGGGGAATATATTCTGGTAAGGAAACATGATCCCACCCGAACAGGGAAACTCGAAGAGAAATATGAGGGCCCTTTTAAGATTGTTGAAATAAATGGGCCATATCAGGTGTTGTTTGTGCATCACGGGGGGTATCGTCTCGGCCACACACATACGTCATACAAAAAGGTACAAAGGTATTCTACCCACTGACCTAAGTGACTGGAGTGAGGGGGAAGAAAGTGAGGAAGAAACAGAATTTAATTTGGGGCAGGGCTCCCACATAACTACGTAAATGACCATCACTGGGGTGGTAGTCAGGTCGGCAGCCAAAATACTGAGGAAATAGCATTCTGGTGGTCTTTCGGAAGTAAACCTAATGGGAGTCTTTTGGGGACTGAAGAATGGGCTACAGGTGGTGACTCAGAATATTTCACACCAAGTTGTCGCAATAAGTCTACGGTCCCGGACGGTCACATTTCAGTTACCCCAAGCGTGTTTTCGGATACTGTGAGTTATGAAGGGAAAAGCTTTGATGGGGAAGAGAACGAAGAGACCGTGTTTCCTGGGGATAAAATTTCACTAGATTCGTTGTTACCTAGGTTAAGTGAAAGGAAAGAAAAACCAGCGGGTTGTATGAATCAACCACAGACTTTAATCCCTCCACCAATGGGCCCTGCAGAAACCGTTACCCGAAGTGGTAGGGTTAGTCGTCCACCAATCCGGTACCCGGACGAGAGTATAAATGCGACCCATGAGGTGCGAGCTGGTCAGTTCAAAGGCACCATGCCTCATCCCAATATCGACTCCGTCGTCTAATCGCTGTCGTCTATGGGAAAGGTCACCGAGTACAGACCACCCGGGCTTTGAAGCTCCTTTTGGATAAACCCGGCCAAATCTTGTTGGCCAAAACGGCCCTGGGAAACCAAACTTCTGCAATCCAGCTACACAAATGTCTGTGTGAGCATGGAGGAAGGGTGGAGTGGCAGGATCAGGACCATGATTTTCGGGGGGTTGTGTTACGGCGATCATGAGCTCGCCTTAACTTCACAGAGGATGATAAAGTAGGAAAGCGTCCGACCAATCAGGGCGCTCCTTCGTGTCGAACTTTTTGGACCACAAACGTCCAAATTCCTGGCATGACCACCTGTGACCCTCCTATATCTACCTCATTTGCTCCTTGTACCGGATCTTCTACTTGCCTTTTGTCAGACAACTTAGTGCCAGCATCTGACTCCCGTAAGCCACTAAATGACAAAGGCAATCAACTTCCTGGCACTTACTTTGGAGAAGGAGAGCGAAAGAGGACTGAGTCTAAACTGCAAGCCACGCTTGCTAAAGCACAATTGGCAGCTCAACTTCCTGGCACTTACTTTGGAGAAGGAGAGCGAAAGAGGACTGAGTCTAAACTGCAAGCCACGCTTGCTAAAGCACAATTGGCAGCGCGAAGCGGGGCAACCAATCAGCGCGCCGGCCCCCTCTATAAAGGGAAGGGGAAGAGAGTCGCTCGGGGTCAGACGGGCACCACGCCTCGAGGAGGTAACACCTCTCCTCCCAGCATCCCCCTCTCCTGCGGGCACACCAGGAACCAAGGCGATCACCACAGTAGCCTTCCAGCCCACACAACAGTTCCAGTAGCAGAGCACTCAAGTCCTGCATCACTCTCACCAACCCAGAGGATACACCACCAGTATCCCTGGGCCTGTCGCCATATTGCATGCCTGCACACCCGCAGCCAGCAACTTCATCCAGGACGACAGGAGATGGCTAAGAGTGACAACCTCCCAGACCACTACTGGCCAGCTTTGAGGTGGTAGTGCAGCCAGAACGCCCACCACGAGCAACAGACTTTTAATCAGGACCCATATTGGGCCCGCAGAGGAACCAAGAAAAAGAGAGAGGGAAATTTGACTAATTCGGGGGATCTTCAATAAAAATATGTGTTCTTATAGAACAAACGAAAAGAGAAATTGACTTGACTAAGAAATAGAATAAACGGATGATGTGTTATGCGTAACTAGTGTTTATTGATAGAAAGGGCTCCAAGCCATTAGCTACCAAGTATTTAGGATCTAATAGGAAGTTCTTTAGTTAACGTAAGAGGGACAGAGATTAAATAACAACTATTGGGTTCAGGGGAAAATAGTGAATAGTTGTTTTAGAGATGAGCTTCAGCTAGGGTTATAGGAATTATATTGTAAGGACACACGTCCAAAATTATATTGCAAGGACACACGTCTGAATTATATTGAAGGGACACTAGTCCGAATATGTTTAACGTAACTTATCATCGATAAAGGAACTTCATGATTAGTCTTGCTACCTCCTAGCTCGGTTGAGTGACCGTTAAGATTGGGCCTGACGCCCCGTCTTCTGAAATAGAAAGTAACGTAAGGGCGTATCCGGCTCTTCAAGGTACCAGAAATATTGTCCGGGGAGCAATGTTGTATTCCGGTGTAATAGTGTATTAACAAAGAGTTTATGTTCATGTGTAACGGACTACGCATTCGATGTTGTAAGAGAACTAAGAGTTAAAGATTATATCCTTTATAGAGAGTTAAACGGCCTACGAGCCAGTGTTGTTTTCCGGTGTAATATTGTATTAACAAAGAGTTTATGTTCATGTGTAACGGACTACGCGTTCGATGTTGTAAGAGAACTAAGAGTTAAAGATTATATCCTTTATAGAGAGTTAAACGGTCTAAGAGCCAGTGTTGTATTCCGGTGTAATATTGTATTAACAAAGAGTTTATGTTCATGTGTAACGGACTACGCGTTCGGTGTTGTAAGGGAACTAAAAGTTAAAGATTATATCTCTGATAGAGAGTTAAACGGCCTACGGGGTAGTGTTGTATTCAGGTGTACTATTGTATTGACAAAGCTTTTATGTTCATGTGTAACGGACTACGCGTTCGTTGTTGTAAGGGAACTAAGAGTTAAAGATTATATCTCTGATAGAGAGTTAAACGGCCTACGGGCTAGTGTTGTATTCAGGTGTACTATTGTATTGACAAAGCTTTTATGTTCATGTGTAACGGACTACGCGTTCGTTGTTGTAAGGGAACTAAGAGTTAAAGATTATATCTCTGATAGAGTGTTAAACGGGCTACGGGCTAGTGTTGTATTCAGGTGTACTATTGTATTGACAAAGCTTTTATGTTCATGTGTAACGGACTACGCGTTCGGTGTTGTAAGGGAATGTGAGTTAAAGATTATATCCTTTATAGAGAGTTAAACGGCCCACGGGCCAGTGTTGTATTCAGAGGGGCTATTGTATGAGCCGAGAGTGGTGTTCGTAACGCCCGGGAAAAGGTTAGCCATTTGGGGGTTTCGGAAGCAGATATAGAAATATATATTATTTGTCCACTTGCATTTAGGATTAAGAAATTAGTAGTAGTTTGAGTCAGAGCAGCCCAGGTCTCTTAGAAGACATCGAAGGGCACGGCGATCAATTTAAATTCAGTCTGGTAACCTACTATGTATCTAAGTCGAAGCGAGGCATTACCTGAATAGCGGGCATCCGAATAGTATGTGCGGAAGCTCTTGGGTTCCAACGTACCATCTATCACGGGACAACGTCTTATTCAATTCGGGTACTGAACTCATTTCGACCAGAACAGGAAGTAGGCTATTGGACTAGTAGTTAGATTTAGAGTTCGTTCTATTAAATAAACTATACAATCTCTAGCAACTGTCGAATTGTTCCCCCACCTCAGTAGTGTGCTTCAACTTAGAAATTTAAGTACAACAATAAAAATAATAAAAATAAAATTAAACGTGTACTTTTTTTCCTTCTTTCAGGTGTGTTTTCATCAAGACTTTATGAAGATTAAGGTAAGAATGTTATTATTTTTACTCAACACACATCCACACCCCTACACACACAGCTACACACACACACACACACGCACACCTACACACCCACACCCACACCTACATACACACACACACCTACACACACACACACACACACCGTTACCTGTGGTTGTATAATAGTATGTATTATTCATGTGTGTGTGTTCGATACTGGGGCTCGGAATATTAATATATATATATATATATATATATATATATATATATATATATATATATATATATATATATATGTATACATTGTTTCCCTGCCTAGACCTCTAGCACGATGACGTAATTTCCATCACCTTCTTGCTACCAATAGACGATTTTCATTAGCTTACGAACCATCTCTATGACAAAAGTGGTAAATAAACTCTCCAAATAGCATAGCACCTTCTTAAGGGGGAAGGGTATATATCTGTTTTTGTGTTTTTTTAGTTCCCTCCCCAGACCTCCTTCAAACTTAAAAACAAAAAATATCCATTAGATTCCCCTTCTAGATTAATTTGTAAATTTTTCGGTAGAAAAATGTCCCGGCCGAAGGCCGATTCTTCCAAAATTAGAGGCTCACTATCGCTCGCCAGGTAAACACCGACACCTAGATAGCATGAACAGTTTTAAAATGGAAAAAAAATGGGGTGAAATGTCTTAACATTGCCAAACTAATGGGTCAAATGTCTTAGAATATCACAACTAATGAGGCTAAACAAGAATTGAAAGGGGGTCCAGAAAAAAAACACTTTAATCTGGGTTGCCTTTTAAGGGGGAGTTAGTCGCTTTTTCTGGACACCCTTCTCCCTCATGTTTAGCATATGAATTTTGATATTCTAAGATGTTCGTTCCGTTATGTTCGGCGATTTTGAGGCTTTTCGCCTCATTTCTTTGTCAATATCCAGACCTGTTTGCCATTTATGTGTTGATATTTTCCTGCGAACGATAGCGAGCCTGTAATGTTAGAAGGAACTGGCCTTTGGCCGAGACATTTTTCTACTGAAAAATTTACAAACATACCTTGAAAGGGGTTCTATCTATCTATCTATTGCCTGACGCCGTGATCCCCGAAGGGGTGGCCACGAATGAACCGCCCCATGCACCTCTGTCCCCAGTCAGTTAATGCCCCTCCTCCCAACCAGCACCGCCTTCATCCATATACTTCCTCACTCCATCCTTCCACCTCTCCTTCGGTGCACCTCTCCCTCTCTGTCCTTCCACCTCGCTCTCGTACACCCTCTTAAGCTCGGTTCACACATACACAAATTAACATCCCGTCCGGCCCCGACCTCTTAATTCGCCTGTAAACGGGCAAGAACGCCGGCAAAATCGCCTATGGTCAGTACAGGGACGTGTGGTGTTGCCAGCACACGGGGCGCGGGGCGGGAGGCGGCGAACATTTTATGCATGCATAAAATGGTCGGCGTCGGCCAGGGCAACTGCCACAAAACGTGTCAGGCCGGGACACCTATGGGAGCATTCGGCGTCTAGACGCCGACAAACGGGATGAGAACGGCGGCAAACAACCGTTGGAAGGAGAGTCGGCGAGGTGTCACCGTTGCGTCACGTGAGCTGGTGACACCGCACGTCCGTGTACCGACCATAGGCGATTTTGCCGGTGTCCTTGCTCGTTTGCAGGCGAATTAAGGGGTCGAGGATGGACGGAACGTTAATTCGTGCATGTGTGAACCGAGCAAAAGGTGTCGGGGACGGATGGGAGGTTAATTCTTGCATGTGTACATATGGGGCCTCCAGATTGATGCCGTCCTGCCTATTTTTTGGGTCGTGGCCGGATGGGACGTTAATTCGTGCATGTGTGAACCGAGCTTAAGTCATTCTCTTGCTTCCCATACGTTCCATATGGGTATAGAGGGTGGGGTTTTTTTTTTTTTAAGCTTGATGGAGGTCTAGCGAGGAAAATACATAAATATATATACCAAAAAACAAGCACTACCCCCTTAACCATGGTCACAAATATTAAAAGAAAACGACCAATGAAAGAAAACGCGGACATTCAAAACCTTAGGGTGGACTAGCCTGTTTATAGCCTTTCCCGTGATCTTATCGAGATGCGGCCTGACCAAAGCATCACCACGTCTGCCCTCACTTTAACCAACATAATCAACGACACCCCAGCAGCAGTTGAAAGAATGGGTTCCATCCGACACCTGTCAACACACACGATCGAGAACGTCAGGAATATATTAAAGTCACCCCTTTATTGAACCACCGCAGAAAACACAAGGCAGCCACTACATGTCGAAGAAAACGCCCGGTTCTCCCATTACCGGGCAAACTACGATAAACCTGACCAGTTACCAACACGTGAGACCAGTCCAATGTACAGTAGATTACTACACCCCAGAGCCTGCATCCTTTCACACGTCATCGACACCAACTGCCCCCAGCTTACGAAATGACCAACCAGCCAAAGAACGACCCCAAAGACGGAGAAAAAGGAGCCAAAGCACGGAACATGTGCGTCACCCAGCCCCAGCCGCTTCAACAACACTTTCACTCATTACAACCCCTGCACACACCCCTTTACCAAACCCTTGCAAATCCCGTAAGGCCATTGTGGCAAGACTCCTGGAAACTATAACTTGCCCCTCCCAACAACCTAGAACACCTCCAAATCAATCCCGTAATAAACCCCCAAAAAATAGTCACAACAAGAAAGATGCTACCAGCAATATTTTCACACCCACACCAGTCAGGGACGCCCAACACAGTTCTACATCACCGCGACTACAAAGGCTACCCAAAAAGATAGCTGCTGCCCTTGCTGCCCCTTCTACTCCTGCAGGAGGCAAAACCTCTACCTACGTGCCCTTGCTGCCCCGAACCAACTCCAGCGTGACAACGCAGCCGAAAAAGACACTACCCATGCTGGCCAAACCTAAGGCAAGCAATCAGCCTGCTGGCTTCAGACCAATTTTTGAATCCTGTAAAGGTTATCCTAAGGAAGAAAGGAAAGAGGATACAAATACTTGTCATCGTACACAACTAGAGTCATTACCTAAAGGAGACCAGTTGTTAGGAACTTTGAATGGGCCTAACCTAGTTGGTGTTAAATACAATCCGGAAGTAACTGAGGCTTGTCATCTCACACAATCTGGGTCATTACCTAAAGGAGACCAGGTGCCGGGAACTCTTAATGGGCCAGGCCAGATTGTAGTGGAAAATAATCCAAAGGTCCTTCAGGACTCAGGAAAGTACGTGCAATCCAAGCAACCACGGTTATCTCTGAAAGGGGATCGTGCAAGGGAGGATTCAGGGAAAACCAGAGTTCGAGTTGTTCCTCATGCAGATCCTTCAGGAATCTCTGATGAACAATTCCCACCTAAACAGGAACACCTAAGACAAACAATATCGTCTTCCCCGTGTTCAGCTCTAGCAGGTCCATCAGCTAAAGAACAGCACGAGGAAGATAATATTCAAGTCGCCTTACCCAATCTACCCAATACCCCGGGCAAATCTACTGAGATTCCCAGGGCCAGAGAGAGGAGTTCTGTTTCCGAGGCCAGTGTGCGTGTCTGCCGAGCAGACCAAAAGGAGAGGAGTCAAGTCCAGAGATGAGAGGAACTGTACCTAGAGTTGTTTGGCCCCGAGTAGGATCTATGTGACCGTGTTGACCTACAGTGCCCCAAGTCTTCAGCCAGTGTTCTTCCCTGTGACTTCAGAGCCTCCTTTAAGTAAAACTCTTTTCGTAATGCTTATGTAGCTCAACCCTCCAACTATCGCCCAATTGCTCTTATGTCTTGTCTTTCTAAAGTTTTTGAAACTATTCTTGCTTCCAAATTTCTTAAGCATTTCTCTTCTCATAATCTGCTCTCAGATCGCCAGTATGGCTTCCTTAAGGGTCTTCTGGTGATCTTCTTTCATATCTTACTAACTCTTGGTCATCCTCCTTTCGGGACTTCGGTGAGACTTTTTCTATTGCACTAGACATATCGAAAGCCTTCGATAGAGTCTGGCATAAATCTTTAATTTCTAAACTACCCTCCTTCGGTTTCTATCCCTCCATCTGTGCCTTTGTCTCTAATTTCCTTTCCGGCCGTTCCATAGCCGCGGTTGTGGACGGCCATTGTTCACTTCCTCACCCTATAAACTCCGGTGTTCCTCAGGGCTCTGTCCTATCTCCTATTCTCTTTCTAATTTTTATAAATGATCTCCTTAACTGTACCTTAATTCCCATCCATTCATACGCAGACGACTCAACCTTACACTACTCCATTAGTTTTCCAGAACGCCCCAGCCAGCAATCCCTCAACGACAAACGTAATGAAGCCATAGAACTCTTAAATTCTGCTCTAAATACTATTTCCAATTGGGGCAGAGAAAACCTTGTTAACTTTAATGCTTCCAAAACCCAATTTCTCCATCTATCTACCCGTCAGGATCTCCCAGCGGACTATCCCTTATTCTTCAACAATACAAAAATCAACCCTTCATCTTCTCTCAATATTCTTGGTGTCTCTTTTTCTTCTGCTCTCATTTGGAAGGACCATATTACCAGTCTTGCTAAGGCAGCCTCCCAGAAGCTGGGTGTGCTCAACCGCCTTAGGGGGTTCTTTTCCCCTGCACAGCTTGCTGCTCTGTACAGGGGCATAGTGCGCCCTTGTATTGAGTATTGTTCACATGTGTGGGGAGGTTCCTCTCACACCGCTCTCCTAGACAAAGTTGAAAGGAAGGCCTTTCGTATCATTAACTCCCGTCCACTCACCAACTCTCTGCAATCTCTCTCTCTCCGCCGCAATGTTGCATCTCTCTCGCTATTCTATCGCTACTATAATAATCAGTGTTCCTCAGAGCTATCCCAGTGCATACCACCTCCTTTACGTAGGGCACGTGGTACCCGTCTTGCAACTCAATCCCACCCCTACTCTGTGCAACTCTCCAACCCAAGAGTGAAACGTTACTCTCAAACTTTCTTCTACTCAACATCTGAGCTCTGGAACTCTCTCCCAGAATCAGTCTTTCCCTCTTCCTATGACTTAAATTGCTTCAAACTCCGTGTGTCCAGGCATTTTGGCTCGAACGTCCCTTGATTTTGGCCCTGTCACTCTTTCAACTATGGGGGAGGCACTCGCTATAGGCAGTTATGCCTTTTGCCTCCCTCAATCACATAGAAAAAAAAATGTGATTTTGTGAAGGGTTAAAGTCTCAGGGGTACTGAGTGTCTTCATAATATTAACGTAACTAGAGAAGCCTTTCTTCTCTCTTCTGATTGATCCTGTGATCCCGTTTTAGGGAAACAGTACACTACTATCCCCAGGTATCGATATTATGCTTTCTCGAGTTGTCGGATTCCCGTGGCTCGCCATACAGAAAATATACATACCGGATGCCCTAGTGAATTTAAAGACGACACCTCTACACGTAATTGAGATAACTCGCTAAGCACCTGAGATTACTCGTCTATGTCGCCAGGTTCATAATTAAAATCAGTGAGCGTTTGCCAAGCAGAGTTGAGTGCTTCAATATCAGTGATTCTATGCTATGATTTAAATCTATGCTGTGCTAATGTAATTCAATCTTTGTAGAAATTTGATATCCATCTGTTGTCTATTCTTTGTCGGTGAATTATTATCACCAGTGTTCATCTTTGATGTTTTAGCTCGTTCTTGTGTTTGAGCTGTAATTTGTCCAGTCATTGTCAATATATACCGTGGACTTAAGCCCCTTTGGCCCGGACGGTATTTTAACCTTTTATGCACCATCTGCGGATCTATTTGAGAGATCCTAAGTTAGAATGATTTACCTGTAATTATTATGTTCCTTCCAACAACCAACCATACTCCTAAAATCGATTAATGAAATTTACAAACCCATGTGGCAGTCCGTGGATTCGAACCCAGGATGCTCACACCGAAAATCAACACCTTATACATCGCACCACGAAGACAGTTAAAGGTTGGTGGACTGCCTACGATTTATTATGCAACTTCGAATCCTGCATATCAATCTAAGCATGTACACACATCCCAACTGCAACTCACGTAGGCTATGCATATGTGAATGGAAAGAGCAATTAATGGGGCCTTAACCACTTAGGGAAGTCCTCTCGATAAATTACTCCTGAGGATATTTCCCTCTATATGTTATACCAATTTATTTGTCTCTATTGATCTCACTATTGTATTGTATAATATTAACCCCTTCAGACTCATATGATGCAGAGGTTGCCAGATTAGCAATAAGAAATAGAGTTCTCTCACTCTTATAATTACCTCTCCAAAATTAGTTTTCTACCCACAGCTAACTCAAAGACAACTGCAGAGGTTGAAGTAACTAAACTAAAGGTTTCTAAATACCCCTGATGGTAACAAAGGCTTTAAAGTATCCCTAATCGGCACAAAATCGCGTCATATGTCGGAGAGGGTTAATACTGCGAAACGTTGTCAATAGTGTGCTCTTCCTCAGATGGTGTTTTTTATCCATTGATTATTTATCTTTGCAGACTTTCTTGTACTAATTCTTGTACTAATCATTATTGTATTTATTCTATCATCCATCATTATTAATATATTGAGACGTATATGTATTATGAACCTCTTCTACCATTGAATAAAGTATTGTGTTTACTTGTCATGTGCCTTTGTTTATTACCTGTTGTTAGTGTATCGTATTGGAATTAAGTGCCAGCCCTCACCCAGCAGAGAAGCTAGAAGTTATATCAGAATATCTCACGTTTCTTCTGAACGTGGCATAACCCTTATAGTTAACCCAGAACTCCGCCAATTGCCCACTAGCGAGTTTCAGTCTATAAGGAAGTTGGAGCCGTAAACATCGATATTAACCCCTTGCACCACCATTACGTAACTGTCATCATATTCTGGTTACCATTAGACGATTTTCTTTCATTTATAATCAACCTCTCAAATGGGTAAATACGATCTCAATAAACCCTCTTAGTAACATGAGTTCTCTTTAAGGGGGTAGTACTCGCTTTTCCTGGACCCCCTTCTCCCTCATGTTTAGCATATTATTTGGGATTTTAAGACGTTCGTTCCGTTAGTTTGGTGATTTTGAGACCTTTTGCCTCGTTTAGTTTTGTTATCAATATTAAGACCATTCGTGCCTTTTAGATGTCGATTTTTTCCTGGCGAGCAATAGTGAGCCTCAAATTTTAGAAGGAACCAGCCTTCGGCCAGGACATTTTTCTACCGAAAAATGTACACATTTATATTGAAATGGGGTCTAGGGGTGTTTTTCTAAGCTGGCCGGTTCTTACCAGGAAAATAATCGACACCTAATAGCACGAAAGGTCTTATTATTGACAAGGAAATGGTGCGGAAGGTCTTAAAATCGCCAAACTAATGGGCCGAACGTCTTATAGCCTGAAAACTAATGGAGCTAAACATGAGGGAGAAAGTTGTCCAGAAAAGCGGCCCATCTCCCCTTAACCCCTTCTGTACCGGTGATATCCTTTGTAATAACAATAATAATAATAATATTTATTCAGTTAGCAATTTACAGAGTTGGTACCACATAGTATGTTACAAATATGACATGTACCAGCTTTGCATAATTCCAACTAAGGATAGCCCAATAAGGCCGTGAGGCGTATTTCCATTGGGGTCCTTGTGGGATTAGGTTAGCTGGGGAAAAGGGGAGGATAAAAGAAATAGATACTTTAGAGAAAGTATTTCTAGGGGGTTATTTTAAGATACCTTACATCCTATGGTAAATATCAGTAATCCGTAATCAGTAATCATTTCAGTTTGGTTTGCCTATCTCTTATGTCGTATTTAGTAGTAGACATAAGCTTGGTGCTCCCTTCTCGCAGCTGTCCGGTTCAGGTGTTCCTTCAGGCTACGTCTGAAGGAATACAGTGTTCTCTTTTCACGGACTGACTACTACTAAGCGACTTTATTCAGATTAGGAAGGATCTCTAGCCATTATAAGGCTTCGAACTATCTCACTCAACTCTTTTAACTACTACAGATCCTTCCTAAGCTGCACAAAATCGTCTAAATATAGCTAAAATGAGACGAAAAAGACGTCGCTGGTACGGAAGGGGTTAATTACCGTCCATGGTTACTTATTAGCACTGTGGGGGAGAGTGTGTGTATGTGTGTGTGGTTGTGGGTGGTCATGTGTTTGTAGTGTGTGTGTGTATATATGTGTGTGTGTGTGTGTGTGCGTGGGGGTGTGTAGAGACGAATGGGCAAGGAGAGAGAGAGAGAGAGAGAGAGAGGCAAGAAGTGAAAGAGAGATACACCACAAAAATAGAGACAATTTCGGTTTAAATAAACCGAGAGTGATAATGAGATAAAAGTTGCGGGGGTCAATACCTATTCTCTCTCTCTCTCTCTCTCTCTCTCTCTCTCTCTCTCTCGCTCTCTCTCTCGCTCTCTCTCTCTCTCTCTCTCTCTCTCTCTCTCTCTCTCTCTCTCTCTCTCTCTCTCTCTCTCTCTCTCTCTCTCTCTCTCTCTCTCTCTCTCTCTCTCTCTCTCTCTCTCTGCGCACCCCCCCACTCCCCCTAGTCATAAAATCAATAGTCTTCTTTGACCTAGGCACGCTCAAATCTGGTGGGAGGAATTGGCCGAATGATAATCTAGGGAAAATATGGGTGAATCTGGGGTAATATGGTTGAATCTGAGGAAATTATTGGTGAATCTGGGGAAAATATAGGTAAATCTGGTGTAATATGGTTGAATCTAAGGATATTATTGGCGAATCTGGGGAAATTATGAGTGAATCTGGGGAAAATATGGGAGGATCTGGGGATAGTATGTGGGATATATGAGTACATTTTGGGAACATATGGGTGAATCTGGGGAGAATATGGGAGAATCTAGGGAAAATATTGGTGAATCTTGGGAAATATGGGTGAATATGGGGTAACATGGTTGAATCTGAAAAAAAATATGGGTGAATCTGAGGAAATATGGGTGATTCTGGGGTAATATGGTTGAATCTTAGGAAATTATGGGTGAATCTTGGGAAATTATGAGTGAATCTGGGGAAATATGGGTTAATCTTGGATAATATGGGTGAATATGGGGAAATTATGGGTGAGATATGGGGAAGTTATGGGTGAATCGGGTAAATATGGGCGAATCTGGGGAAAATATGAGTAAATCTGGGAAAATTATGGGCGAATTTGGGGAAATCATGAGTGAATCTTGGGTAATATGGTTGAATCTAAGGAAATTATGAGTGAAGATGTGGAAATTATGAGTGAATCTGCGATAATATGGTGAATCTGGGGTAATATCGGTGAATCTGGGGAAATATGAGTGAATCTGGGGTAATATGGTTGAAACTGGGGAAATATGGTTGAATCTTGGGTAATATGGGTTAATCTGGGGAAATTTTGGGTGAATGTGGGTGAATCTGGGGTTTAATTATTATTGAGGATATTTAATCTTAAGGAAATAGTAAAACTATAAAATATATATTATTAATAATAATAATAATAATAATAATAATTACAAAATGGCATCACATTTTACCATATTATACTCAAACGAAAATTGACAAAAGCACTTGTATTATATAATAATTATATAATTATAAAATGAATGAATAAAAATGACACACGAACACTTATTTATTCATAAATTATTCACACCCTAGTTAATTTATGGAGGGAAAAAATAACCTGAGAATAAAATAAAAATATAGTCCAGCGATATTTTATTTGGGGAACGACATTGGAACATCATTTGGCGCTGTTCTTTAGAGCATATTATACAGACAGAATCACATACACACACCTACAACACACTTACACACATATATAACACACACATCTATAACACAGACATACATCTATAACACACACACATCTATAACACACACACATATATAACACACCCATACACCTATAACACACACACACACACACACCTATAACACACACACACACACATCTATAACACACACATACCTATAACACACACATCTATAACACACACACACCTATAACACACACAAATGCACCTATAACACACACACACACCTATAACACACACACACACACACACACACACACACCTATAAAACACTCACACACACACACACACACCTATAACACACACACACCTATAACACACACCTATAACACACACACCTATAACACACACATATCTATAACACACACACACCTATAACACACACACACCTATAACATACACACCTATAATAAACACACACACCTATAACACACACACCTATAACACACACACACCTATAACACACACACACACCTATAACACACACACACACACACACCTATAACACACACATATCTATAACACACACACACACCTATAAAACACACATATCTATAACACACACACACACCTATAACACACACACCTATAACACACACACCTATGACACACACACACACCTATAACACACACACACACACCTAATGTGTGTGTTACAAACTGCGTTTGTAAATGAATAACTTTATTTTATCCCCCCCTCAGTTACTAACCCATCTGTCCTCTACTAAATTCCAAATCCTGCCACGGACATTAGTTCCAGGGCAGTAATTTCCTTTCCACTGTTCCCTTACCCACTCTAAACCACTGTTTGGACACTTGATCCTCAGTGTTTTGGAGGACAAGCAACCTAGAAGGGTCACTAGATCTGTTGTTGCTTGATTTCCTTTGTACTCCTTTGTACCTATAACACACACACACCTATAACACACACACACCTATAACACACACACACCTATAACACACACACACACACCTATAACACACACACACACCTATAACACACACACACCTATACCACACTCACACACACCTATAACACACACACACACCTATAACACACACACACCTATAACACACACACACACCTATAACACACACATACACCTATAACAGACACACACACCTATAACACACACACACCTATAACACACACACACCTATAACACACACCTATAACACACACACCTATAATACACACACACACCTATAACACACACACACACCTATAATACACACACACCTATAATACACACACACCTATAACACACACACACACCTATAACACACACACACCTATAATACACACACACCTATAACACACACACACCTATAACACACACACACCTATAACACATACACACACCTATAACACACACACACACACCTATAACACACACATACCTATAACACACACAGACCTATAACACACACCTATAACACACTCACACACACACCTATAACACACACACACCTATAACACACACACACCTATAACACACACAGACCTATAACACACACCTATAACACACTCACACACACACCTAATTATTGGTAATTATTGGTAAATCTTTTAACTCACACGAATCTAAGAATTTCTTCTTCAATCGAGTTGTCAACTTGTGGAATGGGCTTCCCCGAAACGTTATAGACTGCATCACCGTTGATTCATTTAAACTCCGCCTAGACAAATATCTCGCATCAAACCCGCGACTGACTGCGTTTGTAAATGAATAACTTTATTTTATCCCCCCCTCAGTTACTAACCCATCTGTCCCCTACTAACTTCCTAATCCTGCCACGGACATTAGTTCCAGGGCAGTAATTCCCTTTCCAATGTTCCCTTACCCACTCTAAACCACTGTTTGGACACTTGATCCTCAGTGTTTTGGAGGACAAGCAACCTAGAAGGGTCACTAGATCTGTTGTTGCTTGATTTCCTTTGTACTCCTTTGTACCTATAACACACACACACCTATAACACACACACACCTATAACACACACAGACCTATAACACACACCTATAACACTCACACACACACACCTATAACACACACACCTATAACACACACCTATAACACACTCACACACACACCTATAACACACACACACCTATAAAACACACACACCTATAACACACACACACCTATAACACACACACCTATAACACTCACACACACACACCTATAACACACACATACATACCTATAACACACAAGCACCTATAACACACACACACACCTATAACACACTCACACACACCTATAACACACACACACCTATAACACATACACACCTATAACACACACACACACACACCTATAACACACACCTATAACACACACACATACACCTATAACACACACACACACACACACCTATAACAAACACACACCTATAATACACACACACTTATAACATACACACACACCTATAATACACACACACACCTATAACACACACACACACACCTATAACACACACACACACACCTATAACACACACACACACACCTATAACACACAGATACCTATAATACATACACACCTATAACACACACACACCTATAACACACACACATACACCTATAACACACACACACACCTATAATACACACATACACCTATAACACACACATACACCTATAACACACACACACACCTATAACACACACACACACCTATAATACACACACACCTATAACACACACCACCTATAACACACACCACCTATAACACACATACACACACCTATAACACACACACACCTATAACACACACGCACTCACACCTATAATACACACACACCTATAACACACACAGACACACACACCTATAATACACACACACCTATAACACACACACCTATAGCACACACACACCTATAACACACACACACTTATAACACACACACACACCTATAATACAAACACATACACGTATAACACACACACACCTATAACACACACACCTATAACACACACACATAACACACACACACCTATAATACACACACACCTATAACACACACACATTCACCTATAACACACACACACCTATAACACACACACACACACCTATAACATACATACATACACCTATAACACACACACACACACCTATAACACACAAATACACCTATAACACACACATACCTCTGGTGATGGGCTGGTCTATCAGAGTGAGACCTGAGCAATCTCTGCCATACTCATAGCTTACTCTGACTGTTCCTTTTACTTATATATTTTCTAGATCTCAAGTGACGGCGTCTCTTCCGTGGATTGACCTCCCAATCTACCAAGATTGGAAGCTAAAGTGTCACATTATTCCTTTCCCCTCAACTTTCTCTTCATAATTGCTGGGATTGAACGCGAGACCTCGAGATGGGAATCAGGCACGCTGTCAACTGAGCCAGCCGGACGGCTGGCAATACTTGGCAGCGGATACCAGACTTGGATACAGATTCCATCAATAAACCTTCTGTATGACCCCGGCCTCAATCCAGCAGTCACAACTAAAACATTCCATCCATCAAAGGCAGCGCAACAAACATTTTTTCTGTGTGTGTGTGTGTGTGTGTGTGTGTGTGCTATAGGTGTGTGTAGGTGTGTGTGTTATAGGTGTATGTGTGTGTATTATAGGTGTGTGTGTGTTATAGGTGTGTGTGTGTGTGTTTTATAGGTGTGTGTGTGTGTGTGTGTTATAGGTGTGTGTGTGCTATAGATGTATGTGTGGTATAGGTGTGTGTGTGTGTTATAGGTGTATGTGTGTGTTATAGGTGTGTGTGTTATAGGTGTATGTGTGTGTTATAGGTGTATGTGTGAGTGTTATAGGCGTGTGTGTGTGTTATAGGTGTGTGTGTGCTATAGATGTGTGTGTGGTATAGGTGTGTGTGTGTGTGTTATAGGTGTATGTGTGTGTTATAGGTGTATGTGTGTGTGTTATAGGTGTATGTGTGAGTGTTATAGGCATGTGTGTGTGTTATAGGTGTGTGTGTGTGTTATAGGTGTGTGTGTGTGTTATAGGTGTATTTGTGTGTTATAGGTGTATTTGTGTGTTATAGGTGTGTGTGTGTGTGTTATAAGTGTATGTCTGTGTGTTATAGGTGTGTGTGTGTGGTGTAGGTGGTGTGTGTGTTTTGGCGGTGCCCGGTGTGAACAGTGACTCCCGCGCTCCTCTGTTTTCATCAATATCTTCGAAAGTAGTGAAGTTGCGGTACTCTGACTTTACCTAGATAAACATCGAAACACCGTGGCGGTTGTGAAGCTGTCTGGAACGAATTTAGGCCAGTGATTATTGAAATATTAGTGAAAACCTGATACCATATCCTGCCGTCTGCCCTGACAGCCAGCACCGCCTGCCGGTTACCAGCCTAACTACCACTACCCTCATCGCTAGTTTATAATTACCAGTGACTTGCATTTGTTCCTTAATTAGTCTAGGCATGTGCAGGTAAATTAGTGAAACCGGAAAATATACAGTGCAACATGAGTACTATACCCGAAAGTAACTTGCCTCCTGCAGACACAAACTGTTTATCATGTAACAACCAGTGCTTGTTAGAGTGTTTGAAATGCCGAACGTGTAAACAATATATACATGCCAATTGCACACACCTCCCTGTCTATGCCATCGTGAATTTTCTGAACACAAGGAGTCAGTACACCTGCGAGGGATGTGTTAGACAACAGCTGGGTGAACAAGGCGACCGGCAGTTTGCGCTCGTCTATACCCTACTGGACAGGGAAAAGGAAAGTGAGGCTAAACAGCCAAACAACGACAAAGAAAACACCACTGAAAACGGTGGTAAGTGTGATGAACCTTTTTCCGGAGAACAAAGTGGCACACCACCCATAACAAATAAAACAAATAATAGAAATCTTCAAAATGATGAAAGGAAAAATAAATTATGCTACTACTACAAAAATAATCAGTGTAAATTTGGCCGAAAAGGACGTGACTGCCCTTTTGCTCACCCAAGCCTATGTAACAGGTACAAGATAAACGGTCGTGATCCCGTAAAGGGATGTAAACATGGTGATAAGTGCAAATACCTACACCCACCTATATGTAATGGTTCAGAAAGGAGGAGAGAGTGTTTAAACTTGGAGTGCAAAAGACTTCATTTGAAGGGCACTCGTCGATATCCATCTGACCAGTGTAGAGAACAGCAACAAACAACCACTTACCCACCACCACCACCTTCTCGTTCAGACATTCCAGCACCAAATCCCCAAACACAGAGTGCGTGGTTAAATAGACCTCAACGAACACAAGATACGTGGGTAAATCAATCTCCCCAAAATGATACCACGGTACATTTTTTAGTGCAACAGATGCAGCAAATGCAAAAAGTGCAACAACAAATAATGCAGGCACTGAAAATCCATCCGACTCAGTGGTGCATCCCTCCATCACAGGAACTACAGTAACAAGGAAAGAGGTAAACAGCAGCACCCTACACACACTAATTTCACTCAATATAGCAGGCCTATTACCTTACAAATTCAAAGGCAAAGTAAAGCTGCTTGCAGAAATAGCACAAGTAGATAATGCACTCATACTCTCCCTAACAGAATCGCATCTTACTCAAAGTATAAGAGAAGCTGAAATAGATATAGAAAATTACACCTCCTTCAGAACTGATAGATCTGGTCATAGGAAAAAAGGGGTATTATCACTTACGTTAAAATCACCTTGCAGCTCTCACTAACGTTCTATTATCAGAATCTAATTCCTATACAGAGGTCCAGGTACTAAACATTACAGACATTAATATGATCTACATCACTATATATAGACCTCCAGCATGTCCAACTAATAAGTTTATGGATCAACTAACAAAAATTAAAGATATTTTAGACAATCTACCACCACCCATGCCAACCATTGTGCTCACTGGAGACTTGAATTTCCCGCTAATTAACTGGGATTCAGAAAGTGTCTATGGAGGAGCAGCGGACATGCGAGCTCAAGCAGAAGCACTTATACATTTTTCAAGAGAGTTTTATCTCAATCAACTCGTCAATATGGCCACAAGAGGTAATAATATACTGGATATTGTAATGACCAACAATGATGAGCTGATCCACAACCTCACAGTAGACAAAACCAACCTGTCGGACCACAATATTATTACAATGGCGACAAACATAGTTACCAACACACAGCATAGAACTCCCAGCCCTGCAGAGCCCATGGCTGTGAACTTCAATCAACTCAACTTTCTCAGTGAATCTATATGCTGGGAAGACCTTAAAAGAGAACTTAGTGAAGTGGATTGGGTCATACAGTTTAAGGAATCTGGTCCCGAGGCCCAATATAACAAATTACTGGAAATATGCCTCAAAATTTCTGAAAAATATGTACCCCTTAGAAAATCGTCACCACAGAAAAATATACCACGTGATCGTAGGATACTGATGCGCAAGCGAACGAACCTACGCAAGAAGCTGAAGCGTAGTACGAGCATACTAAATAAACAACAAATTGAAGCCAACGTTACCTCCATTGAAGAAAAACTCAAGACTTCAGTAGAAATAGAAAATCGCAGAAAAGAATTCCAAGCCGTGTCCTGCATTAAAACTAACCCAAAATACTTTTATAAGTATGCTGCAAACAAATCAAATGTAAGGGTGGGTGTTGGTCCACTGACAGATGCGAACGGCCAAACCAAGAACGAACCTGAGGCGATTGTCGATATACTACGGCTACAGTACGAGGGCGTCTTTAGCCACCCTCGAGGTGATAAAATAATTGACTCACCGACCGACTTCTTCCACAAAGTATCCATGCCAAATCTAACTGACATTAAATTTACCACAAATGATATAGTAAATGCTATAAAGGAAATTGGTATCAATGCAGCAGCAGGCCCAGATCAATTCCCGGCCGCACTTCTCAAGAATTGCGCAGCAGACCTTAGTGCTCCTCTACAGATTTTGTATAGAAACTCTCTCGACTCTGGAATTATACCACAACAATTAAAATGTGCTAAAATTACACCAGTCCACAAAGGGGGTTCGAGGGGTGAAGCAAAAAATTATAGACCTATTGCTTTAACTTCGCATGTCATCAAAATCCTCGAAAAGCTAATAGTTAAAAATATGTCCATATACCTTGAAGAAAACAACATAATAAACAAGGACCAGCATGGGTTTCGGAAGTGCCACTCGTGCCTCTCGCAACTGTTAGCTCACCATGAAAAAATTATAGAAGGGCTAGAAAATAAAAATGCTATCGACGTGGTCTACCTTGATTTTGCAAAAGCATTTGACAAGGTAGACCACGGCATACTCCTCCACAAGATAAGAGACTCAGGAATCTCAGGAAAACTTGGGGTGTGGCTGCACTGTTTCCTCACTGACAGGGAACAAGCTGTCGCGGTTGGTGGTGCAGTGTCCAAGCCATCCATCGTCACTAGTGGGGTGCCACAAGGGTCAGTTCTTGGACCTATACTTTTCTTGCTGCACATATCAGACATAAATAAACATGTCATGCATTCGTCTGTCGCCTCCTTTGCTGACGACACTCGTGTATTAAAGGAAGTGTCTTCTACAACAGATGCTGATTTACTTCAGGCAGATCTCACTACAATTTACTCATGGGCAGAGCAAAACAACATGTCCTTTAATAATAACAAATTTGAACACATGAACTACAGTGCAGACCGAAATATGAATATCCACACATACACAGCAGATGACGGCTCTTGCATTGATACTAATGATTATGTAAAAGATCTTGGTATTACACTCAGTCGAGATGGTACATTTGGAATGCATATAACCAATGTGGCAAAGAATGCTCGTAACCAAGCTGGATGGATCCTACGAACCTTCCGAACACGTGACATGATCCCAATGCTGACGCTCTACAAGTCACTGGTCATTCCACTGTTGGAATATTGCTGTCAGCTGTGGAGCCCATGGAAGGTGGGAGAGAAGCAATTACTCGAAGCAGTTCAACGCTCATTCACCAATAAAATCTCTGCCGTCCAACACCTAGACTACTGGGGGAGGTTGGAAACTCTCAATCTTTTCTCATTAGAAAGACGCAGGGACAGATATGCCATCTTATATGTCTACAAAATATTGATTGGCATCACAACCAACAACCTTAATATAGGTTTTCACATCCATCAACGACTGGGCCGTCTCTGCCACATACAGCGGGTACGGTACACCCCAGAGCAGCCACCAGAGTTAAGACGCTCAAGGAGAACGCCTTTGCGACACGAGGACCTCTTCTCTTTAACGCCCTACCCAGATATCTGCGTGACTCAACTGAACCAAGTCTCGAGAAATTTAAAAATCAACTGGACAAATTTCTCTGGACACTACCTGATCAACCCAAACTGCCCCACTACCACCTCCGCGCCGCTAGCAACAGCATCATGGACCAGCTGGCGCAGAGACGGGCACTACTCCATTAGTTTTTCAGAACGCCCCAGCCAGCAATCCCTCAACGACAAACGTAATGAAGCCATAGAACTCTTAAATTCTGATCTAAATACTATTTCCAATTGGGGCAGAGAAAACCTTGTTAACTTTAATGCTTCCAAAACCCAATTTCTCCATCTATCTACCCGTCAGGATCTCCCAGCGGACTATCCCTTATTCTTCAACAATACAAAAATCAACCCTTCATCTTCTCTCAATATTCTTGGTGTCTCTTTTTCTTCTGGTTATTTGGAAGGACCATATTACCAGTCTTGCTAAGGCAGCCTCCCAGAAGCTGGGTGTGCTCAACCGCCTTAGGGGGTTCTTTTCCCCTGCACAGCTCCTTGCTCTGTACAGGGGCATAGTGCGCCCTTGTATTGAGTATTGTTCACATGTGTGGGGAGGTTCCTCTCACACTGCTCTCCTAGACAAAGTTGAAAGGAAGGCCTTTCGTATCATTAACTCCCGTCCACTCACCAACTCTCTGCAATCTCTCTCTCTCCGCCGCAATGTTGCATCTCTCTCGCTATTCTATCGCTACTATAATAATCAGTGTTCCTCAGAGCTATCCAGTGCATACCACCTCCTTTACGTAGGGCACGTGGTACCCGTCTTGCAACTCAATCCCACCCCTACTCTGTGCAACTCTCCAACCCAAGAGTGAAACGTTACTCTCAAACTTTCTTCTACTCAACAGCTGAGCTCTGGAACTCTCTCCCAGAATCGGTCTTTCCCTCTTCCTATGACTTAAATTGCTTCAAACTCCGTGTGTCCAGGCATTTTGGCTCGAACGTCCCTTGATTTTGGCCCTGTCACTCTTTCAACTATGGGGGAGGCACTCGCTATAGGCAGTTATGCCTTTTGCCTCCCTCAATCACATAGAAAAAAAAAAAAAAAAAAAAAGATGGAATGTACTAGTGGTGGCGCATCAGCGTGACCACGGGCGGACAACACTGCCTGCAACTACTACCTACAGGACCTACAGGTGTGTGTGTGTGTTATAGGTGTGTGTGTGTGTGTGTTATAGGTGTGTGTGTGTGTTATAGGTGTATGTGTGTGTGTTATAGGTGTGTGTGTATTATAGGTGTGTGTGTGTTATAGTTGTGTGTGTTATAGGTGTGTGTGTTATAGGTGTGTGTGTTATAGTTGTGTGTGTTATAGGTGTGTGTGTTATAGTTGTGTGTGTTATAGGTGTGTGTGTTATAGTTGTGTGTGTTATAGGTGTGTGTGTGTTATAGGTGTGTGTGTGTTATACGTGTATGTGTTTGTATTATAGGGGTGTGTGTGTTATAAGTGTGTGTGTGTTATAGGTGTGTGTGTGCTATAGGTGCGTGTGTGTGTTATAGGTGTTTGTGTGTGTTATAGGTGTGTGTGTGTTATAGGTGTGTGTGTGTGTTATAGGTGTTTGTGTGTTATAGGTGTGTGTGTATTATAGGTGTGTGTGTGTGTGTTATAGGTGTGTGTGTTATAGGTGTGTGTGTGTGTTATAGGTGTGTGTGTGTTATAGGTGTGTGTGTATTATAGGTGTGTGTGTGTGTTATAGGTGTGTGTGTGTTATAGGTGTGTGTGTATGATAGGTGTGTGTGTATTATAGGTGTGTGTGTGTGTGTTATAGGTGTGTGTGTGTTATAGGTGTGTGTGTGTTATAGGTGTGTGTGTGTGTGTTACAGGTGTGTGTGTGTGTTATAGGTGTGTGTATTATAGGTGTGTGTGTGTTGTTGTTGTTGTTGTTGTTCTCCAAGCTGCCTGGCCGAACAGCCCCAAGGCCCCGAGTAAGGCCAAGGCCATAAACGAGCGCCCCCACAGAACCCTCCCTGCCGACCATAATAAAGCCTGGGTGACCGAAGCCACTCCATGGCGGGGAGCTGAGAGGGTGCGTAAACGCCCGGGAAACCAAAGCCCCACCCAGGGCCCTGTGCCCCCCCGCTCAGATTGAAAAGTTTTTCTGGGAAATAGCTGGCGGTTACCATCTCCCCATGAGCAAGGGGGATGGGTAATGGTCTCTGGTAGACTAAAGAAAGCCAAGCGCTTGTGAATCCTCGAAGGAGGAGATACGGGCGCTATATAAGTAACCAGACGATTATTATTATTATTATTACTCAAACACATATATACATACGTGGATATATATCTACATACATACGCTCTCACACATACATATGTATACAGTGCAGTGGAACACATTGTATCCGTCTCTCCTTTCACAGAAATCTCCATCTTAGGAAATTTCAATGTTCACCACCGCCAATGGTTCTCCTCTCATTCCACTGACCAATCTGGGGAACAAGCTTACATCTTTTCTATCCTAAATGACCTAGAGCACTTAATTCAGCACCCATATTCGAATTTCTGATCGCCTAATTGTAGATTAGTCCAACATTCTTTACTTACGGTATTTCTAACCTCTAATCCTTCTACTTACGCTGTAAACCTTTTCTCTCCGTTGGGCTCCTCCGTTATGCCTGATATCACAAGTCTGGAGGGGGAATTTCGTGACAAATATTGAAATATCAAACCACTAACAAACCAACCATAGGATTAAAATAAACCCAGATATAGAGCTCTAACTTTTCTTTATTTTGTATTCAAAATACATTAAAAAACATGTAAAAAAAGAGGTACAGGTAGCGTATTTAAAGATATACCTGTGTACAACAGTTTCTGAAATCATACGATAGGGATTGTAGAAACGTTGCATGACATATAAACCTATTGATTATATGTACAAAACAGATCACATATCTATCTATCTATTGCCTGTCGCCGTGATCCCCGAAGGGGTGGCCACGAACGAACTGCCCCATGCATCTCTGTCCCCAGTCAGTCGACGCCCATCCTCCCAACCAGCACCGCCTTCATCCATATACTTCTTCACTTCATCCTTCCACCTATACCTCTCTGTCCTTCCACCTCGCTCTCGTACACCCTCTTAGTCATTCTCTCGCTTTCCATATGTTCCATATGGCCGAACCATCTCAAGTTGTTCCTTTTCACACTTTCCAGCACATCTACCTCCACACCACACCTCCTTCTTACTTCCTCGTTCGTCTGTCTATCCCTCCATGTAACTCCGCACGCACTTCTCAAGTAACTCATTTCCACCGCACTCACTCTTGGTCTGAGTCTCTTCCCGAATGTCCATGCTTCGCTTCCCGTAAGTTAGTGTCAGGATTACCACACTGTCATGCAAGGACTTCTTCACTTCCATACTGACCACCCTATTTCTTGCTACTGCTTTCAATGTTTCCACAACCCTCTTCCCCTGTTGCACCCTCTCCCACACTTCTTCATCCATAGTCCCATCTTTACTCAACACACTGCCCAGATACTTAAAAGAGCTGACGATCTCCATAGCTTGACCGTTCAACTTCACCTCACACTCTGTGACTTCACCCCTTTCGAAGACCATAACCTTGCTCTTTCCCGCATTTACCTTCAAATTCCATTGTTCACACACTGTTCCAAACTCATTTACCAGACCCTGCAACTCCTATTCATTATCTCTCATCAGAACTGTATCATCCGCAAACAGTAGTATAGGCAGCTTCCACTCATTTCCCTCCCTTTTTAGCGATACACCAACATCCACTGCTCTTCCTAGTATTTCTTTCATGAGTCCATCCATATATTCAGTAAACAACCTCGGGGGAATCACGCACCCCTGTTTCAACCCAGCATTCAGGTCAAAGAACTCGCTCTGCTCATTCTCCACACGTACTGCCGCCTTTGCACCCTCATACATGCTCTTCACTGCTTTCAGCAACTTGCCATCTACTCTGTATATTCTAAGTACTTTCCACATACCTTCTCTATCCACTCTGTCATAGGCCTTCTCCAAGTCCATAAAGGCAACACACACCTTCTTTGCTTCTCCAGATATTTCTCCACAACACAATTCAGGGTAAAAATCTGATCTACACATCCTCTTCCCTTCCTAAAACCTCCCTGCTCGTCGCCTATCCATTTCTCCGTTCTCACTCTCACTCTCTTTATCACTACCCTACTGTACACCTTCCCTACTACACTTAGAAGACATATTCCTCGGTGGTTACCACACACTCCTCTTTCCCCTTTGCACTTATATAGGGGGACTATTATGCCAGTCGCCCAGTCATCGGGTGCACTCCCCTTCTCCCATGCTAGTTTGCACATTTTCCATACCCATTTGATCACTATCTCACCACCATACATCAACATTTCCTCACACACTCCATCTGTTCCTGGTGCTTTCCCCAACTTCACTCTTTTCATGGCTTCCCACACTTCTGACCTCCTGATCCCCACCTCCTCCTCCACTTCTTCTCCTCTTCTTCCTCCCATACCATATCCAACTATGTTTGCTGGCTCTTCATTCCTTACATTTAGCAACTCGTTGAAGTACTCCCTCCATCTTTCGACTCTCTCTTGCTTCTCGGCTAGTATTCTCCCATTCTTATCTTTCACACCCTTACTGTTTCCCTTGCTACCTTCCCTAACTTTCTTGACTTCTTTCCAGAACAGTTTCTTACACTCCCTCCATTTTACACTCAGATTCCTTCCAAATTCCTCATCTACTCTTCTCTTACTTTTACTTACTCTTACTCTTACACTTATACAGTATGTATACAACATTTGTAACTTATAAATAAATTCTTTGTCTATGTATATTTTCGTATACCATATACAAAAATATTCTCCAACTCATAACTATATTTCAAGTTCCTGAGTTCCTTATGATAATGAGTATCACATAAAATATGTGGTTATGCATACAAAATACAAAAACAAAATTATCACTCTAGACTGTAATTCCAGTCTTTGAGTAAATCTTAGGATAATGAATATCACAGTGCATATATACACTAACCACATCCGGCGGGGCTGAGGATCTTGGCTATCACATGTCCCCCTCCACCTCTTCTTACAACTAACAAATAATAATAAAAAGCACCAGACCTTCAGACCTGTTGTCTCAATGCAACACAGGACATTCGTGGTTTATCTAGAGCAACAGACAGGTAACGTGTTAAGAAGGTGTGATTGGACGCCCATTATTGCGTCTGCTGAATATCAGTGACTGAGTAATTCTTTAAGAATCTAAGTTAAACTGACCACTTTTTTATATCATGAGCACATCCCACGGCTCCCGGGTTACTCTCCCGGATCACATCGACTAGAAAAGTTGCTAATTGCCGCTTCGTAAAACGTTTACCTGTCTGACTCACCCATAGAGCTCCCGGTTGGTTAGGCCGGGACACTCGCATATAGATCATTAAAGATTTTACTGGACATAGTTTGTGGTGAGAATCTCCTCTCCTCGCCGGAACCTCAAACTCAGTAAAAACGTGCTCATTGTGCTCATTTTTTGCGATAAAGGTAGGCGAAGGCACAATCTGAACACTGACGTTGCACCGGGCAAACCTTAGACAATTAGGTTCGTTGCTCATCGCCGCCAGCTCAGTTACCAGGTGTTCCATAAGGAACACAGCCTTTTTTAAGATCAAATCAAAAGTAGGATTGTGACTATATTTTTTGAGAATTAAGTAATGACAAGGCTTTGTCAAGTGACCAGGTAGGCATGAGCTGGCGTGGTGGTGGACGAAGCTTGAGAGATGCACGCATGAAACCCTTCTCCTCCGCTTGCGGTACTGAGAGTCCTGTTAAATAAACAAATGGCACTGATAGCGGTCATGTGATTCTTTAGTGTGACTACTGACAAGCCTTTCTGTTCAAATAGATAGTCAAGGTATTTGCAAATTAGTCTTGCTCCTCCACATGCCCCCAGAACTGACCAGGATTATTATTTGAGTCTAAAGCCACTCGTTTCTCAAAATTGAACTTGGCTGACTTCACTTCAGTAGTTACCCTGTTCCTGTGATTAGTGTATGTTTCTCTCCTACGATGAGTAGGCCTAGGTCTAGATCTATATATTTGCCAAGCCCTTTGTTTATCGTTGATCAATTTACTCAACCTACGATTCATCCACTTCGATCTTGTTTTTCCAGTATGGGGTATATAATGGATGGGGGACACACTCCTTAATAATTCTGTTGTGATATTCTAAAAACTTCACCCACTTCTCTTCAACGTTCTCCAAAGTCAATATATTATCTCATTTGATGTCCGCGAACATATCTCTCATTTTAGTGAAGTTTGCCTTATTATAGTTAAACTTTGCCTCGTCATTAACAAATTTATCCAACTGAGACTCTAAGTTAAAGTGAAAAATTATGGTAGAATGCTTACTGCGACCCAATGGGGCACCATATCTAATCTGATTAATCTCATTTTCAGACTTGGTAAAGACAAGGTCCAACCTAGACTGATTCTCCGTTTCTCTCATGTGTCCATTCATTCACGTTCTGCACTAAAAAACAGTCATTTATGGTCTCCAGAAAGATGATGGCCTGCGTATTGTTGTAGTACCCATCATTAACATTATTGCCCTCCCAATTTATACCACTGAAATTTAAATCCCCACAGATTAATAGCTGCTTACCATTGGCTTGAGTTTCACTAAGTTTAATAAGATCACATATTTTGTCATTATTTGTAATATCTGATGAGGGTGTCCTATACACAACTCCCAAAATTACACCTTTCTCACCCCTACCCTTCAACTCACACCACAGTCTCCTGCGCCTCACTAGTATTAAGAACACTAACCAAAACATCACTTGAAACTATAGAATTCTTAACTAAAATAGCGCCTCCGCCTCCAGGTGCCCTCTGATCGGGTCTATACTTTCTATATACATTGTATATCATAGTATCAAAAATATTTACATTCAATAACTCATCATTAGTCTTAGTTTCTGTAAGAAAAATAATATCAGGTTCCTCATTAACAACTAAATCAGTAAATTCGCCCACCTTATTGGAAATACCATCTAGATTAGTGTAGACACATTTGAGAGTATGGTGTATAACAACATTTAAAAGACGTTGCCGGTACAGAAGGGGTTAATGTTTCATCCTCTTCTTAATTCTGACCTTATACCGCCCCCCCCCCCCCCCCGCCCCCTCCACACCCTTGCAGCACAACTCCCGCTCATTATGCTGCCCAAAGGAAAGTTCAAATTATCAAAGAAAACAGTAAAGCTACCCATATATTTATAGTTTTCTTCAAATACACGTTTAAGAGAAAATGTATATATTTTAGGGGTAACCATTTAATAGATATCGAGCGCACATATTTTAAACTCTTTATTTATGGAATTTATGGTTTTCAGTAATTATTTTATGGTAATTTGTGTTCTGTTGGATTTAATATATTTAATTCTAAAATAAATTATAATTATAAAGAGACTTCACCAGCGATGTTGTGTATGTCTACAATTTGCTGAGTTGTTCATCAATCGACTCTTTTGATTCCTGCTAACAAGACGCAGAAGATTAACTCTGCTCTCTCCAGTCATCTTTTATAAACTACATATATTTTGAATATTATAATAACATCCTGTTATCTATAATATTGGTTTGTTAATATACCTGGTGTTTGTTAATCGGGATAAGGTGTGATATAGAGCAATGGAAAAACTAATGTACACCAGCGAGGAGCTGATGCGTAATGTTGAGGTCATCCAAGATCTCGGTGAAGGGGCCTTGTATCTTTGGTTACACACAAGGGAGTGAAATGTTGTTTGAAAATTGGTGCCGAAGGTGAATATGGTTTCTTTATGGAGGAAGCGCAGGCAATGTATGATGTAAATGGGGCTGGAGGTGCACCAAAGGTAATGGCTATAAGTCAGGATAGCTCCGCTCTTCTTATGGAATATGTCGAGGGCAAGGATTTGTTTGAGTTCGGTTGTGAATATGGTTTTAGCATCAATGTTTAGCGAGATGTTTGCCAATGATATTAAGGACAAAGTCGAGGAACTCCACAATGCTGGTTACATGCATGGTGACCTGCATTGTGGTAATGTTATGGTATGTGGCTCCCCGGGTAACTATTATGTAAGATTAATTGATTTGGGTCAGGCTGAGAAACTTGAGGATGATGATGATGACATGGATACCATCGACTCATAGTTTTGGTGTGCACTTGAGAATTATAGGCGAGCTACGGAGGATCTATAGTTATCCAAGGGGTTATTACTCAACTGGGGTTAAACAGAAGTGAGACCCGCTTTTTGTTTACTCACAAATAGTGTTCCTCTACTCCTTACAATGTTACCATGGCAACTAAGCTTTGTTAATAGATGCAGAGATTCGCCTCCCAAATAATCTTTATATGGACTAACCCTGGCCAGGATTCGTACCCACTTCACCTTGTAGCTCAAGTTGATTTCCGCACCAGTTTTTTTCCGTTTAGGTTCTTGGTTGTTTTACTAACTTTACAGGGGCACTAGGTTAAAGCGCATACCTCCGATTACGCTGGTTTTGCCACAAAATTAACTTAAATGAATGCAGATACAGTATAAGCTAAGAAATTGATTATGTACGTATCACCTAAATTGAATTCCTTCTTCCTTGGTGTATATCTTATCTGTCCACCAACTTTCGTGATAATCGGCTCACATCTTTGTGGTATATCTTGGTTAAAGACAAACAGACAGACAGACAGACAAACGGATGTGAAAACCTAACCTCCGGCGGAGTTAATTATTTACGATATCAGTAAAGTCGACAGTGATCCATGTCAAACGTACCTTTATTACCAAGGTTTGGTATCCAAGAAAAAGAAAAAAAAGTGTCTTGATTAGAAACCACCGATTGAAAACAATATAGTTCATCAGGAGTCACAAAATTCACTCAACCCCTTCATTACCGGTGACATCTTTGTATTATATTCTAGCTACTATTCCCTGATTTTGTGCAGTTTAAGAAGGATCTGTGGTAGTAAAAAGGGTTAAGGGAGATATTTGGAAGCCTGTTAATTACTGGAGACCCTTTTTAAACTGAATAAAATCGTCGAATAGTAGCCAACATAAAATACAAAGAACGTCACCGGTACAGAAGGAGTTAATAAATATCAATAGATTGTTGCCCTTTGACTTATTACCTCAACCGACCAAGTTGGACGGAGGTTGTGGTTTTACATTTGTTTGTTTGCTTGTCTGTTTGTCTGTTAACAAGATCTCACAAAGTTATGAACCGATTTTCAGACAAATTTGGCGGGCAGGTAGCATATGTGGTATGGAAGACTTGATTCCATTTTGAGGAGGCGATCCGGAGGACTCCGATCCAGAAGAATATTTAGGCCTATGATTTTAACCCCTTCTGTACCGGTGAAGTCTTTTAACTGTCTTGATAGTGTAATACATAAGTGCGCGGAATCTCGGTGTGAGTATCCTAGGTTCGAGTCCTTGGAGTGCCACATGTATTTGTTGATTTAATTAATTGAGTTTAGAAGTGAAGTTGGTTGGTGACAAACTATAATTTAATTGTATTATAGTTATATTTAGACGATTTTGTGCCGTTTAAGAAGGATCTGTGGTAGTAAAAAGGGGCAAACGAAATAGTTCGCCTGTTAATTGTTGAAGACCGTTTTCAGACTGATGAAAATCGTGTAATAGTAGCCAGAATATAGTTAACCCTTTGAAGCTCTGACGCGTTTTAGCAGTTTATTTTGGCTATCATTAGACGATTTTGTGCAGCTTAGGAAGTATATGTGGGTATTAAAAGGGAAAGTACTATCTCAATCAACCCTTTGACTTTCATATACAGTTACTAATCTGAATAAAATCGTCTAATAGTAACCAGAAAACAAAACAGAAACGCGCATTGGAGCTTGAAAGGGTTAAGGACGTCGCCGGTACAGACCCAGCCAGCGACGCCAAAACATTTGCTAATTTATCTGGAAGAGCGTGTTTATTTTAACCCATTCAGTACCGATAACATCATTGTCATAATATTCTGGCAACTATTAGACGATTATATTCAGCTTGGGAAGGATGTTCACTCAGTGTAAGGCTACAAACTATCTCAATTAATCCTTTTAGTTACCATATATCCTTCCTAAGCTTCATAAAATCGTCTAAATGTAGCTGAAATCAAATAATAAAGATGTCACCGGTACTGTACGGGTTAACCCAGGAGCTGCGGGGAGACTCATAAGAGTTCCCCCGGCGGACTGCGGGGAGACTCTTAAGAGCAGAGCTTTTGAACGCGTACCAAAACCGCACGTTTATAGCCAGGCGGCTGAAAATTGGTGTGGGTATAGTACTACATGTCAACTCTCGACACCACCCTGCAAAACGCTCGCCCCGCACTCGTGCAAGCACCACCGCGCCAGTAACCACGCACTAGTCATGGAGCCCACACGTCCCTCACGCTCGCTCCCTGATGACACAACCAGCCCTCCTTCTGGTGGTGTTAGCCGCCGTGGAAGGCAGAGGGTGGCTGCTAAAGACCCTAGCTACCAGTACGACACGCCCTACAGCTCGGAGGACGAAACACCTACACCCAAAGCACGAAAAACACGTGCAAGCACGAGAAAGATACAGAGGTCATTGGTGTTTCGGGACACTGCCACCACGACCCAGGCCACTACAACAACCACTACCACCACCACTGCCACCACTGCCACCCCTGCCACCGGTACCAGCGACGCAGGAGGCCGCCCTAGGGCTGCAGAACCTGCGGGGGCAGGAAAAATTAAAGGCACGGGCGTAGGGAAGAGAACCCGTACGCCAGCCACAGTGCCCCTACCACCACCACCACCACCACCAGCCGCCCCTGGCCTGGCTGCCCCTGCCGCCCCTGCTGCCCCTGCCACCCCTGCCACCAGTACCAGCGACGCAGGAGGCCAACCGAGGGCTGCAGAACCTGCGGGGGCAGGAAAAATTAAAGGCACGGGCGTAGGGAAGAGAACCCGACTGCCCCTGCCGCCCCTGCTGCCCCTGCCTTGGAGATTATTATTATGTCCACCCAACCAACCCGGAAAACAAAATCAAATTAATAATTTATTACAAATCCCCCAAGACCTCCAACCTCGTTCTCCGCAACAAACCAGCCTCCACCAAGATAAAGAGCCCGATGACCGACGATCACGTCATTTACCAACATACCTGTAATTATGAGGACTGTGGACCTCATTCCTATATTGGTATGACGCAGACTCGTCTTTCACGTCGGTTAACTCTTCACCTTCAGGCTGGAGCCATCAAAGACCACTATCTCACCCCTAACCACCCTCACTTCACACGCAACGAGTTAGAGAAACACACCACCATACTCGATAAAGAAAGCGACCCAAGGAGATTACCTATACTCGAAGCTTTATATATCCAAGCCTTACATCCCAACATCAACAACCAAACTCTGGACCTTCAGATCCTTCCTTCTGCCAAAAGGCACTACCCTACAGGACCTAACACCCCTCCTCGCCCCCCGGTGCCCTTGACGCAGCCCCCCGTGCTACCTCCTTCAGCTTCGTCTTCTGCAAGCGCCACACAACTTAGGCCACGCCCCTCGACACGCAGCCAATCAGCTTCGACCCCACCTACTGACCACCATCCCGCATCCAGTGCGCATGCGTGAAGCGGTTAACCCCTTCTCTCTCCTAGTTTACGCTTCCACCAATAGCAGACTTTTGCCCCCTGTTTTCCGCCTCCTCTGATCCTCCACCCTCTATATATACCCTTCCTGTTTACCTTTTAGATCATTCCTTCCTTACTTGATAATGCTGGTTGTCCAGTGAAACGCGTCGTATATCCTGTATCATCATGTACATTTATGTAACCCTGTACCACCATGAATTTTGCTCATCTCCTTCATCTACTTCCTGCCACCCAGCGAAAACTCATCAGAGACCTGGAAACTTTGAATAATAAAATTTCCAACGCAGAAATTGCCATTTCTTTCAACCTCGTATGTATTAAAGAAAATTTATTACCTGGCTTTACTAACATATATATATATATATATATATATATATATATATATATACTAGCAGGGGTACCCGGCGTTCCCCGGGTAATAATACCATCACAATACTACTACCACAATCATCACAATACTACTACTACCATAATCACCGGCCTCGACCTCCCTGTGCCTCATTAAACGGCGACCTCGATTTCGGCCGCTAAATGACCTCCGATTTTGGATCTGACCTCATCCGTACTCCCATTTTGGGGGGCTGCGAACAACTTTCGTTCCATACACCTTTTCGATCGGAGGCCTCCTTCTGCCCCAAACGGCCATTTTTTTCTGTTTTTTGTTTTCAATTTCGGCCTCGAAACGACCTCCGATCGTGGCCTCGCCCCCTCTATGACCTGACCCAGGTCAATTGACACCCACATGCAAAGTTTCAGCTCCCCAGGTCCAAAACTGCGGCCGCCTATTAACCCAGGAACTGCGGGGAGACTCTTAAGAGTTCCCCCGGCGGACTGCGGGGAGACTCTTAACCTCCTCGGCACCGTCACGTACACATATACGTGATAAGCGCTTCAGTAAAATATACCGTCCCGTACACACGTACGTGATAAATTAAAAGAAATGCTGCCAGTCGGTTTTGCTGCCCGGGGCTCTATCTACGGTACTGTATGTCACACTGGGGATACAGGAAGCTCCGCCCCCTTTCCCCAGCAGCCAACCAGAGCCCTGTGACGTCACGGTATCTCTCGACTAATGAGAGGCAGATTTTTCCCCCAGGGCCCAATCTTCCCCTAGGCCCCACCCACGCAGGATTATAGTGCTTTTGTGTCTCCGTGCATTCGCCATCGGTCTTCATACGCATTATTATGCCATTTATTATTATTATCATCATTATTATTATTTACGTGTATTTAGTAGGGAACATTTGATAACTTCGACTACTGATACTACTACTACTTCTAATACTGCTATCCTGTTGTACCTAACTACTCTACTATACAAATTAATGGGTATTTGGCAAGGTTTAGTGGGTGGATAATGCGCGTGGGAAGGATGGGGGTGGGGTGGGAGGGAGCGGTATGTAGGCCTACTGAGCGGGATGGCCGCGCGGTGCCGAAGGGGTTAAGAGTGAGTGAACAAAAAAATCAACTTTTGACATCGAAAAAAAAAAAAAAAAAAAAAAAAAATATATATATATATATTTGTTTTTGGCCCCTGGGCCATGCAAAATCTCAGTCCTCTACCTCCCCTCCTTCCCCACTTTCCTCCTCTCCTTCAGTTATCACCTATTTTCCCTGTTATTCCCTTATTCTGAGGTATATTTTCGTGCTAACATTAGCGAGTTGCAAGCAGGGTGTTGTCATCACTGATGGCAAGCGAGTGCAAGAGAGAGAGAGAGTATCGATCGACTGTGTCTCAGTGGCCTTGGGGGAAATTGGCGGGAAAGCAGCTTGCCTCACCCATACATTATACAACTCGCGGGCTATATCTCCGATTTTGACCATCCAAACGCTGTTTTCACTCGTTTTAGTGTTGTTTCAGGTTAATACCTTTATAATCAACCCATAATAGGCGCATATGGATAAGTATTAATGCTATTAATGGTACAATGAATATTTTAGTGACGGAAACACCTCAAATACGTCAGCACAGGGGGACGTTTCCAATTACCCCCATGCGCACTTGTTAGGTTAAGAACACACAGACACACGAACTGATTTAATAATATAGATATAATCCCTCTACCGTCTTTCTTCCCTCATCCCCTCATTTTTCCTGTAATTACCGTTCTCCATTTACTATCTCTTCAACCTCCTTTATTTTGTTTCCCTCCTTGCATTCTCCCTCCACTGTCTTCCCTCCTTCCTCTCCTCTTATTTGTCCCATTTTCTCTCTTCTTTCCCTCCCTTCCTTCTTCCACTTTTTACTTCGCTCTTACATTCTTGCTTCGTTTTGTTTTACCCTTCACCTTCCTCTTCTTTTTCCCTCTTCCCTCTCTCTTCCCTCCCTCCCTCCTTCCAATGTCTACTTCACCCTTCCTCCCCTTGTATTGTTCACCTTTCTTCACCTATGAGCCACCTTCACCTCAAACCCTCCCGCCCCATGTCCTCCTCCTCTGCTCCACCCCTGCCTTGTCCCTTCATCCTCCTTTTCCCTTGCTTCACTTCATTCTCCACCTTTTCACCTTCAATCTATTTCTCTCCCACCTTCTCAACACCCTCTCTCAATCCCGCTCCCCTTCATTCCTCCATTTATCCACCTCCTTGGTTAACTTTTGGGGCGATTTTTGCATGTATTCATTATTTGTCTAGTTTCCTCCCTAGACCTCCATCAAATAAAAAAACCCACATCCATTAGATCCCCCTTCTAGATTAATTTGTACATTTTTCGGTAGAAAATTTTCCCGGCCGAAGGCCGGTTCTTCCAACATTACAGGCTCGCTATCGTTCGCCAGGGAAACAATCGACACCTAAATAGCACGAAAGGTCTAAATATTGACGAAGAAATGGGGCGAAAGGTCTTAAAATCGACTAACTAATGGGGCAAATATCTTAACATCTGAAAACTAATGGGGCTAAACATGAGGGAGAAAGTGGTCCAGAAAACCGTCCCATCCCCCCTTAAACCCACCTTCCCTCCTTCACACTCCTCCTCTCAACTTCCTTTCTATCTCTCCTCTCTTTCATCCCTTCCTCTCTCTCTTTCACCTCACCTCTCCTCTCATTCTCTCTTATATTCTTCTCTCTCCTTCCTGTCTATCTCTCCTCTCCTTCATCCCTTCCTCTCTCTCTTTCACCTCACCTCTCCTCTCATTCTCTCTTATATTCTTCTCTCTCCTTCCTTTCTATCTCTCCCCTCCTTCATCCCTTCCTCTCTCTCTTTCACCTCACCTCTCGTCTCATTCTCTCATATATTCTTCTCTCTCCTTCCTTTCTATCTCTCCCCTCCTTCATCCCTTCCTCTCTCTCCTTTACCTCATCTCTTATCCTTTTCCCTGACCTTCTTCTCTCTCCTTCCTTTATTTCTCTCCTCTCCTTCATCCCTTCCTCTCACACCATTTCCCCACCCTCTTCTTCACCCATGCATTCTTCCTTCTCATCTGTCCCTTCCTTCTCTTCCTCCCTCCTCATCTGTCCCTTCCTCCTTAGTATCCCTTCCTTCCCTCCCTTCCACTGTACACCTTCACCTTCCCTTCCCTTCCCCTCCCTCCCTTACTCAGTTCAGTTGAAAGTCGGGAAGTATTAATGCCTTTCCATCGGCACTTCCCTAGGCAGTTATATTTTATGTTCTATTTATTGTGTCTTTGTGTCGTGCTCTTTTTCTGTATTCATCTGTCTTCTTTAGTTAATCTCTTTCCTCTTTCTGTCTCTTGTTCGCCACATCATTATATATATGTTTTGTTTTAAGCCGGTATCACACGAGCGCCTTTTCACTCAACATTTATCCTCAACACTGGTCTGGCAGCCTATGAGGTCAACATTTACAATATTTCGGTTACCTAAATTCATCTATCATCTGGCTAGTTTCCGATACCAGTGCCAAATATTCCAGAAATGTTGCCAGATTTTTTTTGATCATGGAATGTTGACTATAAAAGCTCTCGTCTCGCACCACCTAATTTGCTTCTACTCTACCTATCTTCCCTTCGTCAGAGGGATAATGTTACGTTGTTAAACCCTTGAGGAGCAGGACGCCTTCGTCAGAGGGATAATGTTACGTTGAGAGGGATAATGTTACGTTGTTAAACCCTTGAGGAGCAGGACGCCTTCGTCAGAGGGATAATGTTACGTTGTTAAACCCTTGAGGAGCAGGACGCCTTCGTCAGAGGGATAATGTTACGTTGAGAGGGATAATGTTACGTTGTTAAACCCTTGAGGAGCAGGACGCCTTCGTCAGAGGGATAATGTTACGTTGTTAAACCCTTGAGGAGCAGGACGCCTTTTGATAGTTTATTCTGGCTATCATTAGACGATTTTATACAGCTTAGGAAGGATCTGTGGTAACACAAAGACTGTCCCATTTAACCTTCTGACTTATATAGACCGTTTGTAATCCAAATAAAATCGTTCAAGAATAGTCTGAATACACGGTCGAAACGCGACATCAACGTCAATAGTCTCATGGAATAATATTAAGGGGACAGTGGCTGTTTGTTTGGTATAATAATTCATGTATTCATATATTTTTTTAGTTTCCTCCGTAGACCTCCACCAAACTTAGAACCCCCCCCCCCCCCTTCAAGATAAATGTGAAAACATTTCGGTAGAAAAATGTCCCAGCCAAAGGCCGATTCCTCCTAAAATTACAGGCTCGCTATCCCTTGCCAGGAAAAAATCGACACCTAAATGGCACGAAGGGTCCTAATATTGACAAAGAAATGGGGTGAAAGGTCACAAAATCCCCAAACTAATGGAAACAAAGTCTTAAAACCTCAAAACTAGTGGGGCTAAACATTAGGGAGAAGGGGGTCCAGAAAAAAAAGGTATGTCTTCCCTTAACTACAGGTGACTTGTTAAGGTGGGTAGTTTTGCTAATGCTTACTTTTGTTTGTACAGTCGCGCTAATAAGTCATGTCCCAGCTGTCATTACGTTTGGCTTGCTCTGTGTTGTATTAATGTCTGTCAGATGTTGAATAGGGTGGGTAAGTGTAGGAACATGTTTGTATATTTCACTCGATATGCAGAAATGAAGTTTAGATCTTGCTGGTATAGTCTTGCGAATAGACTATAGACCATAACCAAATGAAGCCCCAAAACAACCCTCGATGTTTCCAGCACAATTTACTTGAATGAGTAGGACTATCCACAAAGAGGAAATTAACCCCTTCTGTACCGGCGACGTCTGTTGTATCTAATTCTAGCTATATTTGGACGATTTTATGTAGCTTAAGAAGGATCTGTGGTAGTTAACCCTCTCCGACATATGACGCGATTTACTTGAATGAGTAGGACTATCAACAAAGAGGAAATTAAGAAATAGTGTGAGCAAACAAAGCAAAAAAAAAAAAAAAAAAAAATAAGATAACATTGTGTACCGGTAATGAGTTTGGTGATTAAAGTCGTTGTTAGCTTAAGGGGAGTCACCGGCTTTTGTTATCTTTCTCTCCTTTTCTCTATTTCCCTGGCTTGTATCCATTCGGCCCCATTCAGCCAACTGCTTTAAGACGTTTATCCCCAGCCAGGTGTTGATATCTTCCTGGCGAGCGATGGCGAGCCAGCATTGTATGGAGAAATCCGGCTTCGCCGGAGAAATTTTCTATCGAAAAATGTACAAATTTAGCTTGCTGTCAAAACAAAAAATATATATATGCTGGCTCGCTACCGCTCGCCAGGAAAACATTGACACCTGGATGGAGTTAAACGTTGTAAAACAGTAGGCTGAAGGGCCGATTGGATAAAAGCCAAAGAGAGCAGGAGAGAAAAGAAAAAAAAAGAAGCGAGGTGGGCTCCCTTAACAAAGTTTGGAACTCAGACTCCAGTGCAAGTAGAATGGGAAGGAGTGAAAATAATGAAAATATAAAGTAGAATACCGGTATTTAAGAGAATGAGATGAGAAAAGTTAATACATCTTGTTGCGTTTTGGTCAGTCACCCTCTGCAACGAGACTACAACACAGTGACCCACTCTGTGCACAGTTAAATATGCTTTATTTTTTTTTATTTTTTTTTTTTATTTTTTTTTTTTATTTTTATTTTTTATTTTTTTTTTCTATATTCCAACTTACTTCCTTACTTCCTTGTTTGATATTATTAACTATTTTACTGCCGGTCTTGTTTTTAAATATCTTAAGACATAATATATCCTGTCCTATTCAATTTCACTCCAATGATCTACAGCGGTACAATCTTAGGAACAATAATATGTTCTAGACACCCCTCGTTCAACTATGGAATTCACTCCCTCCAGCCAAAAGGGAAGTTAACACCCTAGTTACACTTAAATCAATATTTAAGAACTTGTATATATCCCTTTATTCACAAGATTAATTAAGTTAAACAAATAGCAAAACAGTCTAACTGTATTGCCATCTATATTCCTATCGTAAGGTGTGTGTGTGTGTGTGTGTGTTTAATATAATAGCATTCCTTTACAGTCTCACTTATTACCTTGTGCGTATGTATGTTTCTACACTTAACTGATTGTAATTAATACTAGTCTGACAGCACCATTGTTTCACTAGGTGCCTGCTGGAAATCCTTGGCTTAGCAGGCTCAGCTCTTTAAAAAAAGAAAAACACACACACGCACACGCACACACAGTAGATACAACTCGCGCATTTTGGGGCGAGCCCCGACGCCTTCATCTCCTCCAACTCCCTTCCTCAGCCCGACAATTTCCTATCCCCTTCCTTGCTTCCAGCTATTAGTGATAACAAATTGTATAATTGTACGAATTGTGAAAACTATCTAAACAGTTAATGTGTATTTACATTTTGTAATGTTAAATTAACACAGGGAACAGAATATGGAAATAAATAGACTGAATATGAAAGAAAAATATAAGAGTAATGTTTGATGTTAGTGTGATATAATAGGTCAACAAACTCTGACTTAATTATCCAGACCAGATGGGGTAATTGGACAGACGAAGAACAAGCTGATAATTTAATTATAGAAGACAAATATATACTGTATACTGATCAAGTGTTAGTGCAGAGATTGCTTGCCTCACTGTTCGTATATTTATGTGTCATGCTATTACGATATTTAACGGATGTTTGTATGAAGTAAATTGTTTGTAACTAACATCAATACATATTGGAAAAGAAACTGGAGAACAAAAGGAACACAAGGAGAGAGAGAGAGAGAGTAAAATATTGAATCCTGAAAACAATATTAGAAATAGTCATCCTTATACTCATCACGAAGTCAGTAAGGATAAATATATTACGATTTTCCTTTAGTCTTGCATTCTGCACATTAAAAATACAAAATTCTGATTATGTGTTAACAAAGTAGGATGATGGATTCTGCATTAATCGGTACATTGAAGTATTAGAGAACTGGAATAGGTAATGCAGTTATTTTTCTCGTTAAATTAAACTCTTGCGAGAATAGGAAGGGGAAAGTGCAGCCCGATTTGGGAAAACAAATAAGTATGGAGAGACATTGAGAAATTAAGAAGAACGTTCAAGAAAGGACAGTACCCTGTTTAGAAAGGCAAAATTACAATAAGTAAGGCAAAATTGACTAAGTAAACACTTGACTAGTAAGATGCAGCTTAATGAATAGGAGGGATAGAACATAAAGGTAAATGGACAAGAATGGAATGGAATGGCATGGAATAACAAGAATGAAATACAATGGAAAATATGAAACAGACTGCTTGTAATATGAAACAGACTGCTTGTAATATGAAACAGACTGCTTGTAATATGAAACAGACTGCTTGTAATATGAAACAGACTGCTTGTAATATCCAAGTTGCCTATGTCTTGTATTTCTTATTTTGTGTTCAACCATAAAAGATGGAATATGTGTGTTTATGTGTATACATATGTGTGTACATGTGTACATAAATAAACAACATCCTGGTGAGAGATGAATTCGACACCTAAATGGTATTTATTACTCTTGACAACAAAAATGGGGTGAAAGTTCTTAAAATCGCCAAACTCATGGGCGTATATTATGTGTACCTGTGTTCGTGAGTTATATCTGAATGCGTGCATATCCATTTATTCCCTCCCCCCTCCCTTCTCTCTCTCTCTCTCTCTCTCTCTCTGTTTTGACTCGGCGAAGAATTAGATCATCGTGAGAAAAGATCAACCTACATCAAGGCTGCATCATCTTTGCATGGCCGTGGTAAGGATCTAGAAGTTTTCGATTCCATATATTTTCTGTGTGAGTGTCCTAGGTTCGAGTCCTTGGAGTGCCACATGTATTTGTTGATTTCATTAATAACTGTCTTGATAGCGTAATGCATAAGTGCGCGGAATTTCGGTGTGAGTGACCTAGGTTAGAGTCCTTGGAGTGTCACATTTATTTGTTGGTTTCATTAATTGAGTTTACTAGTATCACCTTTTCTATATTCATGGTGTAATTTTACGAATTATGAAAGCTATGTAAAATTGTAAATAGTTAATGTATATTAACATTTTGTAAAGCTATAATTAAAAAATAGACTATCAAGACAGTTATTAATGAATCAACAAATACATATGGCACTCCAAGGACTCGAACCTAGGACACTCACACCGAAAATATATGGAATCGAAAACTTGTAGACCCTTACCATGGCCATGCAAAGATGATGCAGCCTTGATGTAGGTTGACCTTTTCTCACGATGATCTAATTCTTCGCCACGAGTCAAAACAGACACACCTACTCTCAGAGAGAGAGAGAGAGAGAGAACAAAAATAGAAATTAGAAATATTCATCCCTTATACCTATCACGAGTCAGTAAAGATAAATATATCACGATTTTTCTGTACAGGTAATGGGTGGACTATATCAATTATCAAGATTAAACTTTGTTAGTTGTCAAAAGAGTAGGATGATGGAAATCTGTGTTAATCGGTAAATTGAAGTATTTGAGAAGTTTAATAGGTAATGCACGTATTTTTTCTCGTTAGATTAAACTTGAGAGAATAGGAAAGGGAAAGTGCAGCCCGATTTGGGAAAACAAATAAGTATGGAAAGACAAGTGAGAAATTAAGAAGAACGTTCAAGAAAGGACTACGCTGGTCAGAAAGGCAACATTACAATAAGTAAGGCAAAATTGACAATAAGTAAATACCGGTACTTGATTAGTAAGATGCAGCTTAATGAATAGGAGGGATAGAAAATAAAGGCAAATGGACAAGAATGGTATGGAATAACAAGAATGAAATTGAATGGAAAATATGAAACAGACTGCTTGTAATATCCAAGTTGCCTATGTCTTGTATTTCGTATTATTCCGTTTTAACTTCTTGCCCATATTCACCTGTTTCTCTTATTTGCTATATATTTTCTTTCAACCTTAAAAGAGGGAATAAGTGTGTTTGTGTATACATATATGTGTGTGTATATGTGTACATAAATAAACAACATCCTGGCGAGAGTGGATTCTTACTCATGGGCGTATATTATAAGTGTACCTGTGTTCGTGAGTGGTTATATCTGAATGCGTGCATATCCATTTATTAACCCCCCCCCCCCTATCTCTCTCAATCTCTCTCTCTCTCTCTCTCTCTCTCTCTCTCTCTCTCTCTCTCTTTTTACTCTTGGCGAAGAATTAGATCATCGTGAGAAAAAGTCAACAACCTACATCAAGGCTGCATCAATTAAATTTAACTCAGTCAATCGAAGAAGCAGAATTAAGCATTCAAGTGATAGAAAAGGTAGTAAGGGAATATGGACTAGAAATAAACTTAAATAAAGACATATTTTGATTTATAACAAAAAAGAAAAACCTGAAGCAATAGAAGGAATTCAAGTATCAAATAAAATATATTAGGTATAAATATTACAGATAAAAATAAATTATTTAAACTCCATAAGGAATACATGATTGAAAAAGCACAAACGTTAGCAAACCAAGTACCTTCAATTATAGCAAAAAGTTGTAACAAAATAATAATAGGCAAAGCTTATTGGAAGACTGTGGCACTACCAGCGAGTTTATATGGCAACCAAGTTATGAATTTTATTAAATTAGAGTTAAAAAGATTACAAACAATAGAAAATATAGTATGCAGATTTATTTTAGGAGCCCCCATCCACACTCCATCATGCGTACTCAGAGGAGATATACTGTAGGTGCTTCGGACATGTCGTCAAGAATAATGAAAAATAAGATTAGTTTCAATGAGAGAGAACATTCAGTAATTAAATAAATATATGAGGAAATGAAAATAAATGTTGTTAAAGATGAGTGGATAAATGAAATAAAAAAAAACATATATCAAGAAATAAATACTGTATGAACGAAGCAGATACACACCAATTAAGTAAGGAAAAATTAAAGAAAATCATAAATAAAATAGACTCAGGAAAATGGATTCGAGAATTAGAATCAAAATCAAGTGTAAAAATGTACAAAGAAAATAAGCGAGAAGATAAGAGAAGAACAATGTTATGACAATTCTCCAGCCTCAATAACTTTCTTCAGATGCAGAGCTAACACCTTACAACTGAACGATAGGAAGAGATTCACAGAACAGGATACTAAGTGTATAGCTTGTGAAGAAACAGTTGAGAACTTAGATTTTTTTTTTTTGCATTGTGAACATTATCTAGATATAAGAAATACAAACAAATTATTTGAAAGACCATACCAAATCGATTTAATGGAAACACTTTTATTTAAGGAAGAAACAAATAAGGAAGAAGTGAAACGAATCATTCAAAAAATGTGGGCAAAGAGGCAAAAAAAGTACTTTTCACAAAACTAGAAAAAACAAACTGAGCTCGATCACATAACTGCAACGCCAATAAGGGGGGGGGGGGCGTTGTAAAGGTCATCTCCTCGAATTATCACCAGACCTGCAGACCAGATGATCTTTGCATGGCAATGGTAAGGGTCTCGAAGTTTCGATTCCATATATTTTCGGTGTGAGTGTCCTAGGTTCGAGTCCTTGGAGTGCTGCATGTATTTGTTGATTTCATTAAGTTTACTAGTATCACCTTTCCTAAATTCATTGTGTTATTTTACGAATTAAGAAAGCTATATAAAATTGTAAATAGTTAATGTGTATTTACATGTTGTAAAGCTATAATTAAAACCTAGAGAATAGAAAATGAAAACAATAGACAGAATATGAAAGAAGACCTATAAAGGTAATGTTAGATGTTAGTGTAATTAAATAGGTTAACAACATCCGACTAAATTATAGAAAATAGGTAGAGAGGAAAAGAATAATTATTTATAGGCTACTGATCAAGTGTTAGTGAAGCGATTACTTGTCTCACCTTTCGTGTATATATATATATATATATATATATATATATATATTTATATAATGCCAGTTCGATATTTAACGAATGATTGTATGAAGTAAATATGGTGTAACTAACATCCATTCACATATATGCATAGCCTCCGATAGCGCAGTTGGAATGGTTGTACATGCTAAGATTGGTATGCAGGATTCGAAACTGCATAATAAATCGTAGGCTTGTGCAACATTCTTTAACTGTCTTCGTGGTGCAATGCATTAGTGTGTTGATTTTCGGTGTGAGCCTCCTTGGTTCGAATTCCCGGACTGCCACATGTGTTTGTTAATTGTATTAATCGAGTTTATGAGTAAAATTGGTTAGTGGAGAAAACATAATAATTAATTCTGTTTCAGTAGTAGTTTAACGAGAGGCCTTCCTTAGGGTTAAGTGCCCCATTAATTACTATTTCCATTCTCATATATGCATAGCCTCCGATAGCGCAGTTGGAATGGTTGTACATGCTAAGATTGGTATGCAGGATTCGAAACTGCATAATAAATCGTAGGATTGTGCAACATTCTTTAACTGTCTTCGTGGTGCAATACATAAGTGTGTTGATTTTCGGTGTGAGCGTCCTGGGTTCGAATCCCCGGACTGCCACTTGTGTTTGTTAATTTCATTAATCGAGTTTAGGAGTAAAGTTGGTTAGTGGAGAGAGCATAATAATTAATACATATTGGGAAAAAAAATGGAGAACAAATAGAACACAAGAAAAGAGAGAGAGAGAGAGAGAGAGAGAGAGAGAGAGAAAGAGAGAGAATAAACAATAAACAATTTAACCATAAAAACAATATTAGAAATATTCATCCCTTATACCTATCACGAGTCAGTAAAAATAAATATATAACGATTATTATATATGGGCTTGGTGGGCTTTACATAAAATTTTGCTAATTGTTTAAAGAATAGGATGATAGATATCTATTATGCAGTAAATTTAGGTATTAGAGAACTGTAATAGGTAATGCAGTTATTTTTCTCGTCAGATTAAACTCTTGAGAGACTAGGTAAGGGAACGTGCAGCCCGATTTGGGAAAACCAATAAGTACCGGTATGGAGAGACATTAGTGAGAAATTAAGACTAATAACTTTCATGAAAGGACAGTACACTGTTTAGAAAGGCAAAATTACATGAAAATGACACCAAATGAGACAATAAGTAAATAATTGATTATTAAAATGCAGCTTAACCCGGGAACTGCCGGGAGACTCTTAAGAGTTCCCCTGGCGGACTGCGGGGAGACTCTTAAGAGTCAGAGAAAAAAAAATCAACTTTTGACATAGATTTTTTTTTTTTTTTGGCCCCTGGGCCATGCAAAATCTCAGTCCTCACCTCCCCTCCTTCCCCACTTTCCTCCTCTCCTTCAGTTATCACCTATTTTCCCTGTTATTCCCTTATTCTGAGGTACATTTTCGTGCTAACATTAGAAATCCGGTTGCAGGGTGTGGTCATCACTGATAGCAAGCGAATGCAAGAGAGAGAGAGAGAGTATCGATCGACTGTGTCTCAGTGGCCTTGGGGGAAATTGGCGGGAAAGCAGCTTGCTTCACCCATACATTATACAACTCGCGGGCTATATCTCCGATTTTGACCATCCAAACGCTGTTTTCACTCTTTTTATTGTTGTTTCAGGTTAATACCTTTATAATCAACCCATAATAGGCGCATATGGATAAGTATTAATGCTATTAATGGTACAATGAATATTTTAGTGACGGAAACACCTCAAATACATGCACACAGGAAGAGGTGTCTAATTACCCCCATGCGCACTTCAGAGGTTAATGAATAGGAGGGATAGACAATAAAGGCCCATGGACAAGAATGGAATGGAATGAAAAACAAGAAACAGAGACTGCTTGTAATATCCAAGTTGCCTATGTCTTGTATTTCTTATTCTTCCGTTTTAACTTCTTGCCCATATTCACCTGTCTCTTATTTGCTATATATTTTTTTCAACCATAAAAGAGGGAATGTGTGTGTTTGTGTATACATATGTGTGTATATGTGTACATAAATAAAAACACATCCTGGTGAAAGATAAATTCGACACCTAAATGGCACGACAGGTCTATATATTGACAAAGAAATGGGGTGAAATGTCTTAAAATTGCCAAACTCATGGGCGTATATTATGTGTACCCGTGTTCGTGAGTGGGTATAATATCTGAATGCATGCATATCCATTTATTCCCCCCCCCCCCTTCTCTCTCTCTCTTTCTCTCTCCGTTTTGACTCGTGGCGAAGAATTAGATCATCGTGAGAAAAGGTCAACCTACATCAAGACTGCATCATCTTTGCATGGCCGTGATAAGGGTCTAGAAGTTTTCGATTCCATATATTTTCGGTGTGAGTGTCCTAGGTTCGAGTCCTTGGAGTGCCACATGTATATGTTGATTTCATTAATAACGGTCTTGATAGCGTAATGCATAAGTGCGCGGAATTTCGGTGTGAGTGTCCTAGGTTCGTGTCTTTGGAGTGCCACATGTATTTGTTGATTTCATTGAGTTCACTAGTATCACCTTGCCTATATTCATTGTGTTATTGAACGAATTGTGAAAGCTATGTAAAATTGTAAATAGTGAATTTGTATTATCATTTTGTAAAGCTATAATTGACACCTACGGATTGGAAAATGGAAACAATAGACTAAATATGGAAGAAGAAATATAAAGGTAATGTTAGATGTTAGTGTTATAAAATAGGATAACAACATCCGACTTAATTATAGAAGATAGATACAGAGGAAAAGAAGAACTTATTTATAGGCTACTGATCAAGTGTTAGTGAAGAGATTACTTGTCTCACTTTTCGTATATCTATATATTTATATAATGCCAGTTCGATATTTAAGGAATGTTTTTTAGGAAGTAAAATGTGTGTAACTAACATCAATACATATTGGAAAATAAACTGGAGAACAAATGGAACACACGAAAAGAGAGAGAGAGAGAGAGAGAGTAAACAATTGATCCTAAAAATAATATTAGAAATAATCATCCTTTTACCTCTCACGAGTCAGTAAAGATAAATATATTACAATTTTATATCTGTCGATTAAAGTACAGTGAAAATGGTATATTTTTTATAACTTGTTAATAGAATAGGATGTTGGATATCTACAATATTATGTTTCCTCCATCAACTGACTTTACTCCTAAACTCAATTAATGAAATCAAGAAATACATGTGGCAGTCCAGGGGTTCGAACCTAGGATGCTCACACCGAAATTCAGTGCATTTATCCATTGTGCTACGATGACAGTTAATCAGTAAATTGAAGTAGGCCTATTAGAGAACTGGAATAAGTAATGCAGCAATTTTTTCTCTCGTTAGATTAAACTCTTGAGAGAATAGGAAAGGGAAAGTGCAGCCCGATTTGGGAAAACAAATAAGTACCAGTATGGAGAGACATTAGTGAGAAATTAAGACGAAGAACTTTCAAGAAAGGACAGTACACTGTTTAGAAATGACGCACTGAAAGAGACAGTAAGTATATAATTGATAAATATATAATTGATGAGAAAGGTTGAGGCACATGGAATAAATGGGGCGTTGTTAGGATGGATTAGGTCATGGCTAATTGGTAGGAAGCAGAGAGTCAGCATAAATGGTATTAAGTCAGAATGGGGATCAGTCAAGAGTGGTGTCCCCCAGGGATCTGTATTAGGTCCTCTGTTGTTTATTATATACATAAATGACCTTGATTTAGGTATAACTAGTAGGATAAGTAAATTTGCAGACGATACCAAAATGGGGAGAAAAATTGATTCAGTTAGAGATATAGAGTGTCTGCAAAGGGATCTAGATACCTTACACGAATGGTCTGTAAAATGGCAGATGAAGTTTAACATTGACAAATGCAAGGTATTAAAGATAGGGAAGATGCATACAAATTTTAAATATAAACTAGCTAATATGGAATTAGAAACTCAGACTGTAAGAAAGATCTAGGTGTGTTTGTTAGCAATGATTTGAAGCCTAGAAAACAATGTATACGCGTCCGTAACAAGGCAAACAGGATTCTCGGGTTCATATCTAGGAGTGTGAGTAACAGAACTGCTGATGTTTTCTTAAAACTTTACTTGTCATTAGTGAGACCCCATATGGATTATGTTGTTCAATTTTGGTGTCCTTATTACAGAATGGACATAGATTCATTGGAGAGAGTACAACGTAGAATGACAAAAATTATCCATAATATTAGAAATCTTCCTTATGAAGAAAGGTTGAAGAAATTAGGCTTACATACGTTAGAGAGACGCAGAGTTAGAGGTGACATGATAGAGGTATTCAAGTGGGTTAGTGGAATTAATAAAGGAGACATGAAAAATGTACTAAAGCGGAGTGATAGCGAAATAACTCGTACAAACGGTTTCAAATTAGATAAATTTCGTTTCAGAAAAGATATAGGCAAATATTGGTTTGGTAACAGAGCTGTAGATGGGTGGAATAGGCTACCAAGTGATATAGTGGGATCAAGAACGATAGGGAGTTTTAAGATAAAATTAGATAGGCATATGGACGAGATGGGTTGGGTGTGAGGGGGATCTACCGGGTGTGGGCCAATCGGCGCTCAGCAGACCCCGTAATCTTGTGTTAATCTCTGACCGTTTTGGTGGGGTCAGTACTCAAGGTATTAGTGAAATGGGTCTATAATTGGGCCTTGTAATTGGGGTTGGGTATGACAGGGATCTTGCTTGTATGGGCCGATCGGCTTTTTGCAGACTCCCATTTTCTTATGTTCTTATGTAAATAAATAAATGCAGCTTAATGAATAGGAGGGATAGAAAATAAAGGAAATGGACAAGAATGGCATGGAATAGCAGCAATGGAAAACAAGAAACAGAGACTGCTTGTAATATCCAAGTTGCCTGTCTTGTATTTCTTATTTTTCCGTTTTAACATCTTGCCCATATTCACCTGTTTCTCTTATTTTCTATATTTTTGTTCAACCATAAAAGAGGGAATATGTGTGTTTATGTGTATATACTGTATATGTGTGTATATGTGGATTCTTACTCATGTGCGTATATTATGTGTACCTGTGTTCTTGAGTGGTTATATCTGAATGCGTGCATATCCATGTATTTCCCCCCCCCCCCCTCTCTCTCTCTCGCTCTCTGTCTCTCTCTCTCTCTCTCTCTCCTTTTTCTTGTGTTCCTATTGTTCTCCAGTTTCTTTTCCAATATGTATTTATGTTAGTTACAAAAAAAATTACTTCATACAAACATTCGTTAAATATCGAACTGGCATTATATAAATATATATATACGAAAGGTGAGACAAGTAATCAATTGTTTATTTCTCTCTCTCTCTCTCTCTCTCTCTGAGGGTAGGTGTGTCTGTTTTGACTGTGGCGAAGAATTAGATCATCGTGAGAAAAGGTCAACCTACATCAAGGCTGGATCATCTTTGCATGGCCATGGTAAGGATCTAGAAGTGTTTAGAAAGGCAAAATTCCATGGAAATGACATATAGAGAGACAGTAAGTAAATAATTGATTAGTAAGATGCAGCTTAATGAATAGGGATAGAAAAAAGGAAAATGGACAAGAATGGCATGGAATAGCCAAAATGGAATAGAATGGAAAACAAGAAACAGACTGCTTGTAATATCCAAGTTGCCTATGTCTTGCATTTCTTATTTTTTCGTTTTAACTGCTTGCCCATATTCACGAGTTTCTCTTATTTGCTATATATATTTGTTTGCAACCATAAAAGAGGGCATATGTGTGTTTATGTGTATACATATGTGTATATATGTGTACATAAAAATATCCTGGCAAGATATAAATTCGACACCTAAATGGCACGATAGGTCTATATTTGACAAAGAAATGGGATGAAGGGTCTTAAAATCGCCAAACTCATGGGCGTATATTATGTGTAAGTGTGTTCATGAGTGGTTATATCTTGAATGCGTGCATATCCATTTATTACACCCCCCCCCCCCCCTCTCTCTCTCTCTCTCTCTGTTTTGTCTCGTGGCGACGAATTAGATCATCGTGAGAAAAGGTCAACCTACATCAAGGCTGCATCATCTTTGCATGGTCATGGTAAGGATTTAGAAGTTTTCGATTCCAGATATTTTCGGTGTGAGTGTCCTAGGTTCGAGTCCTTGGAGTGTCACATGTATTTGTTGATTTCATTAATAACAGGAGTGTTCAAGTTATAGAGGTATTAGTATATTATCAGTGGTTGGAAAGCTGTATGTCAGGGTGTTGATAGAGGGGATAATAAAATGTACGGATGTTGCAATAGGAGAAGAACAGTGCGGTTTTAGAAGAGGAAGAGGGTGCGTGGATCAGATGTTTGCAGTAAGACAGTTATGCGAGAAGTATTTAGAGAAGCATAAGGAGATATTTTGGGCTTTTATGGCTTTGGAAAAAGTGTATGATCGTGTGGATCGTGAAGCAATGTGGAAGGTGTTAAGGATTTATGAAATTGGAGGAAATTTGTTGGAAGCAGTTAAGAGTTTGTATGAAGGGAGCAAAGCATGCGTTAGAGTAGGAAATGGTGAGCTGAGTGAATGGTTTGAGGTAAAGGTAGGTTTGCGACAGGGTTGTGTATTGTCACCATGGCTGTTTATATGTTTAATTTTATGGATGGTGTGGTGAGGGAGGTGAAAATGAGAACTATGGGAAGAGGATTGGGAATAATTGAATAATTCCTAAAGCATACACAATTAAAGTTAATAAACACAATGCTGTCTTTCTCACTAATAAAGTCTAGCAGTGTCATAAAAAGGTACTAAGCAACTAGGCAGAGCGCAAGCATGCTCGTAGCCTACTGTCTCCCCTTGAACAGATTTCCCTTATGTTACATTACGTGACTTGGAGGCTCTCTTGGTAAGTCCAGATCTCAAGTATCTGGTTTTACCCTGGCGCTCCACAAAGGTCAACAAAATGAGGTAGCAAGTATGCAGGTGAGATTAGGCAAGAGCCCTTCACTTGTATACTGCTACACTCGCAAAGGAAAATATGCACAAAGGTTACAGGCTAGCTAGCTTCGTCGATGTTGTACAGGCTCTGACTTGCCACATACATAACTCAGACAACGACCAAAGATACCTTCCACTGTCTAGCATTAAATAATAAGAGAGAACAGCTCAATAATTAGGAGCACCCGAACACTATGGTACCATTTGACTATGACTCTAATAATCCCTAAAACTAGTGCATACATATATGGAGAGCTGGTGCTGGTAATACGACTGGCCGACTTTGGAAGCCGTATGCAGAACCAGAAGGGATAAGTAATTGAATAAAGAGAGAAGTATGAAACCGAAGAAGTTCAGAGAGAGAGATAGTAGTATAGAGGGTTATATGGGGGACAGAATTGCAAGGGACATGTAGGACCTAGCACACCAAGCCCAGCTCTGCAGGAGACCCATGGATAGGAGCCCGCACCACCGTCCCAGGACCGCGGCCGCCAATCACAGACGACTACGTCATGAAGAGCAAGCGTTCTATGACGTCGACAGGGCCGCCGGCCAATCACGGGCGTGGGAAACTCCTCGGAGCGCGGGAGGCAAACGTACATACACACGCACAAACTACCACCACGCTGCCTACCCCGCTCTCTCTCTCCTTAACTTCACACCATGCATCTTATATTCTAGCAATGATATATAATACTTCTAAGTGTCACAGACAAGAATAAAGATCACCACTGATCTGTCTGTGACAACATGTACTCTATGAAAGAAAGAACATCGTTCTACGATTATTGTAGCCCATATCACTGCCCTGGCGAGCACTAGCGAGTCACGAGCGCATTCTGGCAAGCTGGCCAGCGTAACACCCCGCCCAAGATGTGGGACGTTTCAGCCACAGGCGAACCCCACATCTGACCAGACAGAATACCCATCAACCCCGCATCACCTAGCCACTCTCCCAAGTTGTGAAAACAAGGCACGATCACAAACATAAAACACTGCATTATAAAAAAAAATCTGCACAACACTTCCTCAAAATAATAGCATCATAATAATTATATCACGCTCAACGAGCAAGCTTCACCAAGCCTAGCCTACTATGACAACAACTCAGAGTGTCTTAGATGCTTGCTGTGATATACTGCACTTATATACTATCAAAAAGAAAGTTTTTTTATGTGAGGTTTTTATATATTTTAATAGTGTTTTTGGCAGCGTTGCACTACAGTGGCAAGCCTAGTTTTTCTCCACTCTCAACACACACTGACTGAACGGCGAGGGTTCTCCTGCAAACAAACCCTCCCGTGACAAACAATCAGCCAAAACATTATCAGTGCCCTTAGCATGCCACACATCCAACTTGTGTTCCGGCAGCACAACAACACCTGACACTGATAAACTGCCCAGTTCATCGCAAGACTGGCACTTCTCTTCGCTCTTTCCGGCAACGGGGCCTGCCAATAACCTTTCACTAGTTCTACCTTCGTGATGAGCGAGCCAGCCCCGAAGCGGTCTATGGTGTCGTCAACTCTGGGTAATGGATAGGCGTCTGTCAGGGATAATGCTTCCACACTCTTGCAATCAACATGCACACAGATCTTGCCACTTAACTCAGGTTGCAAAGTTACTGGCAACGACCACTCACGATATCCTTTATCCCTCAGATCCTTTTTCCACATGTCGTGTAGCTCTGCTTTCACAACAGGCTGTCGAGCAGGATTTATACGGTAGGGAATTAAACTGAGCCTTGCACTGTCTCCAGCCTCCATGTCGGATTCTACCCCGTACATCAGGCCTGGAGAATGAACAAACATGCAAAAGTACTGCCATAGCCTAGTAAACAACTGCCTTGCACTGTCTCCATGAACAACATGCCTAGTGCCCTCCCACAACCCAGCCGAGACCGCAGCTGCTAACCTGTAATCTCCCTCCTTCTCCACCTTCGTCCCTAGAACAGCCAGGTCTTGAGAGGGACCATCAGTACCACCTGTGCAGTCACTCCCATAGTTCATAATTGCTAAGGCTTCCCTGCCGATACCGTACATGCGCACCCCCGCATTCCTTGCAACTACATCTGCCTGCGCAGCATCACCGCCTTCAGCGACATAGCCAGATACAGTCGGTCTATGGTAGGGCTGTTGCATTTCACTAGAGCAGCATTGGGAGGCTATGCGATGACCGGGCACATTCACTCCACAGTCAACCTTACCAATCTGCTCAATTTCCTGGTTCTGACCACTACCCTTAGCAGCCGTGGGTCGACCCTGACCTGACAACCATGCCAAAGACTCGTCGCCCACCTTGAACCACTGAAACAACGAGGCCAACGGTTTACTGACACTCAAGTGACCTGCCGGCGGAACCTCGTGCACCGCATGAGTTGTGAGGCCTGGGTGCTCGGCACAAACAGTGGGGTATGGACCGATCAGGGGCTGGAGCGCTGCACACTGCTGCTCAGGCAGGTGCTCTAGCGCATCCACAGCCACCTGACTCGTATCCCCCGCCCACTGCTCCACCAAGACATAACAATCCCGATTCTCCTCCACCTGAGCCCCACTGCCCCCCTCTCCTTCTCCACCTTGGCCGCTGCAGACCAACGCAGGGACAGTAGGCTGCTCAGGTGGTTGCCTCACAAACTCCTCTGACAGGTTCACCTGACATGCTTCCCCGTCCTCGAGTTCAGTAGCCCCGTTCCCACAACTCTCCTCCACCTGGGAACAACTCTGTCGCGGAGTGCTATCACGCCCAACCATATCACTAGGGGGGACAGGTTCTGGGGCCACTCCGGAGCTCACCTTCAGGTCAAGTACCGAGTCACCAAGGAGTGTCGCTGGGTCCAAACTCTCAACCTGACCACCAGCCTCGACTTTCTCCTTCCGACCCTTCCTCCGCTGGTCATAAACTTGGGTACTAGGCTGTGACACCTGAACGGACTGAGATCTCTCAAGCCCCTCTTGCGCCTCGCTACTCATGTCGGCCGCCTTCTTGGCAACGACTAAGGGTGGAACCTCGGAAGTGGGCACCGCAAAGTCATTACCAAGAAGGAGGTCGACCCCTTCAACTGGCAACTTCACCACACCCACATCCAACTCCCGTGTCACACCGTCCACCTCAAGCTCCATTCTGACCAGCGGGTAAGACCGCGTAGCATTGATGCCTTGAACCACCACAACCCGAGCCACGTTAACAGGCTTGCCAGTGAAATTCTTAACAAGTGTCTGGGAAGCGCCCGTATCACGCAACAACTCAAGCCTATGCCTCACACCAGCCCACCTCACAGTGCCGTGCCCCCTATGACCACAAAAAACATCACGGACGGGTGACGAGCCCTCCTGCTGCTTCTGCACCAACTGTGACTCCGCAACCGACGTATTACCCCGGGCAAACGCGGAAGACCTCAAAGACACACCGATGTTGCTCACTAGTGACACCACTGCTGTAGGCGGTGTGCTCGGACATGAGCGCGCAATATGCCCCCTCTCATGACACTTGAAACATTCCACCTCACTCTTAGACTTCCTCTGAGGTGAGGAAGGGCCCTGGCCTTTCTTAAACGGGAAGGGTTTCGACTTGGGTTCATAATTGGCAACAGTACTCTTACATGGATAATTATATGTTGTGTCATTAATTCGGGGGGGGGGGGTGGAGTGGTACGCCCCTTGTTACCTGCTTCAGCTCTCTGTGCAGACCCGCACCCACGAATCAATGACACCCTAAGGTCAGCCAGCTCAGCCGCCTCTTGTAGAGTTTTCGGTCGCTTTTCTTTAAGGTTAAGAGTCAAGTCACTGCCAGTACATTTAAAAAATTGTTCGAGCAACACTAGTTGTTTTACTGAATCAAAAGTAGTTGCCTTCTTCGACCTTAACCAATTTTCAAATGCATCTGACAGCTCTCTAGCGTGTTCCTGGAAAGTACTCTCCTTTCTTTTTGGAACCGCCCTAAACTTCAGCCTATAGGTCTCTGGCTGTAGCTCATACGCCCTCAGGACAGCCTCTTTCAATAACTCGTAATTCACACAGGAATCTAGGGGCAAAGCATCGTACGCCTTGAGTGCTTTCCCCGTCAATCGTGAAGAAACGAGGGATGCCCACTTCTCCTCGGGCCATTGGTGCTCCTGGCACTTTTTCTCGATCCGGAGAAAAAATTCTGTAACTCCCAACTCGTCAAACACTGGAACCAACTCAAGTAGATGCGACAGGGACTGGTCATGGGCTCGACCCCCCTGGGCGACCCGGTTCCTCGTCACCTCTACACGAGTTTTCTCTAGGTCAACATCGGCACAATACCTCTCAGACTCAAATTTGTGCTCAGACTCTCGCTCCTGCTGCTCGAGCTCGAGCTTCCGCTGCTCAAGCTCAGCCTCATGCTTCCGCTGCTCGAGCTCAGCCTTTCGCTGCTCAAGCTCAGCCTCATGCTTTCGCTGTTCAGCCTGCTGCTCAAGTTTGGCGAGCTCGAGCTGAAACAACATCTCGGCAGACAAACCTTGAGGAGGGGGTGCTACTATTGGGGACCCACCCCATGAATCACCTAGAGGCATACCCAACCGCCAGCGGGCATCGGCCTGCGGGAACGTACCCGGCTCCGGAGCCCGAGGGGGCGCCATGATAGGAGTCGAGTGGAATGGGGGCTGGGCCGAAGGTGCCCCAGCTCCCACTACACCCGAAACCCCATGCACCCCACCCAGCACACAGGCAGCCAGCTCACTTCTCGACATACTGCTAGTACTGGAAAACCCTAAGACCGTGGCCATACATTGCAGTCCGTACCGGTCTAGCCCCAACACCCGGTCCGCCGACATAGGCTTCCCCAAAAAATCCGAGCATCCTCCTCACTGTTCACCACCCGAACGCCGCTTAACAACTCCACCTTCTCCACCTCCTCGCCTGCCTCTCGCACTGTTCCCTCACTATGCTCAGACCCGTCCAGTGACATGATGGAGTCAACAAAAAAAAGCTCAAGTCCAGACAAAATAGCCAACTCTTGCGTAGCTTTATTCACCAAAAAATATTCGAAGATGTTCTTGAGTGCAATACTAGGTCACCAATAACTCCAACAAGTTCTATGTATCCTCAAAACAATGTCTACTGCCAACAATGCGAGAAATAAATTCAACCCCCAAATGGCAATAAGATTTCTAAAAAAAAAAATGCAATATTCAGTTCACTATATTCTGGTCTAAGGTCGCCATATGTTACGACCGGCACTACGAAATAAACAAGGGCACTCAATATTGGACTAGATGATAGGCTATATCTGCAACAACGGTACGCTAATTCCAAACCCTCGAACTATTACGCCGGTGAACAAAACACTTAAAACCCTCCAGAGTTAATCTACTGGATAACGGGGTATCAATTAACTGGGTTTTAGTGCACTTCTACAAAGGCTTACCGATGACGGCAAAGCCTACTCACAACAGGAGTACTTTACGTTAATAAAATGCTCTTAAGTAATAACAATGCTTGAATAAACTATGATAAGATTTAATAAAGGAGTATATGCTTACGTTAACTTTAGTGTGAGTCTGTACTCAACACTAAACTCTACAATGCTCTATGAAAACACTGGAAGTCTAGTCCTACAGCAATCAGATAAAGAATCTTCTGAAAACGTCTGATGATCTAAGATGCTCATTAATATAGAACAGAAATAATGCAGGGGCAGGACACCAAAGCGTGTGTCTTAAATACACCAATAAGTAGGATACATATATATAAAACAAGGCAGTGCAACAACTCTGTGACAGCCCTATTAATCGCCACTCAAAACAGTACTTCCTTAGCCAACGTAACAACCAAACTGGGTTGTGCACTATGCATCAACCTAGGCTAAAATAAGGCGTGAATAATTCCTAAAGCATACACAATTAAAGTTAATAAACACAATGCTGTCTTTCTCATGTTACGACTGAGGTTTAAATATATCAGGGCTCTTATTCATTGGACTAGTAATGGCATAAATGCTACAACAGATAGCGCTAGATCCAACCTCTGATGTATATTCCCAGTGAACAAAGAACACAAATACTCTCCAGAGTTCTATATGCAATAATAGGTTATTAAACTCTCAATAAATGTGAGTCTACTCTAGGCTTAATGTTATGTGAAAACAGCCTATTACTACTTATAACCGAAGGTGCTTGGTTATGGTATGCAAAGTAAGGTGGTAAGAGAAGTTACAGCTTACGTTACTTTAATCAATAAATGTCAGGCACTCCTGCATGAAAGAAAGTGCACTAAAGTCCTTCAACACCAACAAGGAATCTTCTTTAAATGTTAGATGCTATAAAGATGCTCGAATCGGAAATGGAACCCAAAAAGGCAGGCAGCGGAACAATGCTCGTGCAGGCTATGCACACAAAAAGGCAGGAGATATAATGCAGTCGGAGCCAAGAATATCCTAAACGCCACAACAATAATAATAATCGCCACGACAATGCAGTATTCCTATCAACAAAAAGAGCCTAAGTCGTTTGTGTCTCAATACATCAAACTAGGCTGCGAAATGCTTGTGTAATCATAAACGGGTATGCATAAAAAGAGTAATTGGTTTAATATACTTAATGTCAACTGTGACTGATAAAGTCTAGCTAGAGTCAATGATACGAGATACTGGTGCGCATGGCATGCCGCATAGCCTAGTGCAAATCTCAAGTCTGTGCGTCAAATATTACGTTATAATGAAGGGTAGCTCTCTTGAGAAACCTTAATACCGAAGTATTAAGCGTTCTCCTGGCGTACCTCAAAGACAAACAACGAGCTTAGAACAGTGCAGAATGGTATAGGCAAAAAGCCCTCATTCGTGCATGCTCTACTCTCAATGGCACACAGACTAGAATTTACCCAATCAACTCCAGTTCTCAGGTATGTCGTGCAGCTTTTAACTAAACCCAGCACCCATCGGAAACAATACCTTATAGTATCAGACTCCTAGTCTAGCATTATCTAATCCAGCAGAACACTAGTAATTATAGGAAGCGGTACTGAACAATATGAATGCCAACCAATACTTCGTGATCAACTTATCTTAACAACTAACATACATGGGTTATATAAGACCTTAACGCACAATACAACTGGCCAGCATGAAGCTGATTATGCAGAGTTAACCAGAGGGGGTATAATATTAATAAAAGGTGGTGAAAGATATGGAAAATGAGAGAAATAGGCAAAGGAAAAGGTTCTCAGGTGCAGAGAGGAGGGGGACAGGTATCAAAGGGATAAGAGGGATGCGTTCTAGAAACCAGATCTGAGGGAGAGAGTGGCGAGAGAGCTGTATATATACTAGCACTAGCTCGCACCGCGTAGACAAAGCGGTAACAATTCCTTCAGCCAATGACAAAGAAGCCAGCCAAACATGACATCACCAAGCATGGTAAAAAACTCCTCCAACCAATCCCAGGCCAGCCAGCCGTGACATCATCAAGCATGGCAAAAAACACTGCGTGCCTCCTCTTACTCTGTTCTACTCTCTCTCTCTCTCTCAAATCCTATCATTACTACTTAATGATAAAACATATACTTTGCAATTAAATATATAAAGCCTTGACATGGGCGAAAACAAAGAGCCTTTCTGGACTGCCCATGACACGAGCTTTCATATGAAATAAGGCACACAATAATACATCAACTGTAGCCACATCCACTGCCCTGGCGATCCTAGCGAGTCACTGTAGGACAAGCCATGCGGTTCTAACGGAGTGGTTAACGTCACCCCCCCCCCCCAAGATTTTTCTCAGAGGCCCAAAGCTCAAAAAAATCTGATGGTTAGAACCCATGCTATATCTCTACTTCCCATCACCCAGCGGCAGTAAAATATCTGGCACAGTTCTCAACAAAACATTTTACAAAATTATAACCCTCCCCAATACAATAGGTTAAATCATATGTAGTTATGCTCCTCAAGAGCGAGCTTCTCTAGCCCAGCATTCTGAGAGGAGTGCAACTCAGAATTACTGCTATAACATGCTGAAAAAATTCAACTATCAAAGAAAGAGTTTTTATTTGATTTTTTATGTTTTTAATTTGTTTATTTCAGCTGCACTATAGGGGCAAGCCTAGTTTTTTCTTCTATACCAAACGCTCAACTCCTGCTTTACGACCCAATACGCTGGGCTACAACCGCGAGCCAACAAGCACCAAGCGCAAAATACTATTCAAACTAAAGCAGGAGGCTACCCGTGTGTCAATCTACCCAGGATCATATACCCTTGAAAGACAATCTGCAACCACGTTGTCACACCCGGCAATATGGCGTATGTCCAGGTTATATACCAATAACCTTAGTGACCACCTGGTCAGCCTCATATTCCGATTGTGAAACTGGTCCAAGAACTTGAAAGGGTGATGATCTGTGTAAACTAGAACGACCGGACCATACGCTGGAACATAGACCTCGAAATGCCTCAGTGCAAGCACAACTGCCAGCAGCTCCCTCTCGACAACAGAGCAGCTTCCCTGGGCTGAATTGAACTTCTCCGAGCAGAAACTAACAGGATGTTCCAGCCCATCATCGTCCATTTTCATAAGGACGGCACCAGCCCCCACACCACTAGCATCCGTTGCTAGTTGGGAAGGTAGGCTAAAGTCAGGGGCCCTGAGGATCGGGTGAGTGCACAACAGGTGTTTTACTACTTGAAACGCCTTCTCACACTCAGGCGCCCATTTGACTTTCTTATCCTTCCAGTTATCCTCCACCTGAGCTTGACTGTCCCGTTCTCCTTCTCCACCTTGACTGCTAAACGTCATCACAGGCACAGTGAGAGGCTCAGGGGGGTGCCTCACATACTCCTTCATGAGATTAACGTGACATAACTGATTGCGCTTACGTCTGTCTGGAGTGGCTACCAAGTAATCCAGGTCCGATAGCTCCTCAACCACCCTATAAGGACCAGTGTACTTCGCGGATAAGGGATGACCTACAAGGGGCGGTAGAATCAACACCTATTGACCCACGTGAAACTCCCTGAGTTTAACCTTGAGGTCGTACCTGTCCTTCATGAGGGCCTGAGAGCTAGTCAAATTACGGCCAGCCAACTCCAGACTGCGCAACATCCGTTCTCTACTATCGGGGACATACTTGAGCATAGAACAAGGTTTATCTGCACCCTCCCATATTTCTTTAACCATATGGAGAGGCCCTCTGACACGGTGTCCAAAGACGAGCTCATTAGGGCTGAATCCCAAACTTTCCCCAGGTACCCCCCGTGCAGCAAATAAAACATATGGCAGGCCAAGATCCCAACCTTTCCCACTCTCAAAGCAACAACAATGAAGCACAGATTTTAAGGCGGAGTGCCATCGCTCTAACACACCCTGGCTCTCCGGATGATACGCAGATGACACAACCGTAACAATCCCATGCTGCGGCACTGCTTGAACAAAGAGGCTAGAAGTGAAGTTGGATCCTTGGTCTGACTGAATCCCCTGCGGGTAACCATACCGGGAAAAATACACTAGCAAGCTTCGGACCACCGTCTTCGCTGACCCACTTCTCATAGGGTACGCGTCAGGATACCTTGTTGCTACATCTCCCGACTGTGCATCACTGTCCTCCTCCAACTCGACAGCACCGGTACCACATTTAAGAACCTCCGGGTCTTCTAATTGCAATTTACGAATGTCCGAAGGAGCAAGCTTATCTAAGTGTTTGCGAAACAACTCATGCCCCCCTCCTACATTGAATTTAGCCTCCCGTTGCTCTCTCTCTGTGTATCGTTGCTGTCTCTTCATCTTTTTAAGCCCATCCTCTGCCTTCTCAGTAACAGTTAATGGGTCTTCTCCAGACTCGAAAATCGGTCCTAATAACGAGTCCCCGAGAATGTCCGTTGATACTAAACCCTCAACCGCATCAACTTTCAACCCCTTCTCGGTACCTTTCCTCCGCTTGTCTAAAGACTGTTGACCAGAATGTGACTCCCTGGATGCAAGAGGTCTGGTGACAACACACGCCATAGGTTGCACCTGACACTTCTCAACCCACTCCTGCTCCTCCCTACTCACGTCGGCCGGCTTCTCGGCAATGACCAAGGGTGGAGCCTCAGAAGTAGGCCCCGCAAAGTCGTTGCCGAGAAGGAGGTCGACGCCCCCAACAGGCAACTTCTCCACAATTCCTACATCCAGGTCACGAGTCACACCATTAACTTCCATCTTCATTCTTACAAGCGGGTATGACCTTGTTGCATTAACTCCCTGAACCACAACCACCCGCGCCGTATTTACAGGTTTACCAGTGAAATTCCTCAACAATGTTTGCGATGCCCCAGTGTCACGCAAAATTCTCACCTCATGTCTTCTACCCCCCCACTCCACACAACCGAGTCCCCTGTAGTCACTATAGGCATCACGGACAGGGAATAAGCCTTCCGGATCCTTCTGCACTAGCAGTGTATTTACCTCGGAAGAATTGCCTCTAACAAACTCCGACGTCCTCTTGAACACTCCAATGCCGTGAGCAAAAGACACGGCTGCCGGAGGAGGTCGACTAGGGCACTCATTTGCCTTATGACCCTCCTGGTGGCACTTAAAACACATAAATTTCGGCTTCGGCTTATACTGTGATGTAAAAAGCCCCTGACTTTTCTCATACGGCGTGGTGTTAGGTTTGGATTCAGTTTTAGTTTCATTGCTCTTTTGTTTAAATGTGTCATTGCTATGGGGAGGGGGAGGATAACGGTCCCTAGCACTTGCATCGTACTTCTGTGAGGACCCGCAACCCCGAATCAACGACAGCCGTCGATCAGCCATTTCTGCTGCTTCGACTAGAGTTCTTGGGTTTTTCTCCTTTAAGTTCAAAGTTAGATCACCGCCCGTGCTCTTAACCCGGGAGCTGCGGGGAGACTCTTAAGAGTTCCCCCGGCGGACTGCGGGAAGACTCTTAAGAGCAGAGCTTTTGAACGCGTACCAAAACCGCGCGTTTATAGCCAGGCGGCTGAAAATTGGTGTGGATATAGTACTACATGTCAACTCTCGACACCACCCCGCCAAACGCTCGTCCCGCACTCGTGCAAGCATCACCGCGCCAGTAACCAAGCACTAGTCATGGAGCCCACACGTGCCTCACGCTCGCTCCCTGATGACACAACCAGCCCTCCTTCTGGTGGTGTTAGCCACCGTGGAAGGCAGAGGGTGGCTGCTAAAGACCCTAGCTACCAGTACGACACGCCCTACAGCTCGGAGGACGAAACACCAGCACCCAAAGCACGAAAAACACGTGCAAGCACGACAAAGGTACAGAGGTCATTGGTGTTTCGGGACACTGCCACCACGACCCAGGCCACTGTAACAACCACTACCACCACTACTGCCACCCCTGCCACCGGTACCAGCGACGCAGGAGGCCGCCCTAGGGCTGCAGAACCTGCGGGGGCAGGAAAAATTAAAGGCACGGGCGTAGGGAAGAGAACCCGTACGCCAGCCACAGTGACCCTACCACCACCACCACCACCAGCCGCCCCTGGCCCGGCTGCCCCTGCCGCCCCTGCTGCCCCTGCTGCTCCTGCCGCCCCTGCTGCCCCTGCCCAAGGAAAAGGGAAGGGGAAGGGGAAAGGGAGAGGGAAAGCGACTGCTGGCCCTGGTGTCCCTGCCGGCCCTGCTGCCCCTGCTGCCCCTGCCACCCCTGCCCAAGGAACAGAGAGAAGGGCGACAGGCACCACCATCATCTTGCCTGCCTCCAGGGCCACAAGACCACGCACCACTGCTGCCCCTGCCGCCTCCCCTGCCACCGCCTCTGCTGTCCCTGTCCATAAGACTCCCGCACGTGCTAAAGTGACCCGGAAAACTCTGACACCATCAAAGTATGCCGCCCTGCTGTTTGATGGTGATTCGCAGGGCATTGGCAGCCCGGGTTTCGACGACGAAGCCCTAGCACGGGACCAAGGGTGGGGGGATTTGGGAGTGGACAGTGGGAGTGAGTCCGACGTCGGTGATGAGAATGAGGAAGGGCATCGTCTGTCAAGTGAAGAGGAGGGTGATGATGATGCAGTGCTGTATCGCGACCATGGAAACGATATTTCAGACGCTGAAGGAGACGCAGACGACATTCCGATCCCTGGGCTGCCTTCGTTCGATTGGTCTGACGGGGTCAATTTTGTACCTGACGTGCCCCAGTTCAATCCTGGGACGTCAGGAACAACTGACGACTGGCCCTGTGACGATCAAGCGAACGAAAGCGACTCCTTCCTCGCTTTTTTCGATATGGAGGTAATGACATACATCGTTACCCAAACAAACGCCTACTACAGGTGGGTGTTTGGCAGATTGGACGTCATTTCTCCAAAAGCGAGAATACGAGGCTGGGTGGATACGACTGTGGAAGAATTTATGACGTTCTTTGCCTTGTTGTTCCTCATGCCTCTGATCAAGAAGCATGTGTTGCAACACTATTGGAAGCACGACCCTCTCATCGCCACCCCAACTTTCAATAAGTTCATGACTCGTGACAGATTTTTTTTGCTGCTAAGATTTATGCACTTTGCAGACAACGACAATCCTAACAGGATTGACAGGATATGGAAAGTTCGGGATGTGTTCACCATGTTGTTGGAGAGGTATAGGAAATACCTTTACCCCTTCCTCAATTTGGTGATTGATGAGTCGCTCGTGCTCTTCAGAGGACGTCTTGTTTTCAAGCAGTATATCCCCTTGAAAAGGCATAGGTTCGGAATCAAGCTCTTCGTTTTGTGTGACTGTGAAACTGGAATAGTGCTTGACATGATCGTGTATACAGGCACTGACATTTACATACCGAAAGCCGCTGCCAATGACCCCATGGGCATGTCAGGTGCCATCGTCAGGAAAATGTTGGCACCTTACCTGGGCAAAGGCCACATCATCTACACTGACAACTGGTATACTTCTCCTGCTCTCTGCCAGTTTCTTCATGACAACCAAACGGGGTCATGTGGGACTGTCAGAAAGACAAGAAAGTTTATGCCTAAGTTCACCGGTAATGTCATTCCTCTTACAGATGCCTCCTCCAGTGACACACCTTCAGAAGACGACCTGGCCCAGGAACACCGCGAGAGGCATGTGCGAAGAAGGCGACGAAAGGGGCAGAAATACAAGCAGCTCGAGAAGTGTGGGAAAGTGATAGCCCTGAAGTGGAAGGATAAACGAGACGTCCACCTGCTTTCCACCATCCACACAGGTGCCCAGGTGGATTCTGGCAAAATCCACTACCGAACCAGGAAGACCATCTACAAGCCCGACATGGTAGTGGACTATACCAAGAACATGCGCCTGGTGGACAAGTCTGACTGTCAGATGTCAGGCGTTGAGTGTCTGAGGAAGACTGTGAAGTGGTATCACAAGCTCTTCCTCCACCTAGTTGATATCACGATGCTCAACGCCTACAACTTGTGGTTGGTGAAGAAGGATATGTCCCCAAACCAGAAGCTGAAATTCCGGGAGTTCGTCTACAACGTCTCATGCCAACTCCTGGAGAAGTATGGCACCACCACTCACAGACGTACGGCATGGCGTGGGAATCACGTTCCTGACCGCATCCAGCTGGGTGTCGAAAGACACTACCCAACCAACACCGAGCTGATTGGCACTCGTCACAGGCAGGCGCAGTGCACCGTCTGCAGCTCCAGTGTCAGGAAACCCCATGTCACCAAAAGAGTCACCTCAATGTGCGCCGAGTGCAAAGTTCCACTCTGCCTGGGTGACTGCTTCAGGGACTACCACACCTTCAAGAATTATTGAGTGTCGTCCCCTGCCCTGCCCTGCCCTGGACTCGCCCCGTGCCCTGCCCTGGACTCGCCCCCTGCCCTGCCCTGCCCTGGACTCGCCCCCTGCCCTGGACTCGCGCCCTACCTTACCTGACCTGACCTAATTGATCACGCTACCTCATAATGTAACATATATATTATATAATATATAAGTTCCAAAGATGTCCCTGTGATATAGCTTTTACATTATATAATTATTGTATGGTTCATTATTTAGTTTATAAGTTTCAAAGATTTACATGTAATATGCCTTTTTTTTTAGTATATCAATATATATGTTTGTTATTAGCCTAAGTAATGTGTATATAATTATTTTCTTACCTCAAATGAATTGTACAAAAATAAATATGTTTCAATAAATCTGTCAAACCTACTAAGATAATAACAAAAAACAATAAAAAAAAAACAAGGTCATGTCATTGTATTCTTGAGGCTATCGAAAATGGATGAATATAGAAACAGTATGGATCCAAGATACACATGAAATGGTGAAATATCAACTAAACCTGTCGTCAGGCTGTTAACGGAGCCCACCTCGCTTTTTTTCTCTATCTCTCCCTCTCTCTTTGGCTTGTATCCATTCGGCCCCATTCAGCCTACTGTTTTAAGACGTTTACCCCCATCCAGGTGTCAATATTTTCCTGGTGAGCGGTAGCGAGCCAGCATATATATATATATATATATATATATATATATATATATATATATATTGACAGCAAGCTAAATTTGTAAATTTTTCGATAGAAAAATGTCTCCAGCGAAGCCGGACTTCTCCCTACAATACTGGCTCGCTATCGCTCGCCAGGAAGAAATCGACACCTGCATGGGGATAAACGTCTTAAAACAGTTGGCTGAATGAGGCCGAATAGATACAAACCAGAGAAAGAGAGAAAGATAAAACAAGCCGGTGACCCCCCTTAAACCAAAAACTATGCACCCCATGGCCAAAACAAGATCCCTTCATTATAATTAGATACCAGAATACAAAGTTAAGGTATGCACTAGAAAGGAAAAATGCACACCTAACTATAAGGAGTGAGGGATTAGACCGACTTCTTCAGCCAAATAATAAGAGGGATTAGGAGTACAAAGGAGTACAAAGGAAATCAAGCAACAACATATCTAGTGACCCTTCTAGGCTGCTTGTCCTCCAAAACACTGTTGATCAAGTGTCCAAACAGTGGTTTAGAGTGGGTAAGGGAACATTGGAAAGGGAATTACTGCCCTGGAACTAATGTCCGTGGCAGGATTAGGAAGTTAGTAGGGGACAGATGGGTTAGTAACTGAGGGGGGGATAAAATAAAGTTATTCATTTACAAACGCAGTCAGTCGCGGGTTTGATGCGAGATATTTGTCTAGGCGGAGTTTAAATGAATCAACGGTGCTGCAGTCTATAACGTCTCGGGGAAGCCCATTCCACAAGTTGACAACTCGATTGAAGAAGAAATTCTTAGATTCGTGGGAGTTAAAAGATTTACCAATAATTTTGCAACCGTTTCCCCACGTGTAATTAGATTGGTCGATAGTGAAGTACTTACTACAGTTCATATTGTCGATGCCTTTGATGATTTTGAACACTTGAATTATGTCACCTCTTAATCTGGGCTGGGTTAAAGGAAATAGATTTAATTCTCTAAGACGCTCTTCGAATGGTTTGTTCTTTAGGCTAGGTATCATTTTGGTAACTCTACGTTGAACTCGTTCTAGCTTGTTTATATCTTTTTGGTAATAAGGGCACCAGGATTGAACGCAGTATTCCAGAAGAGGGCGGACTAAGGAATTGTAAAGGGTTAGGATAACTTCTTTGGATTTATGCTCAAATGACCTGCCTATAAAGCCAATTATTTTGTTTGCCTTCTTAACAACTTCTGAACATTGTTGACTCGGTTTTAGGTTACTCGATATTGTTACTCCCAGATCGGGTTCTCTGTTTACATTCTTAAGCTGAGTGCCATTCATCGAATAGTTTGCTTTCTCATTTAGGTATCCGATATGTAGTACTTTACATTTATCCGCATTGAAACTCATTTGCCAAATTTGGGCCCAACATGACAATTTATCTAGATTGTGTTGCATATCGTCAACTTGTTCTTTTGAGAGTACGCTATTTGCAATTTTTGTATCGTCAGCAAATTTTGAGATTGTACAGGGGAGACCCTCATCTATGTCGTTGATGTAAATTAGAAAGAGAATTGGTCCTAGTACCGATCCCTGGGGTACCCCGCTACTTACATTGGTCCATTTAGATGCCTTACCGTTTATGACTACTCTTTGCTTTCTGTCGCTGAGCCAATTTTCTATCCATTTCAACCCACCGTCTTGTATTCCATGCGCTTTTAGTTTTAGCAGTAAATGTTTGTGGGGAACTTTGTCAAAGGCCTTTTGAAAATCAAGGTATATAATATCTACAGCTTTACTCTCATCGTAGAGGTTTAGGATATCGTGGAAGAAGTCTAAGAGGTTTGTTAAACAGGAACGTTTTTTACGAAAGCTGTGTTGAGTATCTTTAAGTATGTTATTTGCCTCTAAGTGATTTACGAGTCTGTCTCTTATGACCGTTTCTAACATTTTACATACAATTGAGGTTAAGCTAATTGGACGATAGTTACTGGGTAGGGATTTGCTGCCTTTTTTGAAATTCGGTGTTACGTTGGCTAGCTTCCACTGATCAGGCATAGTCCCAGACTGCAAGGATTCATTGAATAGCAATGTCAGTGGTTTGGAGAGCTCATCCTTAGCTTCCTTTAGAACTCTAGGCGAGATTGTATCAGGTCCAGGCGTTTTATTTACCTTGAGTTTATCTAAACAATTCAATACTTCGCTCTCTGTAACGGTGATACTGCTTAGAACATCTGAATTATCAATCTGAACCAGCGATGGTGTAGGAATATCACTGAGGTCTTCGGTTGTAAAAACTGATGCAAAGAAGGTATTGAGGGCATTACTCATTTGTACTTCGTCTTTGGTGTATTCTCCATTTTCATCGACTAACGGTCCAACAGTTGAAGTAACTACTTTTTTCTTTCTGATATAACTATAGAATTATTTTGGGTTTGTTTTACTTTGATTCGCAACATGTAACTTCAGGGTCTTTTTACTTTGCTTAATTAACTTTTTGGCTTTGCGTCGTAGCTCTACAAATTTCACCCGTTCTTCGTCATTTTGTGAGGATTTTAATCTATCATTAGCAAATTTTTTTAGCAAGCAGACAGTCTGAAATATCTTTATTCCACCATTTGGGCTTATCATTATGGCCTGGACGCCGTATTTTCGATGGTATGCAGTCGTGCACTGCCTTAAGGTAAGTGGTTGTGAAACACTCCCAAGATGTATTTATGTCGTTATTGTTAGTCAGAAAGCTCCAGTAAGTTTCTTTAAGCTTTGATTTAAGTTTATGAAAATTTGCTTTCTTGAAATTAGGGACTTTCTCAATGCTGCTATTTGATTTGTTACTAGTAAACTTTAAAGTGAAAGTTATCGTACGATGGTCGCTGTTACTGAATTCATCACCAACATTCAAATTCTCTATTAATTCTTCTTTTGTTGCGAGTACAAGGTCAAGCACATTATTACCACGGGTCGGAGATTGTACAAATTGAAAAAGTGAACTCTCTTGCAAGTTAGCATAGAGGTCGTGTCCAGAGTGTGAAGTAAGAATATCGCCCCATTTAGTCACGGGTAAGTTGAAATCGCCAAGAATTACGGTATCTTGTATGCTAGTTATTTCTGCAATTTGTTCATAAATTTCACTGTCAGTTTGCACTGATTGAGATGGGGGTCTGTATAATAAAGCTAGTGTTATTTTAGTTCCTCGTTTATTATTTACTAGTACGTAAGATATGTCTATATTCGCAATTTGAGGTTTTGACATTAAGACGGGATTAAGACTTTCCTTTATAAAAAACAGAACTCCTCCATTTCTATTGATCCGACTTTTCTCAAACATTGTATAACCAGGAAGCGTATATTCAGCTAAAAAGTCTCTGTCTTCCGTATTTAACCAAGATTCTGTAATGCCGATTATATCATAATGTTCTGTAAACACGATTTCCTCTAGATCTGAAAATTTATTGCGTATGCTACGAGCATTTACATAAAACACCTTAAGAGTATTAGAGTTGGATGTTACCGATTATGCATTGTCTGAATTTTCAGTTCGTATTTGACTTACACCACCCTGTCTGGGGTTTGGTTGACCCCGTTTTTTGAACGGAAATCCTTGACTGCATCGTTCAGCAGACGACCAAGACGTGCAGCTCCTACTTCATTGAGATGTACACCATCTCCTGAAAACAAAGATTTATCATAGTAAAAATGATCCCACGTGTCGACAAAGCCAATGTCCTCCTCCCTGCAGAGTTTGGCTAGTCGGCGATTTGTACTGGTAGCTATGTTGTAGAATCGGTTTTCTACATCAATCCGGGGAACAATTCCTGAAATTAAGATTCTATTAGATTTTTCCTTGAAGGACCTGATCAGCCGCCGGTACTTGCAAAGTAGTTCCTCTGACCGCGTCCGTTGGACATCGTTAGATCCAACGTGGATGACGTACATAGTGCTTGCGGGGGCGAGCCTGGAAACCTCTTCCACAGCCGCAACAATGTCGTCCACGCCGCCACCTGGGATACAGAATGGCTTTCTGGTCCTGGGTGCCCTGGCGCAGAACTCGGTTAGTTGGCCACGGACCATGGAGTCGCCCACAAGCCGAACTTCTTCCGTTTCCTCTTCCTCGTCAATAGCTAGAATTTTGAAGCGGTTTTGGCATGTTGTCGGGATGACCTTCCTGGTACTGGTACTGGGATGCACATTGTTTCTCACTAACTGAAAATTGTCCTGGGGGGGAGTGAGAGTAGAGTCATTATTATTTTCTGCAACATCTAAGGTAGCTGCTGGTGTGGGTACCGGTACTGTTGCACTGGAATGGCGGTTGACATCGTAGTGGTTTCTTGGGCCGAGGGCACTCCTACGTTGAGTGTGGCAAATTCTTGAAGGGATTCAAGCTTCGTAGTCAGGGCATCGATCTTGCGGTGAGCTGCATTCAATTCATCCGCAATCTTCTCTCGGAGCTGGCAAAATCTACAAATTTGGACATCAGTATCAACAAACATGGTAGGGCCAAATTTACCGGAACAACTCGTGCAGGTTCTTTGCGGCGCCATGACGATATAATCACAATATGCCTGAAAATCACACACATTTATGGTAGCAAAATGGTACAATTAAAGCCTGAAAATCACAAAAAATGTATGTTAGCAATGTGATACAATTAATTCCTGAAAATCACAAAAAATTTTGTTAGCAATATGATAAAATTAATATGCCTGTAAATCACAAACAATATGTTAGCAATAGAACACAATTTATGCCTGAAAATAAAAAATAAATTGATGTTAGCAGTATGACACAGTTAACCCTTAATTAGCGGCTCACCACATTAGTCGAGTTAAATAAAGCTGGACTATGTGGCGGCGCTCGACATAACTCGAGTGGCAATTTCAGCACGTAATGTTGCTGAGAGAGAGAGACAAGTGGTGGCAGGAGAGTAGCGAGCGTATGACTGCTCCAGACCACCGCGGCGAACATACTGACACGAATCCCAGCTCCCTCCTCCCTCTCTCACTCGCTATATAAGGAATTGTATCGGGAAAGTGGCTAATTACATGCTTTTTGCACTCGCGTTGCACGGTTATTGCAAGAAAACTAGCCATCATAAAAGGATCGTTATGGTGTCATTCGAAAGCTCTGTTTATGCCCTTTCAGGGATAGGTACTTGTTTTACGTTCTGGATCTTATTTAGGCATGAAAATGATCACGTAAACAGCCCTATTTTGGCTAAAAACACCCCGCTGGGCGGTACATATAAATAAACCGCATAGGCCGCTCGTAAGGTGTTAAAGCCTGAAAATCACAAATGGACTAGAAATTTGTTACAAAATTTACTGGAAAAAAAAGTGGGAGAGGGTTAATGTAGCCTAGTGATAAAACTGGAAAACAGTATACAGTACAGTAACAAAAAATATTTGTTAGCAATATGGTACAATTAATGCCTGTAAATCACAAAAAGAATATGTTAATCACAAGAACACAATTTATGCCTGAAAATAAAAAAAAAATTTATGTTAGCAGTATGACACAGTTAAAGCCTGAAAATTGTAAATGGACTAGTAGTGATTTGTTACAAAATTTACTGGGAAACAAAAGTGGGAGAGGGTTAATTTAGCCTAGTGAGAAAGCAGTATACAGTACAGTAACACAAAATATTGGTTAGCAATATGGTACAATTAATGCCTGTAAATCACAAAAAGAATATGTTAGCACTAGAACACAATTTTATGCCTGAAAATAAAAATAAAATTATGTTAGCAGTATGACACAGTTAGGCTAAAGCCTGTATATTAGTTTATACAGTGGTCGACACAATACTAATAATGGAGTTAGTAATATCCCTGGCAAGAGTGTGAGAGGCCTATTATTATGGTGACAAGTATCTGAAATGCGATTAATAAATAGGCTATCAAAAAGTATTACAGTAACTAAATTATTCTAACCCAATATTAAAACTATCGTGACAAATGTTAGTGTGTGCGATTTTTATAGATAACCAAGATAAAAAGTCCAACCAAGTACAGTATTGGCTAGACTGATATATAAAATACAAGAAGAGGGTTTGTTTATGCGTACACAGGTGGCGCTGGTATCGGCAGCGTCTCTACTAACTTGACAAATAGAATTTTGAAAAACAAACGTTTATTAGTCAAAACTACAGTACAATGTCATGCAAGATAACTACTGGGTGGTTTGCTAAGCACTTAACTACAGTGAGGGCTAAAATATCTACAATAAGTGCTAGAACTTTATAATATGAAACAAGCAAATAGTTTGTTTACTTTAGAGCGTCGGTCGTCACTAACCGGTACAAATGTAAACAAAAGCAGTCTCGATAAACAAACGTTTATCAGTCAAAACACAGCAAAATTACATGCAAAGCAACTACAGGGTAGTTAAGCTAGAGCTTAGCTACAGTTCATGCAAACAAATAAGGGGATGAGTAATGGAGTACTCAAGTTATGGTCAAATTTCGAGCAGCGAGAGCGAAGTGCTGTTGGCGGGTTGGCGCGTCGGGCTCGAGAGAGCCCGACACTTTAGATGCACGAGGCGGTGACACTTTAGATGCACGAGATCGGGTGACAACACACGCCTTCTGCTGTAATTGACACCTCTCGACCCACTCCTGCCCCTCCCTACTCACGTCAGCCTCAGTAGGTACCGCAAAGTCGTTGCCGAGAAGAAGGTCGACGCACTCTACTGGCAGTTTCTCTACGATTCCAACATCAATCTCCCGTGTCACACCATCAACCTCCAGCTCTACTCGAACCAACGGGTATAACCGTGTAGCATTAATACCCTGCACCACAACTACCCGTGCCGCGTTTAAAGGTTTGCCTGTAAAGTTTTTCATCAGAGTCTGGGATGCACCTGTGTCTCGAAACAACTCCAACCCATGCTTGCAACCAGCCCAACTCACGCAGCCATGCCCTCTATGGCCGCAAAAAGCATCGCGGACAGGTTTCGAGCCTTCCGGACACTCCTTCACTGGCTGTGCCCCCGGATCTGACACATCACCCCGGGTAATTGCAGAAGACCTCAGAGACACCCCAATGTTGCGAGCCAAAGACACGACTGCTGTAGGTTGGTTACTAGGGCAGGAACGTGCAAAATGCCCCTTATTATGACACCGAAAACACTCTACTTCACCCTTGGACTTCCCCTGAGGTGGGGAAGGGCCCACAAACAAAGACGTCACACATATATATATATATATATATATATATATATATATATATATATATATATATATATATATATATATATCGTATAGTCGGAGAACCCCTTTGAAGTGATATACAGTGGGTGTCTGAACTGTAAACTCATCACTTTGTTGGTCCCCTTTACCTCACTGGCTGCAAAGAAACTCGCTTTAGTTCCTGTCACTAGAAATTTAACCGTGTTTGGTTTGAAGGGCCTTTTTTTGGACTCCCCTGTTTCTCTCCATTAGTTAGGAGACTTTAAGTCTTTTCACTCCAATACTTTGGCGACAATATCAGACTTCACCCCATTTATTTATTTTTTTATTTATTTTCTTTGTACGAGCGATAACCAGCCTGGAATTTAAAAGAAATCAGCCATCGGCCAGGAAATTTTTCGGTCGACTATGTATTTATTTAGCTTGAACGGGGTCTGGGTGGGCATTTGTTTTACCTAGGGGGAAGTTTGGGGAGGCGTTTTGTTAGCCTACGGGACAAACAAAAATACATTGCGTGAAAATGTCAAAAGCAAGCATAATCTTCAATTGAACATCATTAATCACCCCCAAGACGTCGGAGCAGATAGTGTTAACCCCTTAACTATTCGATGATGCGTGTCTTCATTTTGTTCTTGCCATTGTTAAATAATGGTATGTAGCCTAGGGATTTAACCCCTTATTAGCGGGGCCCGACTTAAGTCCGTATCTAAAAAACCTGGACTATGTGGCGGGGACCGACTTAAGTCTGTGTGCAATTTTTGAGCAAGAATGGCTGTGAGAGAGAGACGAGCGACGGGAGGAGCGTAGGTTGCCTCATGACTGCTCGGCACGGACCCCGCGCGCCTACTGACCATCTACTCCACACAACTCCACCCTCCCTACCTCGCCACACAGGGAATTATAAAAGGAAATTACCATATTTTAGTGTTTTTGCACTCATGTTGCACGATCGTTGCAAGAGAACGCGTGGTCGTAGAAGTTGGAAGAAATGGTTCTGGTGTCATTGGAAAGCTCAATTTACGCCCTTTCAGGGATACATAATTGTATTACGCTCTGGCTCTTGTTTATGCATGAAAAAGAGCACGGAAACAAGGCCATTTAGGGTAAAAAAAAAAAACGCTGGGCGCGTAGTGGATAAACAACTGACGGGCCCGCTCGTAAGGTGTTAAGGATTTAAGCCAACTCAATTTTGCCTCCGACTCAAATAAAATCGTCTAATGATAGCCAGAATATACATTTAAATCACGTCATAATCCTAAAGGGGCTACGATTGTGTTCTCTGGTTCTATCACACACGGATAGTAGAAGCAATAATTGCCTTCTTTGAGCAGATGAGAAGATCACATTAATATGTGCCCACTGTCCCACTCTGCGATATTATGCATGGATTGAAAAAAATATGATGTAAAAAGGGGCATATTTATTTACGCAATATATAATTCACATGATCACATGAAAGAGCGCATTTCAATGTAGGTAAGAGTCATAATGTCTAAACATACGAATCTTGAAACAATTTACGTCATAATATGAGGGAAAAATAGCTTACGGTAGAGAGTTCCATAGTATATTTGTTGATTGAAAGAAAGGCTAGGATAATCGATTCACTCTCGAGTTAGAGAGCTGGACAGAATAGGGGTAGGAAATGTGTTGAAAGGCGGGCTCCATTTATTCTTCGTAAGGGAGGAGGTATATTTGAGAAAGCTCTGAAGAACACTGATTATTGCAAAAGCAGTAGAAGCGAGAGAAATATAATACAACCTGATATCTCAGATATGTTATGACCACAACTAACTCTGCGAAGGATCTTCGATCTACATAGGGTAATCAAAGGATATTCCGAGTAGTATACATCCAAAGTTCAACCGAGGCAGCTCCAGAGATGGGGCTGCTTCGAGCTGTGGGTAGGCAACCGGGCCCCGTGCATCTTGCGAAGGCAAGATAGCGGGGGCTGGTTGCATGGCAAAGTGCTTCACATGTCTCACTCCCTAAACTGGAACAAGACCTTTACTGGCTTCACCGTTTAATGTACGGTTGAATGTACAGGCTGTTAGCTTATGCCCAAGAGGGAGTAGTTGGAATATAGAAACATAAATAAATACATAAATAAATATATCTATATATAATATACAGTACAAACTATTCATGGTAACAATATTTGCACATTGTTCGATATACTGTTGCCAGCCTGAATATAATATGAATATGAAAGAAGTGGTACATAATTTTCATAAAGTTCTCTCTCTCTCATGCAGCTAGTCTGACATTCTCCATACCGTACTCACTCGTTACAAACATGTTCTCGCCACATGCCCCCTACCAGCTCATCTGCTCGTCAGAATTGTACCATACTCGTTATACTAATACTTCAATACTTCAACTTACCAAATATATCAGATTTTCACTATCCGATTCTTTTAGCATGTTAACAAAATTTAGGTCGGGGTCCCGCTCAAGTAAGTCTCTGAGAAAAATCGTAATATATTTATCTTTACTGACTCGTGATAGGTATAAAGGATGACTATTTATAATATTGTTTTCAGGATTCAATTCTCTCTCTCTCTCTCGTCTGACATGTTCCATACTCACTCTTTACACACATACACCTTTTACAACATGCTCTCGCTACATGCCCCCTACCAGCTCTCTGTACATACCCCCCCCGCCACACTTTCCACACTCCTCCCATGTTCTGCCATTTTAAGACTACAAGACGGCTGAGTAGTACTTGAGTAATGGGTGTTGCTGCCGGTAGTTGAGTGTATTATTATTATTATTTTTGTTTTTATAGTATAGCTATGATCTAAAGTCACTCCAAAACTTCATCAAATTCATATATTTCAAGTAAATGAAATAACGATTCCTTATCACTCTTAAACGTAATCCCTGTGTTCACATTTTATTCCTTCCTTCCCGTTTTTTATCAGAAAAGCAAATTGAAGTTTAAGTTTAATGAGCCGACATGATTTACCAGTTTGGCTGTACTGTATATTGTTGTTGCATTGGTTGTTTTTTTATTTTATTTTGTTATCCATGGCTTAGTTATTGTGTTATTTGTATATTGCATTGATGTTGTTGATACTTGTTTTTTATGATTGTTGGTAATTTGTACTTCCGTTCAGTTCAGTTGGATGGCGGGTTGTATTGCCTTTTCAGTGGCACTCCCTGATGTATTATGTTTATTGAGATTAGTGTGTTAATATAGGCTATATATAGTTCATATGTTCGTATTGACTTCAATATTTATAAACATTCTCTGCATATTTCAACGCAAACTTTGTATACTATTATTAAAGTGTGTTTATCATAAACATCGATCATTATGTATAGCCTAGTATAAAACACGCTTTTATAATCTACCTTAGTTCTCTCTCACACACACACACACACACACACACACACACTACACAATGAAACGGTTGCAAAATTATTGGTAAATCTTTTAACTCACACGAATCTAAGAATTTCTTCTTCAATCGAGTTGTCAACTTGTGGAATGGGCTTCCCCGAGACGTTATAGACTGCAGCAAATATCTCGCATCAAACCCGCGACTGACTGCGTTTGTAAATGAATAACTTTATTTTATCCTCCCCTCAGTTACTAATCCATCTGTCCCCTACTAACTTCCTAATCCTGCCACGGACATTAGTTCCCTTTCCAATGTTCTCTTACCCACTCTAAACCACTGTTTGGACACTTGATCCTCAGTGTTTTGGAGGACAAGCAGCCTAGAAGGGTCACTAGACCTGTTGTTGCTTGATTTCCTTTGTACTCCTTTGTACTCCTTTGTACTCAATATTAAGGGAGAGTAAGGTGCTTCAAAGGCCCCCCCCCCCCATTTCTCTCCCCTACACAACCATACCTGGCTTTAAAACACAGTGCAACGCCCACCAAAGACCAAACCGTGGTGCGGTTCGTTTTTAAGGTCTACGTTCGTACCACACCCTTCTCCCTCTCCCTGGCTCTCGCTCTCTCTCTCATATAATTTATGTAATTATCTTCTTATCACGCGCATGGTCACAGATAGATGTAGCCTACAATTAGGCTACCAGTTTTACTTGCGAATATTATGATAATGGGCACACATATCTTAACACAATATTCCTATACAATGGCATACAGATTACACCCACACAAGCGTTCCTCCCTAGCATGCATAAATACATTATATCCATATATATTATGGTGTCCACAGTTGATTCTTCGATTATTCTTTAGATAATACATGTATTGCATACATACAGTACATATATAGACGCATATATGCAATATTTTTTCTTTATCTCGTACATACTGTGTATTGTCCATTTCTTCACACACACACTCACACACACACTTACTTTCCCTTACTCCAGAATCGTGCCTTGAAGTCCACCCACACCCGCCCACTCTTGTACACTTTACCTTAAGGGAGCCCACCTCGCTTTTTTCTCTCTTTCTCTCACTTTCTCTTTGGCTTGTAAGCCTTGTATCCATTCGGCCCCATTCAGCCTACTGTTTTAAGACGTTTACCCCCATCCAAGTGTCAATATTTTCCTGGCGAGCCAGCATATATATATTTGTTTTTGTTTTTGACAGCAAGCTAAATTTGTACATTTTTCGATAGAAAAATTTCTCCGGCGAAGCCGGATTTCTCCATACAATGCTAGCAAGCGATCACCTGGATGGGGGTAAACGTCTTAAAACAGTTGGCTGAATGGGGCCGAATGGATACTAGCCAGGGGAAAGAGAAAAAAGGAGAGACATAAACAAAAGCCAGTTACCCCCTTTAAACAGTTCTGCTTAGCTGAAGGAAATGAGGATTTTATTACGCCTGTGTTTTCCGTATTTGTGAGAGAGAGAGTGAGAGAGAGAGAGAGAGAGAGAGAGAGAGAGAAACAATTGAATCCTGAAAACAATATTATAAAGTCATCCCTTTTACCCATCACGAGTCAGTAAAGACAAATATATTACGATTTTTCAAAAAGATAAATATCCTGGCGGCCTCGTCATAATTATTACTGAATTTGTTTTAAATGCTACAAGGGTTGGATGATGTAAATCTGATAAAATTGGTAACTTGAAGTATAAAAGTATGTGTATAATGAGCATGAAACATTTCTGACGAGCAGACGAGCTGGTAGGGGGCATGTAGCGAGAACATGTTTTAAAAGGAGCATGTTTGTAACGAGTGAGTACGGTATGGAGCATGTCAGACAAGCTGGCTGGCTGCATGAGAGAGAGAGAGTTCCCAGTTCATCAAAACCATACATAGAAACACGAAGGGGTTGTGAAATATGCTGGCACTACCGTTAGCACAAACCTGTCTATGTAAATAAACATTCGAATACATAAACATAAATAAAACATTCACAGGAGTTACGGAAATATAACGTTTCTATGATTTAGTACTTGGCTTTACTTTCGCATCCAGTGCATTTTGTAATTTCGACAAAACTTACACGAGCTAAGCTATGTACAATCGGGGTATTAAGTGTTGTCATAGATTCCAGTGGTTTTCGCTCAAAAAGTGTTATTGGTATCTCTATAGATACTGGGGAAAGTGCTTATCCCTCGGAGTAAGTCAGTGTCCCAAACTTTGTGATATATCTGACAACACTGATGGTACACTCGGATTGGTACTAGAATTAAGTACAGTCACTCATAAAAATTAGAGGCCCTCACCCGTATGTAAGTGTATCTCTGGAAACGATTTATGAATATTATTTTCGATATATCAACTACAAAACCATATATAATAATTATTGAAAAGCAAGTTCCATCCAACAATCAATTCAGTTATAATTGCATAAAGCATAAATTAAGGGTCCACGAATGTTTATAAGTTATTGTACAACTCCAAGCCTCAAATAAGATATCTTCTAGAAATGGCCGGAATCTTGTATCTATCTAGCTTTTGATCAGACACTTCAATCCTCAATGGGGTGGCCACACACGAATCACTTACCTCGACACAATTCGTTTGATTCTCAAGTTTGAATGAAGTTATAAATCTGAATCATATACATGCCTTAATACTATCTGGTTCGACGTCTTGTGGGTTATTATGATCATTTGTTTAATTAGCATTGAGGATTATGCTTGTGTGTGCCATTTGTGAGCAATGTATTTAGTTTGTCCCCCAGTCTAATAAAAACGCCTTAAAATCACTAAACTTATGGCAGAAAACATGGAGAGTAAAGAAAGGTCCACCACGGACCAGATAGGGTTAATAAGAAATAAATAACAAGGTAAAGATTCAGCACATTATTCTCGCAACAAAAGTAAACGCAATATTTGAATCTCATTGCCAGAGGTGTACGGTCTCTCATTGTTTAAGAGATGGTATCTAAGAGTGTTTTATGTGGGTTTCAGCTGGGTAAATTTGAGTGAGTGAAGATAATGATGGTGATGATAGTGGTAAAGGTGGTGATGATAGTGGTAATGGTGATGATGGTGGTGGCGATAATGATAGAGGTGATCAATGTAGTGATAGTGGTGGTGATGGTTGTAGAGGTGATGGTACCAAGTGAGAGCAAAAGAAAGAGACACAAAGAATATTGAGAGAAGATGAATGTTTGATTTTTATATTGTTGAAGAATAAGGGATAGTCCGCTGGGAGTTCCGGACGGTTAGATAGATGGATAAATTGGGTTTTGGAAGCATTAAAGGCAACAAGGTTTTCTCTGCCCCAATTGACCCTATCAATAATTCACCTGAGACCTGGTGGATGCTTCCGAAGTAGCGCCAGAGCTACGACTGTCGACATCAACAATACTCAACACTAGGCTATACAAAGTTTATCACAATTTCTTACGATTCTGCATGTTTTTACTATACACTAGATGACTACACTAAGTGCTTATATAGAATGGTACTCTTGGGAATGTCCATATGTAGCTAGACATTACTAAAAACAAAATTATAAGGATGATTTACTATCGTAACAAAAAAGTGCGAAAATACCTTCTTCCATATAGATATGAATATATGTTATTTAATATTATGGGCGACTTTAAAATATACAGTAATTAGCATCAATCTGCAATAACTGTAATATGTGTCAGCTAAAGAAAGTAAGATATGTAGCTTATAATTAAGAATTATTGATGGAAAGGGAGGATGGGGAACTGCAGGATATCGATATTTAAAGGGCCCAGGTCGCTTACAGTACAAAACAACTTGTGTCAGACGGCAACTCCAAGAATTCTTGGTAGGGTCAATTGGAAATAGTAGTTAGATCAGAAGATAAGCATTGTATGGCTTCATTACAGTTGTTTTTGAGGGATTGGGACTGTAGGTACAGTTGAGAAGATCATTTATGAAAATTATAAAGAGAATAAGAGATAGGACAGAGCCCTAAGGAACACCGGAGTTCATAGGATGAGGAAGTGAGCGATGGCCGTCCACAACCGCAGGTATGGAACGGCCGGAAAGGAAATTAAAGGCAAAGGCACAGATGGGGGGGATAGAAACTGAAGGAGGGTAGTTTAGAAATTAAAGATTTGTGCCAGACTCTATCGAAGGCCTTCGATATGTCTAATGCAATAGAAAAGGTCTCACCGTAGTCCCGAAAGGAGGATGACCAAGAGTTAGTAAGATATGAAAGAAGATCACAAGTAGAGCGACCCTTAAAGAAGCCATACTGGCGATCTGAAAGTAGATTATGAGAAGAGAAATGCTTAAGAAATTTGGAAGCAAGAATAGTTTCAAAAACTTTAGAGATACATGAGATGAGAGCAATTGGATGATAGTTGGAGGGTTGAGAGTGGTCACCCTTCTTTGGGACAGGTTGAATGAGAGCAAACTTCCAGCAAGAAGGGAAGACGTTAGAGGAGAGACAGAGACGAAAGAGTTTGCCTAGGCAGGGAGTCCGCACGGAAGCACAGTTTTTGAGAACAACAGAAGGAGCACCGTCCGGACCGTACGTCTTCTTAGTATTTAGCCCAGAGAGGATAGAAAGTACATCTTTAGAAAAGATTAGGATATTAGGCATAAGTAGGAGAGAGGGGGGTGGAAAGGGAGGAATAGCACCGGAATCATCCAAGGTGGAATTTCTAGTAAAAGTTTGAGCGAAGAGTTCAGCTTTGTCAGAGTAAGAAGTGATGCTTGTGCCATCAGAGTGGAAAAGGGGAGGAAAAGACAGGGAAGAAAATTGTTGGAGAGGTTTTTGTCTAGATGCCAGAAGCTTGGGAAGAGCTAGAGTTGGATAGCTCAGTGCATTTATTATTGACGAAAGAGTGCTTGGCAAGTCGAAGAACAGATTTGGCTACAGTACTGTATTTGTTATTGACACTCTTATTTCAAGCACGAGTATTACAAGACTGGGAGAAACATCAACAGCTAGAGATGAAAGTACAGGAAGGGAGAAGAGAGAGAGATAGAGAGAGGAAGGCTGGGAGAAGGGAGATGTAAGTCTCTGATAAACCAAGGAAGGAGATCGAGGTCCCATCTTAGGCTGGGTGTGGCGGAGAGAGAGAGAGAGAGAGAGGTGGGGGGGGGGGGGGGCTTAAAATGAGAACAGAAGTATGATGATAGAGTAAAACAAAAACAAACACTTGTTTTCGAAGGATAGATGTCATATCAATCAATCATAGGCCTCTGGGTTGTTGTTGTTTTGTTTTTTTGGCGCAGGAAAAAAATAATAATGTGGAAATGATTATTTGAAGTGAAGACGAAATTGAAAAATACTTGAATAATACAACAATGTTTCAAAGGAAGGAACACAAGACATAATATATAAATGCCAACGCTGGAAACAAACGCGTTTCATGGCCAAAATAAAATACAAATAAAATCAAACAAAAACAAATGAAAAGATTGAAATCATGAACATAATTAAAAGCATGTTGTAGGAATAAAAGAGGACTTTCGGGAAGCGCAGCACACACATACTTACCGTACACTCGACCAAAAACAATCTTTACACTGGCGAGCTGTAAATAATCCTGTGGAACGGAATAAATCGGGTGAAACATACGTCTGTGAGGTATTATCATAAGATTTCGACCCACTTCCAGAATGTTTAGAGCGTTAGTGTAAAGATTGTTATTTGGTCGAGTGTACATACATACATACGTTACGATATAAACTCTACAAGATCAAACATAAACTAACACCTCGTTTTTTTTATAATTCAGGACCCGAATAGCGACCAACGATAAGGGACTGGAGTTCTCGAAAAGGGGCGCCAGTCTTGACGTTTGTGTTAAGGGGAGGTATTTAGTTTGTTCCCTAGACCTCCATCAAGCTTAAAATTACACCCCCTTGAGTCCCTTTCACGATAAATTTGTAAATTTTTCGGTAGAAAAATGTCCCGGCCGAAGGCCGCTTCCTCTTAAATTACAGGCTCGCTATCGCTCGCCAGAATAAAATCGACACCTGAATGGCATGAAAGGTCTTAATATGGGGTGAAAGTTCTTAAAATTGCTAAACTAATGGGGCAAACGTTTTATAGTATCAAAAGCAATGGGGCTAAACATGAGGGAGAAAGGGGTCAAGAAAAAAATCCCTCAAGTGGAGACCTTCCCTTAACGTACAGTGTGCTGGCTTAATAATCCAGAGGGGTTGATATCCTCTGAAGTCCTATTTTAACTTAACTAATTTTAACTAACTAACTAACTAGCGTGCACAGAATATGATGGCCACTCAATTATTAAGGGGCGGTCACCTGCTTGTTTTCTCTTTCTCTCCTTTTCTCTCTTTCTCTGACTTGTATCCATTCGGCCAAACTGTTTTAAGACGTTTATCCCCATCCAGGTGTCAATTTCTTCCTGGCGAGCGATAGCGAGCCAGCATTGTATGGAGAAATCCGGCTACGCTGGAGAAATTTTGCTAGCGAAATATGTACAACTTTAGCTTGCTGTCAATACAAAAATATATATATGCTGGCTCGCTACCGCTCGCCAGGAAAATATTGACACTTGGATGGGGGTAAACGTCGTAAAACAGTAGGCTGAATGGGGCCGAATGCTTACAAGCCAAAGAGAGAGGTAGAGAAAGAGAACACAAGTGAGGTGGGTTCCTTTAAAGGATCTCTAATTCACCATAACTTTCAGCCATGCCCAAGAGGGGGAGGTGTGGTGGAGTGGTCATGCCACTGGATTGGTAATCCAATGGACCCGGGTTCAAATCCCGATATGTCAATGGGAAGATATTATTGGGATTGAATTTGTGCTGTACCTAGTATCAGTGCATTACCACAAAGCCCACCGAAATGCCAAAAAATACCCTCATTGTTCCCTGATTAAATAACACTGTATGAATATTCCCATATTCAAAATATGTTACAGGGGGACAATGCCTAGTGAGTTCACTGCTCAATAGGTGGCGTTCTGAGAGTGAGGGTCTGAGTCTGGAGGGTGAGACGGTGAAGCACTTGAGCGAAGCAACCGGCCGCTTCAGAGATGGAGCTGCTTCGAGCCATGATGGTTGCTTCACATGTCTCACTCCCCAGACTGGAACAAGACCTCACGGGCTTCACCGTGTTGAGCGGTGGAATGTACAGGCTCTCAGCCTATGCCCGAGAGGGAGTAGTTGGAATATAAAAAAAAAAAAAAAAAAAAAAAAAAAAAAAAAAAATTACCTTCACTGTTTGTTGGTTAATTACCTTCACTGTTTGTTGGTTAATTACCTTCACTGTTTGTTGGTTAATTACCTTCACTGTTTGTTGGTTAATTACCTTCACTGTTTGTTGGTTAATTACCTTCACTGTTTGTTGGTTAATTACCTTCACTGTTTGTTGGTTAATTACCTTCACTGTTTGTTAGTTAATTACCTTCACTGTTTGTTGGTTAATTACCTTCACTGTTTGTTGGTTAATTACCTTCACTGTTTGTTGGTTAATTACCTTCACTGTTTGTTGGTTAATTACCTTCACTGTTTGTTGGTTAATTACCTTCACTGTTTGTTGGTTATCTATGGGTACTTCTTAAGGGGGGACGTAGTTGTTTTTTCTCCCTCAAGCATCGTCCCATTAGCTTTGAGATTTTAAGACGTGCGTGCCATTAGTTTGGCGATTTTAAGACTTCTCACCCAATTACTTTGTCAATATAAAGACCTTTCGTGCCATTTAGGTGTCGACTTTATCCTTGCGAGCGATAGCGAGCCTTAGGCCAGGACATTTTTCTACCGAAAAAAGTAAATATTTATCTTGAAGACACAGGGGCTTAGGGAGTGTTTTTCAAAGTTCGATGGAGGTCTAGCGAAGAAACTATAAACATTAAATAAACAAATAGACCGTAAAATAACAACTACCCAAATAATGATCATGTTAAGTATAGTCGGCATCAATTTGTTTTTTAAGGCTGGTGGTAGTGCGGGAGGAGGGGCGTCGACTGACTGGGGACAGAGGTGCATGGGGACTGTTCGTTCGTGGCCACCCCTTTGGGGATCGCGGCGTCAGGCAATAGATAGATACTGTAGATAGGTAGTGCGAATGAGTCCTGCGCCGCATGTGGCACTGTGAACCATCTATAGGAAGTCCTGCGCCGCATGTGGCACTGTGAACCATCTATAGGTAGTTGTAACGATTATGGGTGGCTTTGTGGTGCCTTATGTCCACCAGGCGAGAGAGAACTGGTGTCAAGGGTGCTGAAACAAGAATATAGACGGTAATTCAAATTACGGTCAACTCAACTATGGCAAGTTCATGTTAGTTTATATTTTACTTGGCTCCTCGGATATGGCGAGTTGGGTTAGGTCTCAGTAATACGGGTTCGATTAATTTACGTTACATTATGAGTTTATTTGACACAGAATAACAACCAAAAATGTAAACACCAACAAAAACACCAACACTAACATATGTAACTATATAGGAAAACAAACACACACATTAAAAACACCAACACTAACATATGTAACTATATAGGAAAACAAATACACACATTAAAAACAGATTGCAAGTAAACAAAAGAGACTAAAGAAAGAATAGGATGGCCCGGAGAATGGGAGTAAGGGTGTGTGTATGTTCACTTTCCATCTCATATGCATGTGGAGTCGTGAGGGACGGGGACTGGTGTGGGCGTGAGTAGGTGTATTTGGGTGTGTGTATGTGTGGGTTATGTTTGTTTATGTTTTTGGTTTTATGTGTGGTGTGTATATGAGTGGGTTGTGTGTTAGTGAGGCTAGCTGTAGTGTGTTTTTGTGTGCATGTGTGGTGTGTTAGCTTGGTGCATTTGAGTAAGTGTGTGTGTGTGTGTGTGTGAGTAGGTGTGGTGTGTATATTAGAGGGTTATATGTTGTGTGTTTGTGAGGATAGTTGTGGTGTGTTTTTGTGTGTACAGTATGTGTGGCGAGTTAGTTTGGTGCATTTGGGTAAGTGGATGTGTGCGAGTAGGTGTGGTGTGTTTCAGTGTGGGCTATGTGTTGTGTGTTTGTGAGGATAGTTGTGGTGTGTTTTTGTGTGTATGTAATCGAAAACTTCTAGATCCTTACCATGGCCATGCAAAGATGATGCAGCCTTGATGTAGGTTGACCTTTTCTCACGATGATCTAATTGTTCCCCACGAGTCAAAACAGACACACCTACTCTCAGAGAGAGAGAGAGAGAGAGAGAGAGAGAGAAGGGGGGAGGGGGGTAATAAATGGATATGCACGCATTCAGATATACCCACTCACGAACGCAGGTATACATAATATACGCCCATGAGTAAGAATCCACACTATCACCAGGATGTTTTTATTGATGTACACATATACACACATATGTATACACATAAACACACACATTCCGTCTTTTATGGTTGAAACAAAAATATAGCAAATAAAAGAAACAGGTCAATATGGGCAAGAAGTTAACACGGAAAAATACAAAATACAAGACATAGGCAACTTGGATATTACAAGCAGTCTGTTTCTTGTTTTCCATTCTATTCCATTTTTGCTAATCCATGTCATTCTTGTCCTTTTTCCTTTATTTTCTATCCCTCCTTTTCATTAAGCTGCATCTTACTAATCAATTATTTACTTACTGTCTCTTTCTGCCATTTTCGTGTAATTTTGCCTTTCTAAACAGCGTACTGTCCTTTCTTGAACGTTCTTCGTCTTAATTTCCCACAAATGTCTCTCCATACTTATTTGTTTTCCCAAATCGGGCTGCACTTTCCCTTTCCTATTCTCTCATGAGTTTAATTTAACGAGAAAACAGCGGCATTACCTATTCCAGTTATCTAATACTTCAATTTACCGATTGACACAGCTATCCATCCTCCCACTCTTTTGACATCTATCAAAATTTACGTCATAATAGTTTACATAGACATACAATACCAGACGGATGGAGTAAAATAGGAAAGGAGAGTAATTGGACAGAAGAACAAGCTGAGAAGTGAGGAGTACAGTAGAAGACTGAAAGGTCTCGGGCTCAACCAAGTTGCTTTAGAATACGTTTAGAATAATCGTAATATATTTATCTTTACTGACTCGTGATAGGTATAAGGATGACTATATCTAATGTTTATTTTTGTTCTCTCTCTCTCTCTCTCTCTCTCTCTCTCTCTCTCTCTCTCTCTCTCTCTCTCTCTCTCTCTCTCTCTCTCTCTCTCTCTCTCTCTGAGAGTAGGTGTGTCTGTTTTGTCTCGTGGCGAAGAATTAGATCATCGTGAGAAAAGGTCAACTTACATCAAGGCTGCATCATCTTTGCATGGCCATGGTAAGGGTCTACAAGTTTTCGATTCCATATATTTTCGGTGTGAGTGTCCTAGGTTCGAGTCCTTGGAGTGCCACATGTATTTGTTGATTTCATTAATAACTGTCTTGATAGTATATTTTTCACTTATAGCTTTACAAACTGTAAATATACATTAACTAATTACAATTTTACATAGCTTTCATAATTCGTAAAATGACACCATGCATTTAGGAAAAGTGATACTAGTAAACTCAATTAATGAAATCAACAAATACATGTGGCACTCCAAGGACTCGAACCTAGGACACTAGGACGTTTTACTTTATATCAAAGAAAGTCTTAACCCTACCCTCTTGTCAAAACCTCAAATTGTGAATGTCGACGCATCTTTTGTGCTAATAAAGAATAATAAAGGTACAAAAATAACACTTGCATTAATATACAGACCTCCAGCTCAATCAGTGCAAACTGACCGAGAAATTTACGAACAAATTGCAGATGTAAGTAACTCACAAGATACCGTAATTTTTGGCGACTTTAATTTACCTGTGACCAGGTGGGACGATACTCTTACTTCACACTCCGGACATGACTTGTATACGAACTTGCAAGAGAGTTCGCTTTATCAATTTGTTCGAACGCCGACCCGTGGTAATAACGTTCTTGACATTGTACTTGCAACAAAAGAAGAATTAATAGAGAATTTGAATGTTGGTGATGAATTCAGTAACAGCGACCATCGTACTCATCTGTCCCCTACTAACTTCCTAATCCTGCCACGGACATTAGTTCCAGGGCAGTAATTCCCTTTCCAATGTTCCCTTACCCACTCTAAACCACTGTTTGGACACTTGATCCTCAGTGTTTTGGAGGACAAGCAACCTAGAAGGGTCACTAGATCTGTTGTTGCTTGATTTCCTTTGTACTCCTTTGTACTTTGTACACCGAAAATATATGGAATCGAACACTTCTAGATCCTTACCATGGCCATGCAAAGATGATCCAGCCTCAGTCACATTTTTTAAATGCAGATCAAACACCCTAAACCTAGAAGACAGAACAAGATTTAAGAAGGATACAAAATGCAGACTGTGTGAAAAAGATACAGAAAACTTAGAACATTTTATCCTGGAATGTGAAGAATATAATGAAATTAGGACAAAAATAACAAGATTACACAGGCCATAATTATATCCAAGACACTGAAAAACTTATAGGAGAGTTACTATTCAAGGAAGAAGGAGTACAAAGGAGTACAAAGGAAATCAAGCAACAACAGATCTAGTGACCCTTCTAGGTTGCTTGTCCTCCAAAACACTGAGGATCAAGTGTCCAAACAGTGGTTTAGAGTGGGTAAGGGAACATTGGAAAGGGAATTACTGCCCTGGAACTAATGTCCGTGGCAGGATTAGGAAGTTAGTAGGGGACAGATGGGTTAGTAACTGAGGGGGGGATAAAATAAAGTTATTCATTTACAAACGCAGTCAGTCGCGGGTTTGATGCGAGATATTTGTCTAGGCGGAGTTTAAATGAATCAACGGTGATGCAGTCTATAACGTTTCGGGGAAGCCCATTCCACAAGTTGACAACTCGATTGAAGAAGAAATTCTTAGATTCGTGCGAGTTAAAAGATTTACCAATAATTTTGCAACCGTTTCCCCGCGTGTAATTAGATTGGTCGATAGTGAAGTACTTACTACAGTTCATATTGTCGATGCCTTTGATGATTTTGAACACTTGAATTAAGTCACCTCTTAATCTGCGCTGGGTTAAAGGAAATAGATTTAATTCTCTAAGACGCTCTTCGTATGGTTTGTTCTTTAGGCTAGGTATCATTTTGGTAACTCTACGTTGAACTCGTTCTAGCTTGTTTATATCTTTTTGGTAATAAGGGCACCAGGATTGAACGCAGTATTCCAGAAGAGGGCGGACTAAGGAATTGTAAAGGGTTAGGATAACTTCTTTGGATTTATGCTCAAATGACCTGCCTATAAAGCCAATGATTTTGTTTGCCTTCTTAACAACTTCTGAACATTGTTGACTCGGTTTTAGGTTACTCGATATTGTTACTCCCAGATCGGTTTCTCTGTTTACATTCTTAAGCTGAGTGCCATTCATCGAATAGTTTGCTTTCTCATTTAGGTATCCGATATGTAGTACTTTACATTTATCCGCATTGAAACTCATTTGCCAAATTTGGGCCCAACATGACAATTTATCTAGATTGTGTTGCATATCGTCAACTTGTTCTTTTGAGAGTACGCTATTTGCAATTTTTGTATCGTCAGCAAATTTTGAGATTGTACAGGTGAGACCCTCATCTATGTCGTTGATGTAAATTAGAAAGAGAATTGGTCCTAGTACCGATCCCTGGGGTACCCCGCTACTTACATTGGTCCATTTAGATGCCTTACCGTTTATGACTACTCTTTGCTTTCTGTCGCTGAGCCAATTTTCTATCCATTTCAACACACCGTCTTGTATTCCATGCGCTTTTAGTTTTAGCAGTAAACGTTTGTGGGGAACTTTGTCAAAGGCCTTTTGAAAATCAAGGTATATAATATCTACAGCTTTACTCTCATCGTAGAGGTTGAGGATATCGTGGAAGAAGGAAACGAAGAGATAAAACAATACTTACATAGATGTTGGAAAAGGAGAGAAAAGAGGATAACAGAACTTGACGAAAGAACAGAAAATTAAGAACACAGGAAAAATTAGGAGAGCTAAAGTGTAAAGTAAATTTATAAAAATAAAATAAAAGAAAGTAAGAAAAGTGTAACAAGAACAGTTTTAATACTAGGAAAAAAAATTATAATATATTTTGGAAAACATGTAAATTTATAGAAAATAAGGACCCCAGTAAGAAGATGAAGAAATAAATCATCTACAGTAAAGCAAGAAAACTGGGGAAGGTGTAAGAAGACCAACGAGGGGCCGATACTTAAGGCTATCCCTCAACATCATCGCATCGCATCGCATGTAGGTTGACTTTTTCTCACGATGATCTAATTCTTCGGCACAGTCAAAACAGACGCACCTACTCTCAGAGAGAGAGATAGAGAGAGAGAGAAGGGGGGGGGGGGTAAATGGATATGCACGCATTCAGATATAACCACTCACGAACACAGGTACACATAATATGCGCACATTAGTAAGAATCCACATATACTCACACATATATATATACACATAAACACACATATTCCATCTTTTATGGTTGAACAAAAATAGAAAATAAGAGAAACAGGTGAATATGGGCAAGATGTTAAAACGGAAAAATAACATACGAGACATAGACGACTTGGATATTACAAGCAGTCTCTGTTTCTTGTTTCCCATTGTTGCTATTCCATGCCATTCGTGTACATTTTCCTTTATTTTCTATCCCTCCTATTCATTAAGCTGCATTTATTTATTGATAAATTATTTACTTACTGTCTCTTGCTGTGCGTTATTTCTAAACAGTGTACTGTCTTTTCTTGAAAGTTCTTCGTCTTAGTTTCTCACTAATGTCTCTCCATACCGGTACTTATTTGTTTTCCCAAAATCGGGCTGCACTTTCCTTTTCCTATTCTCTCAAGAGTTTAATCTAACGACAAAAAATAGCATTACTTATTCCAGTTCTCTAATACTCCAATTTACTGATTAACTGTCTTCGTACTGCAATGGATAAATGCACTGAATTTCGGTATGAGCATCCTAGGTTCGAATCCCTGGACTGCCACATGAATTTGTTGATTTCATTAATTGAGTTTAGGAGTAAAGTCGGTTGTTGTTGTTGTTGTTCCCCAGGCTGTCTGGCCGAACAGCCCCAAGGTCTCGAGCAAGGCCAAGGCCATAAACGAGTGCCCCCACAAAATCCTCCCTGCTTACTACTAACAAAGCCCAGGTGACCGAAGCCACTCCAAGGCAGGGAGCTGAGGAAGGTGCGGAAATGCCCGGGAAACCAAAGCCCCCACCCAAGGCCCTGTGCCCCTCAGCAATTATGAAGGGAAAGTTGAGGGGCAAGGGAAAAATGTGACGCTTTGGCTCCCAATCTGCCAACTTCTAGGTTGGCATTAAGGAGGTCAATCCACGGAAAAGACGCCGCCACTTGAGATCTAGAAGATATATAAGTACAAGGAACAGTCAGAGTAAGCTATGGGTATGGCAGAGATCGCTCAGTTCTCACTCGGATAGACCAGCCCATCACCACATGACTAGAACCCAATCCTCTCAGCACCAGCTAGGAAAGGCCCTAGAAAGCCGCCTTTGGCGGGGGGATAGCTCCCCTATTTCAACTCCTTTCGGGGTTGGGCACCCGCCGAGTAAAGTCGGTAGGTGGGGGAAACTTAATATTGTAGATAGCCAACATCCTACTCTTTTAACAAGTTAACAAAAATTTACCAATCGGATATTGATAGATGTATATAAAATCGTAATATATTTATCTTTACTGACTCGTGATAGGTTAAGAATTATTATTTCTAATATTGTTTTCTATTCAATTTTTGCTAATCCATGCCATTCTTGTCCTTTCCTTTATTTTCTATCCTTCCTATTCATTAAGCTGCATCTTACTAATAAATTATTTACTTACTGTCTCTTTCTGTGTCATTTTCGTGTAATTTTGCCTTTCTATACAGCGTACTATCCTTTCTTGAACGTTCTCCGTCTTAATTTCCCACGAATGTCTCTCCATACTTATTTGTTTTCCCAAATCGGGCTGCACTTTCCCTTTCCTATTCTGTCAAGAGTTTAATTTAACAAGAAAAACAGCGGCATTACCTATTCCAATTATCTAATACTTCAATTCACCGATTAGGGCCTAAAACAGCTATCTATCCTCCCACTCTTTTGACAACTCTTTTTTTTTTTTTTACTAATTTTAAAATTCTCCCTATTAGACGTAGAGAAAAATCGTTATATATTTATCTTTACTGACTCGTGATAGGTATAAAGGATGACTATATCTAATGTTTATTTTTGTTCTCTCTCTCTCTCTCTCTCTCTCTCTCTCTCTCTCTCTCTCTCTCTCTCTCTCTCTCTCTCTCTCTCTGAGAGTAGGTGTGTCTGTTTTGACTCGTGGCTAAGAATTAGATCATCGTGAGAAAACGTCAACTTACATCAAGGCTGCATCATTTTGCATGGCCGTGATAAGGATCTAGAAGTTTTCGATTCCATATATTTTCGGTGTGAGTGTCCTAGGTTCGAGTCCTTGGAGTGCCACATGTATTTGTTGATTTCATTAATAACTGTCTTGATAGTATATTTTTCACTTATAGCTTTACAAAATGTAAATATACACTAACTAATTACAATTTTACATAGCTTTCATAATTCGTAAAATGACACCATGCATTTAGGAAAAGTGATACTAGTAAACTCAATTAATGAAATCAACAAATACATGTGGCATTCCAAGGACTCGAACCTAGGACACTCACACCGAAAATATATGGAATCGAAAACTTCTAGATCCTTATGGTATGCAGGATTCGAAACTGCATAATAAATCGTAGGCTTGTGCAACATTCTTTTACTGTCTTCGTGGTGCAATGCATAAGTGTGTTGATTTTCGGTGTGAGCGTCCTGGGTTCGAATCCCCGGACTGCCACATGTGTGTGTTAATTTTATTAATCGAGTTTAGGAGTAAAGTTGGTTAGTGGAGAGAACATAATAATTCATTCTGGTTCAGTAGTAGTTTATCGAGAGGCCAACCTTAGGGTTAAGTGCCCCATTAATTACTATTTCCATTCACATATATGCATAGCCTCCGATAGCGCAGTTGGAATGGTGGTACATGCTAAGATTGGTATGCAGGATTCGAAATTGCATAATAAATCGTAGGCTTGCACAACATTCTTTAAGTCTTCGTGGTGTAATGCATAAGTGTGTTGATTTTCGGTGTGAGCGTCCTGGGTTCGAATCCCCGGACTGCCACATGTGTTTGTTAATTTCATTAATCGAGTTTAGGAGTAAAGTTGGTAAGTGGAGAGAACATTATAATCAATACATATTGTAAAAAAAAAAAAATAAGAACAAATGGAACACAAGAAAAGAGAGAGAGAGAGAGAGTAATAAATGGATATGCACGCATTCAGATATAACCACTCACGAACACGGGTACACATAGTATACGCCCATAGTTTGGCGATTTTAAGATCTTTCACCCCATTTTTTTTTCAATATATCATGCCATTTAGGTGTCGAATTCATCTCTCACCAGGATGTTGTTTATTTATGTACACATATATGTATACACATAAACACACACATATGTATACACATAAACACACATATTCCCTCTTTTATGGTTGAACACAAAATAAGAAATACAAGACATAGGCAACTTGGATATTACAAGCAGTCTGTTTCATATTACAAGCAGTCTGTTTCATATTACAAGCAGTCTGTTTCATATTACAAGCAGTCTGTTTCATATTTTCCATTGTATTTCATTCTTGTTATTCCATGCCATTCCATTCCATTCTTGTCCATTTACCTTTATGTTCTATCCCTCCTATTCATTAAGCTGCATCTTACTAGTCAAGTGTTTACTTAGTCAATTTTGCCTTACTTATTGTAATTTTGCCTTTCTAAACAGGGTACTGTCCTTTCTTGAACGTTCTTCTTAATTTCTCAATGTCTCTCCATACTTATTTGTTTTCCCAAATCGGGCTGCACTTTCCCCTTCCTATTCTCTCAAGTTTAATTTAACGAGAATTATAGCTGCATTACCTATTCCAGTTCTCTAATACATCAATTTATCGATTATTACAGATAATCCATCATCCTATTTTTTAACACAAACACAATTTAAAACAAATCCCTGCACACTGGAAAACTTGTGGAAAAATCGTAATATATTTATCCTTACCGACTCGTGATAGGTATAAAGGATGACTATTTCTAATATTGTTTTCAGGATTTAATATTTTATTCTCTCTCTCTCTCTCTCTCTCTCTCCTTGTGTTCCTTTTGTTCTCCAGTTTCTTATCCAATATGTATTGATGTTAGTTACAAAAAATTTACTTCATACAAACATCCGTTAAATATCGTAATAGCATGACACATAAATATAAGATAAGTGAGGCAAGCAATCTCTTCACTAACACTTGATCAGTATACAGTATATTATATTTTTCCTATTTTTCTTCTAGAATTAACTTTATTATAATGTAAAACTTGCAAAATAAACAAACCAAAACGTATACGAATACAGTAAAAATACACAATAACTAATAAAAATCTCGCTATGTGGAAACAACGCTTAAGTAAAATAATAATTTATAAATAAAAGAACACAATCCACCACATAGGGTGTACATTACTACATGAGCAAGTTAATCTGTTCTTCGTCTGTCCAATTACCCCATCTGGTCTGGATAAATAATTCAGAGTTTGTTGATCACACTAACATCAAACATTACTTTTATATTTTACTTTCATATTCAGTCTATTATTTCCATATTCTGTTCCCTATGTATTAATTTTAACATTACAAAATGTAAATACACATTAACTATTTACTGTAGATAGTTTTCACAATTTGTAAAATTATACCATTTTGTATCACTTATAGCTCGAAGCAAGGAAGGGGACAGGACATTGTCGGGCTGAGGAAGGGAGTTCGAGGAGGGCTCGTCCCAAAATGCGCGAGTTGTATCTACTGTGTGTGTGTGTGTGTGGACAAGCGGTGGTGTGCTTAAAGGTACAAAATTCACGAAATATGTAGGTTTGCAGGTACATGAGGTTTAGGGCGACAGTTTAAAGTGTACACACCTCTTTGAAATGCGTTGAAATGGAGTGTTTTCGGTTAGGTTAGGTAAGTTAGGTTAGGTTAGGTTAGGTTAGGTAGGTCAGGTTAGGTTAAATTTCATCTAGATAATTTTATTTAGGTTTAAAAATCGAAAAATGTACTCGTAAGCATGCAAAAATAACGTGTGTACCGATAAACACACCACCGCTTGTGTGTGTGTGTGTGTGTGTGTTTTTTTTTTTTTTTTTTTTTTATTATATTTTTTGGCCTGCTAAGCCAAGGATTTCCAGCAGGCACCTAGTGAAACAATGGTGCTGGCAGACTAGTATTAATTACAATCAGTTAAGGAGAAATAACAATGTGTAGAAACATACATACGCACAAGGTAATAAGTGATAAGTATGCATGTAAAGGAATGTTATTATATTAAAACCACACACACACGCAGTGGAGTGTGCATCCTTACTAAGATAGATTTGATTGTGTCTGAGATAAAACTAGAAACTTCAACAGCAGAAGTTTTAGCACTAGAAATTGGTGGAAACGAAAAAATAGTAGTGATAGTAGCGTATGTACCTCCCAAGACGAAGACATGGAGTAAGGAGGAGCATAGCCTAATGCGTAAGGAAACAATTAGTGTGCTAGAAAATATCTTAGCTTCAAAGGATGAAATAGTCATGTATGGGGACTTTAACTGCAAGGAAGTAAATTGGGAAGAACTTGAACCCGGAACAGGAGAGGAAAGTTGGAGCTATGAATTTGTATGTATGGCCATGGAAAATTCTATATACCAACATGTAAAAGAGACAACAAGATAAAGGGGAAGTGATCAACCAGCTAGATTGGACCTTCTCTTCACAAGAAGGGAGGAGGAGGTTCAAAGTATTCAGTACCTATGCCCACTAGGAAAAAGCGACCATGCAGTTCTCGACATAGACCTACTATTGAACCATAAACTACCCAAGGAAAGGGAAAAGCACAAGGAAAATCACTGGATGTATTCCAGAACCGATTTCGCAGGACTACGGGATTTTTTCAAGTCACAAAATTGGGATCAAGTGTTATCTGAAAGTGAGGTAGACAAAAAACTCAAGGCATTCATGGAGATCTATGATACTGGTATAAAAACTTTTGTCCCAAAGTACATTAATAACAGAAAAAAAGGAAATCGCAAAGAATGGGTTAATCGCGAATGTAGGCAAGCACAGGAAGCAAAAAACAAAGGCTGGAAAAAATATGAGAAACTGGGATTCAGAAGAAAACAGGCAAAAGTATAAAGAGGAGAGAAACAAATACTACACAGAAATGAGGAGGTCAGAGGCAAACCATGAGAAAGGGATAGTGGAGAACTATGAAAAGAATCAATTTTTGTTTTCAAGTTTGTAAACGGCAAAAGGAAGATAAAAGCCACAATCCTAAAAAATAAAAGTGGAAACAGAATCATAGAAGAGGATACAGAAATTGCGGAAGAACTAAATAGAAATTTTGCATCAGTATTTACAAAAGAAGGAGAATTCATTGCACCAGAAACCAATGAGATAGGTATAGAGGAAATGTCGGAAGTCACATTTAACAGAGAAGAGCTCATAGACAAAATGAGTAAGGTGGATCCAAACAAAGCCGCCGAACCAGACGGAGTATCAGGCTGGATTATTAAAGAAAATGCCAAGGAACTGAGTATGCCAATATTATGATATAATGACCAAATCATTAGACACGGGGATAGTACCTATAGAATGGAAAAGAACAAACATTATTCCTATATTTAAGGGAGGAAGCAGAGACAAACCACTGAATTATAGACCTGTATCACTATTGAGCATCCTCATGAAGATTCTGGAAGGATTAATAAGGGACAAATGGGTGAACTACCTGGAATCCAAAAGATTAATTACTGACCGACAATTTGGATTCAGAGGAGGCAGATCATGACTGTGTAAGCAACTTGTTGAGTTTTTACTTTAGAGTAATAATCACAGTGGACTGGAGGGAAGGATGGGTAGACTGTGCCTACCTAGACTTTAAAAAGGCATTTGACAAAGTTCCACACAAGAGATTACTGTGGAAATTAAAACATGAGGGAAAAGTAGGAGACAAACTGCTGAAATGGATGGAGAGCTACATTAGCGAAAGACAGATGAGAACAACAGTAAGGGGGAACTCGTCAAACTGGACTCAAATTACGAGTGGAGTACCACAAGGATCTGTCCTAGCCCCAATCATGTTTTTAATATTTGTAAATGACTTACCTGAGGGACTAACAAGCTACATGAGCATGTTTGCAGACGATGCTAAGCTGCTTAAAACGATCAGAACCCAGGAGGATTGCCTTGAACTCCAATCAGATCTGCAAAAGATCCATGAATGGAGCATCAAATGGAATATGGAGTTCAATGCAGGAAAATTTAAGACTCCAGAAATGGGTAAAAGCAAGTACAGACCTAGAAAAGATTATAAACTAGGAAACGAAGTGATTCCCAAAGCAGAAAAAGAAAAAGACTTGGGGATAGAATTTAAGGATAACATGTCTCCAGAAAGCCACGTAAATAAGATAGTGAGAGAGTCACTAGCACTATTGGCAAATATCAGGATGTCTTTTAATTATCTTAATGAAAACACCATGAAACAAATAATAACGGCAATAATAAGACCCAGGATGGAATATGCATCTTTAGTATGGTCCCCTCACATGAAGAAACATATCCACAAAATTGAGAGGGTACAGAGAGCACCTACGAGGATGATCCCAGGTTTGGAAAATTTGGAGTACCAAGAAAGGCTCGAGAGATTGAATCTACCTACACTGGAACAGAGAAGGAAACGAGGACAGCAAATTCAGATATACAAATGTTTAGAGGTATTGACAAAATCGACCAAGAAAACTTCAAAGAGGGATGGAGGTGAGAGAACAAGAGGTCACAGCTACAAACTTTTCTGATCTGAAAAGTAAAAGATTTCCTACCAACTCGATTAGTGGGTGGAACAAATTGCCAGCCTAAGTAGTGTCTGCACCATCAGTGCATAGTTTCAAAGCACGGTATGACAAACATATCTTAGGAGGCGGGAATTAACGAGAATGCTCACTCCCGCAAATACAACTAGTGTAAGTACAACTAGTGTAAGTACACACATACACACCTTACGATAGGAATATACAGTAGATGGCAATACATACAGTTAGACTGTTTTGCTATTTGTTTAACTTAATCTTTGTGAATAAAGGGAGATATAAAAGTTCTTAAATTGATTTAAGTGTAGCTAGGCTGTTAACTTCCCTTTTGGCTGGAGGGAGTGAATTCCACAGTTGACTACCTCTATAGTGAATAAATATTTGGTTTTGGGTGGAATGAACGAGGGGAGTCTATAACATATTACTGTTCCCAAGATTGTACCGCTGTAGATCATTGGAACGAAATTGAATAGGACAGGATATATGGCTTAAGATAATTAAAAACAAGAACGGCAGTAAAATAGTTAATAATATCAAACACATAAAGCATATTTAACCGTGCACAGAGTGGGTCACTGTGTTGTAGTCTCGTTGCAGAGGGAGACTGACCAAAACGCGACAAGATGTATTATCTTTTCTCATCTCATTCTCTTAACCCGGCAAGCGCGATAGGCCTCACGGAAGGCTTCCTATAGGGAACGCGATAGGCCTCACGGAAGCAGGACCATAAAAAAAGCCTTCCATAAAAAAAAAGGGCCTATCAAAACAAAGGAATTTGTCTCTAGGTGAGATAATTCCCCTCCAGTACTCATCCATGTAAATCTCACCCACCCCCCTCCCCTCCTTCCCCACCTTATTCCCCCCTCCCTCCCCTCCTCAATTATCACCTATTTTTCCTCTTATTATCATCATTTATCGGTTATTTTTCTCTCCCGCGATAATGTAGCACAAGTGGGTTGCATAAAAGATCGTTATGCAACACCCAGACACCGGCACACACCGCCTCCCTCGTCTCAGTTGACTCCCAGACAGCGAGAGGGGAGGGCTGCCTGTCTCTCTCTCTCGCCTGAGATTATGACCGGGTGGCCAATATCTTCGTTTTTCACCACCCAAATGCTTTTCCCACTTATTTTAGCACTCTTGAAGGTTCATTTATACATCATATATGTAAAATAAAAGCATACCGAAAACAAATAATGGTTTATATTGTAAATATAACGAATTCTGTCAGAATCCAGGGCTAGAAATGCACAAATAACTACCCTAGCACCTACGTCTATATCGCGCTTGTCAGGTTAAATACCGGTATTCTACTTTATATTTTCATTATTCTCACTCCTTCCCATTCAACTTGCACTGGAGTCTGAGTTCCAAACTTTGTTAAGGGAGCCCACCTCGCTTTTTTTTCTTTTTCTCTCCCTCTCTTTGGCTTGTATCCAATCGGCCCCATTCTGCGTACTGTTTTAAAACGTTTAACTCCATCCAGGTGTCAATATTTTCCTGGCGAGCGGGAGTGAGCCAGCATATATATATTTTTTGTTTTGACAGGAAGCTAGATTTGTAAATTTGTCGATAGAAAAATGTCTCCGGTGAAGCCGGATTTCTCCATACAATGCTGGCTCGCTATCGCTCGCCAGGAAGATATCAACACCTGGATGGGGATAAACGTCTTAACACAGTTGGCTGAATGGGGCCGAATGGATACAAGCCAGGGAAACAGAGAAAAGGAGAGAAAGATACAAAAAGCCGGTGACCCCACTTAAGCTAACAACGACTTTAATCACCAAACTCATTACCGGCACACAATGTTATTTATTTTTATTTTATTTTGTTTTGTTTGCTTTGTTTGTTCACACTATTTCTTAACCCCTTCTGTACCGGCGACGTCTTTTCATTATATTCTGGCTTCTATTAATCTATTTTATTCAGTTTAGGAAGGATCTCTAGCAATTATAAGGCTTCGAACTATCTCAATCAACCCTTTTAACTACCACAGATCCTTCTTAAGCTACATAAAATCGTCCAAATATAGCTAGAATTAGATACAACAGACGTCGCCGGTACAGAAGGGGTTAATTTCCTCTTTGTGGATAGTCCTACTCATTCAAGTAAATTGTGCTGGAAACATCGAGGGTTGTTTTGGGGTTTCATTTGGTTATGGTCTATAGTCTATTCGCAAGACTATACCAGCAAGATCTAAACTTAATTTCTGCATATCGAGTGAAATATACAAACATGTTCCTACACTTACCCACCCTATTCAACATCTGACAGACATTAATACAACACAGAGCAAGCCAAACGTAATGACAGCTGGGCCATGACTTATTAGCGCGACTGTACAAAAAAAAATAAACATTAGCAAAACTACCCACCCTAACAAGTCACCTGTAGTTAAGGGGAGACATACCTTTTTTTCTGGACCCCCTTCTCCCTAATGTTTAGCCCCACTAGTTTTGAGTTTTTTAGACGTTGGATCCATTAGTTTGGGGATTTTATGACCTTTCACCCCATTTCTTTGTCAATATTAGGACCCTTCGTGCCATTTAGGTGTCGATTTTTTCCGGGCGAGCGATAGCGAGCCTGTAATTTTAGGAGGAATCGGCCTTTGGTTGGGACATTTTTCTACCGAAAATTGTTCACATTTATCTTGAAGGGGGGTATAGGGGGGGTTTTTCTAAGTTTGATGGAGGTCTAGGGAAATGGAATGTTTCGCTGGGAAATGTGTCAAGTCAATTGACCAGTCACACGTTCCGGGTGGATGGGACTCGTTAGCCTTGGTCGGTAACTCATCTAGGGGAGATAACCTTATATAAATTCGGGTAGAGGGGACTCGTCAGCCTTGGCCGGTAACATGTCTAGGGGAGTAAACCTTATATAAATCCGTACTGCTACCTTAGGGTGAAGCAGGTTAGTGGATGGATTAGCCGCACACCACTGTAGAAAAATAGTGCTAAAAAATACATAAAAGGCCTCTGAGTTCGACGGACCCTAAATTGAGTGGTTAATCCTGTAAGTCCTTCAATAAACTGGCATGGGTTGTCCCTCTTACAGGGAATAGGTCCGCTCGGGGGCATTTTGTGTATGGCCACCCCCATTAAGGGGAGTAAGGCATCTGGCAATAGATAGATATATAGAAAGACGTTCCGTCATCACATCAAGGTGGTTAACCTATAGCCCGGGGAGGCAGTAGCAACATATGGCCCTGTATTTTTATATTTTTCCGAAACTTCTTGTTAGATGGAAATTATGCTTCTTCTTGTTCCCTCAGTTTTTAGAGTATATTTACGCTATGTATGTATGAATATTTGTTGTCGAAGGCAGCAAGATTGTATCACACTCAGTTTTTAGAGTTATGTACGCTATGTATGTACTGTACAGTATGAATAATTTTTGTCGAAGGCAGCAAGAATCTATCATGAATTATCATATTGTTAAGCTGCTGCATCATTTAGGAATTCTATCATCCACGCATCTGAATTTCTCCTGTTTTTTTTGTTTTTTTTAATATTAGTTTAGCCAGACAACTGAGCTCCGCAAAAGAACTCTCATAGGGCTGGCCCGAATGATTCGATCAAGATATATAACTAAACAAGTCAAGATAGATAGGGAAGGGCAGGAGGGGAACAAATCGAGGAAGGTGAAGACACGCAGACATTTCTCGCCATTTCACCAGTTCAGCCGGACCACATGAGCTCCACATCAAAGCTCTTAAAGGGCAGGGCTGAAGGATGAGAAAAGAACTGCTACACTGCAACACCAACCAAGGTCGAAGAATGAGAGATCAGGACTAGGGTAGAAAAAAATCATAGCGAGAAGAAAAAATGCATTACCGTAGGGAATCAAGTCCGTTCGGCCACATCAGCAACCGAAGAGACAAAACGGGTCAGGAGTCAACTACCTAGCCAGGCCTGGGAGGCATGAGATATAAGCTGCCCGAGGACAGCCGAATGTGACAGAATAAGAATAGAAGGGGAAAACATAGAATGAGGAAAGAAAAACTACTCAAAATAGTCAAGCTGATGACTAAAGCTCGAGGGGAGAGGGAGGGAAATAACCCTAGCTCTCCCCCATCAACTTGAGATGGTTCGGCCATATGGAACGTATGGAAAGCGAGAGAATGACTAAGAGGGTGTACGAGAGCGAGGTGGAGGGACAGAGGGGGAGAGGTAGACCGAATATGAGGTGGAAGGATGGAGTGAGGAAGTACATGAACGAAGGCGGTGCTGGTTGGGGGGAGGGGCGTCGACTGACTGGGGACAGAGGTGCATGGGGGCGGTTCGTTCGTGGCCACCCCTTCGGGGATCACGGCGTCAGGCAATAGATAGATAGATAGATCCCCCATCAAGCCCCAGTCGCTGGCCCCGAAGCACCCCAACCGCACCAAGGAGAGTAGTACCAGGGGGGTAAATTTCTCCTGTGATATTGACAAGAGCGCTTAGGTTGGTGGAGACCATTTCTATGACAGCGATGGTAGAGGTGCTCTCCATGGAGCTTTACGCTGGCCAGGTGGAGGCCTGTGGATTATTATTATTTTTTTTTTTTTTTTTTTTTTTTAAATTGTAATTTTCCTCGTATTGCAATTCTATTTTGCCATTTTTTGTGTTGGGACTTTAGTTAATGTTTTGCTTGCTGTGTTCAGTATGCATTTCAGTTAAGTTGTCGAGTTTCATATATATTTTTTTGTAATAGTTAAACGATGTTTTAGATAGTGATAAAGTAGTTTTGAACATACAGTACATACATGCTTTATATACTGTATGTAAGACTAATGACTTGCTTCCACATAAATTCTCCAAAAGGGATGGGCTTGACAGAAACTGCTTCCAGGCTCTCTTGACCAGAAATGCTTCGACTGTCCATTTTTTAGTAGGCTACCATTTCCACTACGGTATGTGGATTAAGACCATTAACCCGGTAAGTGCAGATCTCCTTGTTATGCCCTGTTTTTCTACAGGATTAACTTGGGTAATGTGAGTTCTAACTGACTGGGTATATAAGGCTGCATGCACAATACAAGGTATGAGGAATAGAGAACACAAAATAAACACACGGTAACAAGACACACGATCACGTTTATTGAAGAGGATAAATAGGAAGCATAAGAAGGTATGAATACTCGTACAAGACAAATGATAGAAATGAACAACTAGCATGAGTGGATCTGGATGGAGCCTAGTCTCCCACTTCCAACGTTCAGGTATACTCTTCTGATCACTGGCTTGGTTCGCAAGTTTATAATTATACTGGAAGACATCAATGTTACTTATAGATTCAATTTCACTAATTAGATTTATTACTGGCAGTTCTGGTGCACAAAGACTAACTCACAGACTAGAATTAGACACGCGTATTTTTAGAGTACGGGAATTCTAGTAACCTCAGGGGGGTACTGATCTAAGTTTTATATTCTTATAGCAGAAATACGTAGAACACAAATCAGTGGGCGAACGTTAGATATCACTAGGGTTTTACTTCTATGTAATAATATCTGAATAGGGGTAATTACGAGAGTTAATGTCGCCTGTTAATTAATGAACACTGATACGCTTAGCACTCCCCCAATAGAATGGTTATACATGAATTATACTGGGGCAAAGATATAGCCACTTCATAGAAAGATTAATAAGTGAGTTTCTAGTTAGTACTGTAACAGGGTAGTACTAATAAAGTGAATCTTGGGTAGTATTTGGTTGGTCTGGTCCTGGTTATCTTGCGTCCGTGATGTTGGGGGCTAACGACTGGTTCCGCGGCCGTCCAGGGTGTCCATATGTAGGAAGTTCTCAAGACGGATCTCTTGGCGATCGTTGCTGGCTACACGCTTATATACCCACTGGTGTGTGAGGGTTATAAGGTGCACGTAGATTTCTTGTACGTGGACAGATGCTTCTATCTCAAATCTGCCACGGAGTCTGCCGGCTCTGGAACTCAAATCTCAGGAACAACACAAGGGCAGAGCTAGAGGTCAACTTAAGGGGGCCAGCCACTGGTTGGTGTCTATCTTTCAACTGATTTTACTGGGGGCGGGAGCTGGGTTTATAGGCTCGGTTTTGGACCCTGTAGGCCATAGGGATCTCGAGTCTTATGGAATTATTTGAGCTCTCAATAGATACAGGGACTAGGTAAGGTGGTGATTACTGTTGTGGCACATGGCTATAGGGAGCCTTCATAATGTGATATAACTGAGCCTTAGTAAGAAGTACTATGAGGGGAGGGAGACTGGATCTACTTTGCGAGGAGGACTGGGACAGCTGTGATAGGAGCGTCTCTCTTATATTGCTCAGTCTTCATTCCATGGTATAGCTGAGGTGCTAATTTGATTATCCGAGGATGCAAGAAAGGTGAATGGGTTATTGTGGGTTAATAGAGGTTAGTAAAGGGGTTAGTCATGCATGGTTAGTTCATTGATAGGAAGAATTCCTGTGCTACCTGGCAATGACCCGGAAGTCAAAACAGGAGTCAGGTATACCTCCGCAGGGGTGGGGGTCTCCCTCCTCGGGTGGGTAAAAAAGGGGAGGTGCGCGCCCTCTCTCTGTGATGGTCGTCCGGTGGCTGTGGCTAGGGGCTTGCCATATCACAAGTGTTTGTAATAACCCTCTGTTTATGAGACAGATGTGGGTGTTCGTAATACCAAAACCGAAGGTGCCTTGACTAGCTGGTTTAATCGGTTGGGTTGTTAATTGCATGGTTTGCTGGATGTGGTGGAGACTGGGTTGCTAACTCTGCCACATTTATCTGGAAGTATGGCAATAGAAGTTAGTCACTGGCGAGGCGGCTAGCCTCGCACTGACGATCATTTGGTACAGGGTTGTGAATGGGTTGTGAGGGAATAGATGGCATGCAAAGGGTTAGTAAAGTTCTAATATTGTTCCGTCCTACTATGGGAAGGTAGGCTGGATAGGAGTATATATGTAAAAGGTTGGAGAATGTTAGCAACGGAAAAATCAAGGATATTCAGGAGGTATGGTGGAGAGGCTAGGTCGGAAAGGAGTGGACGAGCGTGGGGGGTTAATGAGAGGGAGAGGGTTCAGGGGGCTACGTGGAAGTTTGACCCTAAGGTCTCCGGGCGTAGGGGTGGCATTAGACTACAGTTGATATTGGAGTTTGGGGGTTAATGACAGTGAAAGTACGTTAGCCAAATGCTACCGGGGGATGAGCAAATACGGGGTGGTATATGAGTCTGGAAAGGATAGAATCATGTGGACTGTGGGCTGTGGGGAAAAGGATGTTAACTGTAGGTGTGTGCTTGACTGTGGATAAAAGTAGGGAAAAACATGGTGTATTATTACTCGTCAATACGAGGGGTTATGGACACTATTATTTGACACGATTTCTTGCTGATCTAGTTGTCCCTGGGAACTGCGTTTTCTATGAAATATAGACCAAAGAAAAGCGGCAGTTCGTAGGGGTACTTCGTTATTGTTTCGTGGTAGATATGTGTCTAGACCATGGTAAAAAAAGGTTATCTATACAATCTCTGGTTGGGGTAAGAATTAGAGTTACTGCATGGTGGCTAACATCTTCAGTCATTATCTCGGTCTTGGTCTTACAGGAATAATGGCTATATATACAATGGTGTACCCGTGGGTATCATAGTTTCTTATCAATTATGACATGGGATTTAACATACTACTTCTCGGATGGAAGAACATACATAGATTTATGGGGGTGGTTGGTCTTCAGAAACTTAGTCTGGCAAGACAAGGTATTTTAAGGGGGTGAACATATTACTTCTCGGATGGAAGAACATACATAGATTTATGGGGGCGGTTGGTCTTCAGAAACTTAGTCTGGCAAGACAAGGTATTTTAAGGGGGTGAACATATTACTTCTCGGATGGAAGAACATACATAGATTTATGGCTGTCTGAACTGGTTGGCATTGGCTCAACCTAGGGACAGGGCATGGGTGTTTTAAATGAATGTGTACTCATGTTCATCATCATGTAGGTAGAGTCTGGCGGGTAAGAGGTGTAGGACACAAAGCAAAAATAGAGTAGTGTGTACTGTGGATACGAAGGAGGTGATTGGAAGACTTATAACAATGGTGGAAAAGTAAATGGAAGAGATGAACACAATGGCGGATAAAGATAACTAACCTAAGGATTGAATACATAGATTTATGGCTGTCTGAACTGGTTGGCATTTGCTCAACCTAGGGACAAGGCATGGGTGTTTTAACCTGGGAGGAACATACATAGATTTATGGGGGGATTGGTCTTCAGAAACTTAGTGTGGCAAGACAAGGTATTTTTGGGTATGTTGATATTGACATCCTAATTTAGGGACAGGGCATGGGTGTATTAACTTTAAGGTGTATTTATGTTCGTCATCATGTAGGTAGAGGTGTAGGACACGAGGGGTAGTGTATACGCGAGGTGTGGGAAAGGTCAGTGTTTAGAAGGGGTAGGCAGGTGTGGTTTGGAGCTGCTAGCCCTGCGGGCTTCGGCCTGTCTGAACTGGTTGGCTCGGTCACCTGGTCCTTTCGTTCTGTGGGCCTTTCTTTCGGGTGTTTCTGTGTGGTGTTCGCTCGTGGCTTCTGTGGTGGGCTTCTCGTTCTGGGGCATTTTACTTCCCTCTCCTTCATTGTAGGCTCGTCCCCGAGCCTCAAGGGTGAAGTAAAAAGAAGCATAGTCATGGTGGGTCATTTTGAGTGTATTGAGAAGGTCCCACCAAGCAAGAGAGCGAGGGTCAGGTTTCTTTTGCAGGTCAATGTAGACCTGTAGGAATGTGTCCTCTGTGTTGTGGAGGGCGGTTGCCCGGGCTTGATGTGGGCGTTGTAGACGGGCTAAGCGTCCTGTGGACGATTTTACTTTAACCTTTCGTATGAATGGTTTGTAGTTTTCCCCCGTGGGGGTAGGGACGGGGGCGACGAAGGGTGTGGATTGGTTCATGGTGGAGGTCATGTATCGAGTGTGGTGTGTGGGACTGACAGGAGGCCTCTTCAGTGTGGTGAATGGGTTACTAACTGAAGGGGAGGGATTAACGCGTGAAAACGGAGCTGGGGGTGAAGGGGGGATATGAGTCTGGGGTTTTTGGGGTTTTCTTGGGTGGTGTTGTAGGCTGGGAAAATATATTGAGGCAATGCGCAATATCGGTTTAGGTAAGGTGCGTGAGGGAGGTGTGTGAGAAAGAGGGGGTGTGTGTGTTGTGTGGCTTGGGTCTTTAGTGTAAGAACGGGTTGTTGTTTTTGTATAACTGTCTTTAAATCTGATGGGTCTGTTGATTATTCTACCTTTGGAGGTCCGGGTGGGAAGGTAGATGTTTGTCGTGGGACTTGAGTCGCTCGACGATGTTTTATATTGAGGGGAAGAACGCTTTACAGGTGGAGGGTATTTAGTGGGGGTGAGGTCAGGGGTTATTTGAGAGGTAGATGCGTGTGGAGATTTTTGTCGAGTGGGGGCGGTAGGCGGAATGGAAGAGGATTTGGTGGGGGTATGTATGGGGGTTCTCTCAGGGGTGACTTTGTGGGGGGATTCAAGTGGGGGTGTGGAGGTCGGGCCCGTCAATTTGGAGGGGCTTTGGTGAGGAGTTAGTTGCGTGTCAGACGTGGTGTGAGAGGAGGGGTTGGTCGTTGGCATAGTGTATATTTTAGGGGTTGGTTGGTTGGGGGTTCGATGAGATGAGGAGGTTGGTTGATGTGTGGGTGGGGTCGCAGGGATAGTGGAGGGGAAAGGGGTGGATGCGGGGGGGCTAGACGGGTGGGTAGGGAGTGGAGATTTAATTTGGAGGGTTGGGGGTAGGAACGTGTGTGGGGTGTGTTCTTTGGTGGGGTCGATGATTTGCTGGTGGTGGAAGTAGGCGGTTTTATGGGAGTTTGGTGGGGGGGGTATATCTAGTAGGTCATTCGGGGTGATGAGGTGGGGGTTGAGAGGGGATGAGGTTGAAGAGGAAGGTATGTGTTTTTGTGGGGGGGTGGGGGTTGTTATTTTTGGAATATAGTTAGAGGGTTTATGGTGTTTAGTTGTGATTATTCGTCTTCTTTCCCTTTGTGGAGGAGAATTCGACGAAGAAGAAGAGGAGGATAGTGGTCTGGCAGCCCTACGGAACTGGGTTAGCAGGGTGTGTTTTCTGGAGGTTTTAAAAGATTTTAGTTGTGGGCGTAAGTTGTAGCGTGAGGTTACTGAGGTAGATTGTGTGGTGCGGTTGGGTGTGTACTTGGTTTTGGGTGGGGGTGGTGGTTTTCTCACTGTGGTGCCTGGTGGAGGTATGTCAGGGCTAGACGGGAGGGTTTCAGTAGTGGTCGGGGTTGTGGGTGGAGGTTTTCGTACTTGGATAAGTTGGGGAGGTACTTGACTATCGGAAGTGAAGGAAGGTGTCATGGTGGAGGAAGGTGTCATAGTGGGGGCTTGGGGTTTGTGGAGGTTAGTTTGGGGGGTATGTGGAGGAATGATTGGTCGGTTCGGTGCTGGAGGGCTTAGGCCCTTAGGGGTTGGTATGGGAATATTCATAGCCTGAGTGGAATGGTTAGTAGGGGTGTTTAATTCAGGGTCGGACGTGTGAGGTGGGGTAATGTCTTGTGGTTTTAGAGGTTTAAACGCTCGGACGAATCTAGTTCGGAACGTGCGAGTCACGCCGTGATAATCGATGGTGACTTGATAGGCATTTGGGACTTGTATGATGGTGTAGGGCCCGACATAGCGAGGGCCTAATTTGTTGGTGACAGGGAGGTTGGCTACCCTTACGGTGTCATGGATGGCGAAAGGGTTTTTATCATCGGGGCTATCCGTTTTGGTGTCTTGACAGGTTTGGGCGGTATGGAGGGTGTTTTGCAGATGTTGCAATGGGTCAATTGTGGAGGTGTTGGAGGGGAGGTGAGCGTGATGGTGGAACGGCAGTAACAGGGGGGGTACGCCGTAAACACGTTCATGAGGGGAAATACTGTCTTTTCGGGGACAGGTGTTCATGCCCCATTGTATCATCTTTAGTTGTGATGGCCAGTCTGAGGTATTAGGGGCAATCATTTTTGTACGTAACTGGTTGTTGATGGTGCGATGGCTGCGTTCGCATATAGCATTTCCTTGAGGCCAGTACGGGGATGAGTGTTTGATCTTAATACCGCATTGTTGGGTGAACTGGTGCCAAACGTGTCCACTAAACTCGGGGGCATTGTCGGATAGAAGAGCAAGGGGAAGGCCGAATATAGGGAACACTTCTGTGGCAAGCAGTGTGGCGACTGTGGTGGCTGTGTGGTCTTTAACTGGGCAGGCTATTACAAATTTTGAATATACGTCAACAAATGTGACGATATAGCGGTTGCCAGCGTAAGAAGGAAACGGGCCCATGATGTCGAGGGATAGGACTTGGAACGGTTTGTTGGCAGAAATGTTACCAGCTGGGCCTGGGGTGCATGATCTATCCTTCCCCAATAAACAAGGTTTGCAGGATTCTGTCACTCGTTGTGCAATTTTGGAGGGGTTGGGGGTCCAGTATTGATCTGTGAAGATTTTTAACATCTTCTTTTGTCCAAGGTGTATGCCGTTTCCCTCGTGGATGGCAATCATGTAGTCGTGGGCAATGGTGGGGTCTAAGACTATGTGACCGGAGTCTGTGACAAGTTGATCTCCCCAGCGAGTCAGTTTCCTGAAGACATTTAACGGTATCCAGGGTGGTCTGATTCTTGTTTCCCAAGATTGAATTAGTGAGGGGGCTGAGGGGGAATTATGTTGGTGGATGGGGGTAGATAAAAGCTCAGTGTTTTGTAAGGCGGCTGGGTCGGTGGGGGGGTCTTTTGGTACTGGCAAACGTGACAGGGCGTCTGCATTGGTGTGAAGTTTGCCTGGACGATACTGTATTGTAAAATCGTAGTCCTCTAGTGTCTCCCTCCAATGTACCAGAATGGCTGAGTTGGTTTCGCACTTACGCAACCATTGCAAAGATTGATGGTCGGTTATTATATCGAGTTTTGCGCCCAACACAAATGACCGGAAGTGGCTGAGTGCCCAAATGATCCCTAAGCACTCTCTCTTGGTGGCTGCATAATTCTGTTGTGCTTGGTTGAGGGTGGAGCTGGCATACGCTATCACATGTTCCTCTCCGTCTCTGACTTGAGCTAAAACTGCACCAATGGCGTACAGAGATACGTCGGTATAAAGACGGAAAGGTTTATGGTAATCAGGGAAAGCGACAATAGGGGCTTGGATTAGCTTTTGTTTCAAAGTGTTAAAAGCGAGGTCTCTTTCAGGTGTTCAGGTGAAGGGGGGGTCTTTGTGGGTGAGTTGGTGGAGGGGTCTGGCTATGGTGGCAAAGTGGGGGACGAAACGTATGTAATATGTGGCTAAACCTAGAAAAGAACGTACTCCTTTAACGGTGGTGGGTGGGGGTTGGTTTTGTATGGCTTGAAGTTTCTTTGGGTCTGGTGCAATACCATGTTCAGATATTACGTGGCCGAGGAAATCTACCTTATTTCGGGCAATCTCGCACTTTGAGGGTTTTAATTTCAACCCGGTGGCTCGGATTCTTTGAAGAACTTGTCTCAACCGGAGGAGGTGTTCCTCCCAGGTTGGTGAGTACACAATAATATCGTCTAGATAAGCTAGGCAGGTTTCCCAGGTTAGGCCATGTAATACCGCTTCCATCAAACGGGAGAAAGTGGCGGGTCCGTTACAGAGGCCAAAAGGTAGGACGTTAAATTCGTAGTGGTGGCCACCACTAGTGGAAAATGCTGTTTTTTCTTGGTCCTCTGCCTTGATAGGCACTTGCCAATACCCTGCTTGCAAGTCGAGGGTAGTGAACCATCTGGATCCGTATAGGGAGTCAAGGGAATCGTCTATCCTGGGTAATGGCGTAGCGTCCTTAATGGTTACGTCATTCAACCTCCTGTAATCGACGCAAAAACGGGTTGACCCATCTTTCTTTTTTACTAGGACAACAGGGGAAGACCAGGGACTAATGGACGGGGTGGCAATACCGGCCTCTAACATCTCTTGGACTTGGAGTTCTTCTTCCTGGCGTTGTATGGGATTTTTTCTACGGGATGGTTGTCTTATGGGGGGGCCTGTGGTGTTAATGATGTGTTGTTCTACATCGGTCTGTCTGATTTCAGTGAGTTGTTGGGCAAATACGTCACTGAACTCTAGCAATAGGTCGTACATGCTGTGTTTTTGGTGGTCGGATAATGTGTCCGGGAGAGGGGGCAATTGGAGGCTGGTAGGGGTGTCATTAAAATCTATGGGGAGGTCATCCAAAGTTTCGAGGTCTCCTATAATGAGACCTTTTGGTAATGTCAGGGATTCCTCAGAGATATTTGCCACGAGAATGTGGTTGATGCGAGCGGAAATGATGGCGGGTTGTAAGAGGCAACGATTGGGGTTGGTGGACGTGGTAGTGGGGGAAAATATCATGTGAGTTTGGGGTAGATGGTGGAAAGAAAAAAACTGTCTGGGACCATCAGGTCCTGGTAGTGAAGCCAAAAGACCGATCCTCCGAGCCAGTAAGCCCACCAGTGGTGAGTTATCTGCTCAACAGGTGGCGTTGTGTGTGTGTAAGTGTGAGAGTCTGAGTGTAGGGGGTGAGACAGTGAAGCACGGGAACGAGGTGGCTTCAGAGATTGGGTCGTTTCGGGCCATGAGTGAGCGCCGTGCCTCATGTGAAGGTAAGATGGCAGGTGCTCGTTGTACTCTACGTGCTTCACATGTCTCACTCCCTAGACTGGAACAAGACCTCACGGGCTTCACTGTTCATTGTAAGGCGGTGAATGTTAAGGCTCTCAGCCTATGCCCGAGAGGAAGTAAGTTGGAATATAGAAAAAAAAAAAAAAAAAAAAAAAAAAAATACAAAGGCAATCGAGACTGCTTTGGCTTCGGTTCCGGTTAACAAGTTAACTAGAACTGAGTCAGGTGTACTGGTGGTACGACTTCCATCCAAGAAAGCCAAAGAAGATGCAGGAAGGGCCATCAATCAGTATTTGGGGGTGGACAGTGCCTTCAGTGTCTCCGAACCAAAGAAGATGATGCCAAAAATGACTCTGGTAGGCATTGCTAATGACGCTGAGGATAATGAGATCATTCCCAGCATCCTCAACAAGAACCCAAGAATAAAGTCCCTGGTCGACGATGGCTTAGCTATGAATTTGCTATTCACTAAGCAAAAGAGTGATGCACACACTAAGATTGCGGTAGTAAAAATGTCACCTGAAATACGCTCTTCCATTGTGGATGATGGCAATTCTGTGTATGTTGGACTTGTGAGATGTCGTGCATACGATCGCTTCTGGGTAACACAATGTTACCATTGCCAGGGCTTTGGTCATACCAGTGACAGGTGTTATTGGAAAAATGAGGATCCAAAATGCAACTTCTGTGCTGGTACTCATAACTCAAAAGACTGCACCAACAAGACTTCCCCCAAATGTATAAATTGTATGAGCTCCACATCAGTTACGGAGCCGCCAAATCATTTCGCCTCGAGTAGAAATTGTCCTTTAATGACAGCTCAGAGAAATAAAGTTATTGAGAACACCGATTTTGTAGGTTCAAAAAACTGAAAAATGCACATGGGAGCCGGTTGAAACTGGGTCTGTTGAATGTTCGTTCCTTGCGTAACAAAATGGATCATATTTGCGAGATCTTGGATGAACGTAACCTTGATGTATTATGTCTCACTGAGACCTGGTTGTTCGAGTCAGATCTGAATATTATCCAGGCGGCATTGCCTAAAACCCATTCCATAATAAATGTTCCTAGGCCTAGGGGAGATCATCCGGGTGGTGGAGTGGCAGTTGTCTACTCCACATCTCTGGTGAATATCTTGCAAATAAGCCATAACCCAGCCCCTCTTTATTATGAACTGTTGGAAGTGGAAATAAAACTCCATCAACAAATTCTAAGAATGGCAGTTGTCTATAGGCCTGGCCATCGTGGCACAGATAGGGGTTTTATGGAAGAGTTTGGGCAGTTTCTCGAGGAATTTTCTGCTAAAACTCGAAGACTTTTGATGTGGGGAGATTTTAATTACTGGGTTGACAGCCCTCATCTGAAGCCATTCTCTCCTGAGTTCCTTGAGTTGACTGATCAGAACAATTTTGTAAACCATGTGTCCCACCCAACTCATATCTTAGGACACACCCTTGACTTGGTTTTCTCTCCTGTGGGTTGTGGTGGTGTTCTGGATGTTGATGTTGAGAATGCTGACCCTAATACCTCTGATCATGCTTTGATTACTTTCAGCTTTGATTTCCCTAAGCCACTCACACATGAAAAAGTAATCAGATTTAGAAATTATAAAAATGCAGACCTAAATTTGGCTAGCAGTGAAGTAAAACAGTACTTGGGAAGTATTGATACTTCCAACCTTACTTCAGATGAGCTGGTGGAGGTACATGGAAATGCACTTAAATTAGTGTTCGATCATCACTGTCCAGAAGTAGAGAAGAAAATCATAGTACGAGATGATTCGCCCTGGTATAGCACTCGAGTTAAATTTCTTAGAAGAGCGCGTAGAAGAGCTGAACGTGAATGGCGGAAAAATAAAACAGACTCTACATGGTTGCAATACCTGTCAGCCAGAAGAGCTGTGGTCTACAAAATCAAAGATGAAAAGAAAGTGTATTATCAGGGAAAAGTTGACTCGTGTGGTAACGACCAGAGGAGGTTGGCTTCAATTGTAAACAGTTTACTTGGAAAAACAAGAGTCAGCTTAAGACCTTCTGTACCTGATGCCGAGTTGGCTGCCAACTTTGTGGCATTTTTTGCTGGCAAGATAACTCGCATAAGACAGGAATTGGATGATGCTTCTGTTGGTGAAGAACTTTCAGTTGTACTCCAACCCCGACACATTCCTAATAATGTCCTCTCATCCTTTCACTCAGTAGAGGTGGACATGATCTCGTCCTACATAAGAAACCTCAATAAAACATTTTGCCCGTTGGATCCCATAAATGTTTCCAAGCTACCAAGAGTCTATGATCACACAGTTGAGTTTATTTCCAAAATAATTAATAAGTGCTTCTCTGAAGGTAGCTTCCCACATTCTGAAAAGCATGCACTACTCCGACCTACTCTAAAGAAACCTGGACTTGATGTTGAGAACATGTTGAACTATCGTCCTGTCTCCAACCTGTCCTTCATATCAAAGATATTAGAGCGTGCAATACTTGACCAATTACAACCACTACTTCAGCAGAATGAAACTATCCCAATTTTTCAGTCTGCTTACCGACGGCATCATTCAACTGAAACAGCATTGATTAGAGTACATAATGATCTAGTTGAGAACATTTGCAATGGTGTGGCCTCACTATTGGTCTTGCTTGATCTCTCTGCGGCTTTTGACACAGTGGATCATGAGTTGTTATTGAGTGATCTTTATGATTGTGGTGTGCGTGACTCCGCTCTCTTGCTTCTTGGGTCGTACTTGTCAGGTAGATCCCAGAGTGTGATGGTAAATTAAGTGGTCTCGGACTCGACACCCCTGCAGTATGGTGTTCCGCAGGGATCAGTTTTGGGTCCTATCCTATTTATAATTTATATTAGCAGTTTGTCTCTTCTGCTTCGTGCACATAATGTCACCTTTCACTTTTATGCAGATGACACCCAGATTTATGTGAGAATCACAAATATAGTTGATATACGGAGTAAGATGGAATTGTTGATGTCTGATATCAAGAAGTGGATGAGAGCGAGAAAACTTAAACTAAATGATGGTAAAACTGATATTCTCATCATCCGAGGAAATAGAAGAGCTGATGATATGGTAGGTGCCCTCTCCATCAATGTGGGTGGATCTCAGCTGCGACCGGCCAACTCTGTTCGAAATCTGGGTGTATATGTGAACTCCCGATTAGATTTCAAAGAGCATGTAAACCAGATAGTTAAAAGTTGTTACTTGCACATCAGAAATCTCTATTTGGTGAAGCCGTTTATAACCAGACGTTGCCTCCTGACGTTGGTTCACTCATTGGTCTTCTCTCGTGTTGATTATTGCAATGCCCTGTTGGTGGGTCTTCCAAATTATATTTTGAAGAAAGTTCAGTCTGTTCTTAACAGGGCCGCAAGACTAATTTTTGGTGTTCCACCTAGAACTCCTACTACATCTCTTCACATAGAACTGCACTGGCTGCCAGTAAGAGCAAGAATAGAATTTAAGTTGTGTTTGGTGACTTTTAAGGTTCTCAAATTTGGTGAGCCTAGGTACCTTGCGGAGCTGCTCAGGCGCCCACCGGCACACCATGGTGTAGTTGTGCGTCATGACAATGACCCTTTTCGTCTTGATGAACCAAGGGCTTTCCAGCAATCTTCTTTCTTTGAGAGGTCATTCTCCTACATGGCTCCGAGGTTGTATAACAGGTTGCCGCTGTCCATGAGACAACTGAGTTCTGTTGAATGCTTCAAGAGACAACTTAAGACTTTTCTCTTTGAGAGAAGCTATGATCTTGAGAGAGGTGTCATGACAGATGGCTATAGAGTTTAGGCTATTTTGCCACTGCTAGTGATTGTTAAATGTGTGTTGTATATGAGCCTTCTTTTGATGCCTTGATTTTTGTTCTTTTTTCTTTCTCTTTTCGAGCGCTAGTGAATTCTTCGGAAAAATTGGCGCTTATGAGAAATAAGTAACATGCTTATTATTATTATTATTATTATGGGTCGAAGGTTAACCCATTTTTGATGGAGGGGGGGAATTTGGCAATTATCTTGAACTACAGCTGGGCTAATGATGGTGGGGGATCGACTGGTGAGCAGGTGCTCGGTAGGCATCAGGGGGGAAAGGTCACCTTGGTGAGGGTCACGCGTGAGGGGGGGATTAACGGCGCGTGGGGGAGGATCAGCGGGGTGAGGTGTGAGGGATTTAGAAAACGGAATTTGTTGGAGGGACTGTGGAGGGTTGGTGGGGGAAGAGTGAGGTATAGAAGATGGGTTATTGGTGGAGGACTGATGTACTGATTGGTGGTTGTTAGAAGGACGAATTTGGGGAGTTTCGTCGGTGGCAGTGACGGTTTGTTTGGAGTTTATAAGGGATTGGTGGGTTTGTCTGTCATGAGAGGGCGAGTCAAGTGTGGGGTTTTGAAGTTTTCTAGGGGTGTGAATTGTGTGGGGGTGGAAGGGAGCTACTGATGGAAAACTGTCACAAGGGGGATTTGGTTGGTTGTGGAATAGCTGGACATTTCTGGGGGCATGGTGGGAACATGGTTGGGTCCCTCGGTCGGCACGCGTGAGGGGAGGATTAACGGCGCATGCGGGAGGGTCAGGGTGGTGAGAGGTGAGCGAGTTAGACAACGGGATTTGTTGGTGGGACTGCGGAGGGTTGGTGGGGGAAGAGTTAGGTCGAACATGGGTTATTGGTGGAGGACTGATGTATTGGTTGGGTTGTTAAAGGACGAATTTGGGGAATTTTTTGGTGGCAGTCACGGTCTGGTTAGAGGTTATCTGGGACTGGTGAATTTGTCTTGTCATGAGAGGGCGAGTCAAGTGTGGGGTTTGAAATTTTCTAGGGGTGGGAATTGTGTGGGGGTGGAAGGGAGCTACTGACGGAAAACTGTCACAAGGGGAATTTTGTGGGTTGTGGAATAGCTGAACATTTCTGGGGGCATGGGGGAAACATTGTTGGGTACATAGGTCGGCATTTTCCCTGGAAACACGTGTACATAAACATTTGATAGAATTGTGGTTACATACATCAGAGTCTGTCCTGGAAACATGGGAGGATTTATCCTGGACAGAGTTACGAGAATTGAGGGGATTACCGAGAGGGAGTTGCTTGGACTTGTCTTCTTTCGTTTGTTGAGGCCTTTTTTTAACTAATTGACTGATATTTTGAGAGAACTCGGGGCAAGGGGAGGGGTTAGAAGTTACCTTAGTGCTAGCCGCAACTTGGTAACCCTGACTCAGAGTTTGTTGAGGGGGAAGGTGTTTTTTCTTTTTGTGAATAGGTTTCTGCGTGATTGGTTTGTCAGAGGCTTTGGGTTGGATTTTTTTTTTGAATGAGATCAGCCTCTGGCCGCAGTCAACCTGGGCCTGAAGTTTTTTAAGGAGGTCAAGTCCAAGGAAACCATCGTAATATTTACAGTGGGAGGAAAATATTGTGAACGTGTGATAACAACGAGCATGGGGGGCAGGAGTAGTTACTGACAGGGGCAAAGTGTCTCCTAGGAGATTTAAGTAGGTATCAGCAGCTGAGATTAGTTCTGCTTTGGTGGTTAACAAGGGGCCAAATAGTCGGTGGTGTTGATCATAATAAGACTTGAACAAACATGACTTGGCAGCTCCTGTGTCGATTAACAAGCGGACAGGAATGTCCTTGATTTTGGCCATGTAATAAATGGGGGCAGTGCGGTCAGTTATGGCGTCCCCCGCCGAGGCCATCTTGGGCGGGGGGTACTTTAACACCTTACGAGCGGCCTAGGCAATAATTTATATGTACCGCCCAGCGGGGTGTTTTTACCCTAAATAGGGTTGTTTACGTGATCATTTTCATGCCTAAATAAGACCCAGAGCGTAAAACAAGTATCTATCCCTGAAAGGGCATAAACAGAACTTTCCAATGACACCCCATCCATCCTTGTACGACCACTGGTTTTCTTGCAACGATCGCGCAACACGAGTGCAAAAACCATGTAATTAGGTACTTTCCCTACATAATTCCCTGTGTAGCGAGTGTGAGGGGGGATGGAAGGGTGGTTTTCACTTCAGTTGGCCCAACGCGGTGGTGGGCGGCGGTCATAGCCTTACTACGCTCCTCACACTGCTCAGCTCTCTCTCTGCAACATTAAGTGCTGAAAATGGCACACGACATAAGTTGTGAACCGCCACTTAGTCCAAATTTATTTCACAAGACATAAGTTGCGCGCCGCCAAAGAAGGGTTAAAAATCCTGGGAGTCGTTATCTACCTCCTCCAGGGTTTCCTCGGTATCATCTGAGGTCATGATAGGGGCTATTTCTCCGGTGTGCATTTCCTCCATTTCTTCCTCTTGTCCCAACTCCTCTTCATTTACAGAAATGCGAGGAGTAAAGGGGCGAGGTTTGGCAGAGTCACGAATTTGATGGAGGGCACACTGAGCACTACAGGCAGGGAAATCATAGGGGTTGATAATTACTAATGTAGGGTTTTTACTTTGGTAGGTGTTGTAGGTTTTGTTCCGGTTGAAGATTCTGCGTGGCTGGGTAGGTTGGAACCGGGGCCTACTGGGTTGGGGCTTGCCGGAAGGGTAGGTGGGTCTGTTGTGGAAGGATGAGGATGGGTAGGCATTCTTGGAGTTTTGGTGGTCGGGGTGCTGCGGGTGCGTGGGAAACCTCTTTATTACAGCGATTTGGGTGGGTGCTTCTGTGCGCACGGCCAAAATACGTCGGATCGTGATGAGATCTTTTTTATATCCGACGAAATCGTGCACACGGAAATGATCTTTTACTGCTGAGGGCAATATTGATACAAGGTTGACCAGAATCTGCTGCTCTTGTTGGATTCTGGTCAATGTGGGGAAAGAAACTTTTATATGTTGGGCGATCTTATTCACTGTGGCATCTAGATCGCCTTCGAATTTAGTGTCTTGGATACGGGTGTGGGCCACGAAAACGCCCAACGAAGGCTTAATGGCTTCTATCACTATTGGGCGAAATTCGTCTCATGTGAGAGCAGGGTGCACTTGGTAGGCAACCAGGGAAACGGCTTTTCCCAGGTGCGTTAATGTCACGGCTATCTTTTCTGCGTCCGTGGTATAAACTAGGTCAAGAACGGGTTTCACTATGTCCATGAACGTTTCGATCTCGTAAGTTTCTCCATCATAATGTGGGATGGGAATGTGAGAACGGTGCGCCATGATGTTATCGTGTTCTGGCTGTTCCAAACTTGCAATGTAATGCAACCTTTTATCCGAATCAAGAACCACCGCTGCCGCCAATGTTATGCCCTGTTTTTCTACAGGATTAACTTGGGTAATGTGAGTTCTAAATGACTGGGTATATAAGGCTGCATGCACAATACAAGGTATGAGGAATAGAGAACACAAAATAAACACGGTAACAAGACACACGATCACGTTTATTGAAGAGGATAAATAGGAAGCATAAGAAGGTATGAATACTCGTACAAGACAAATGATAGAAATGAAATACTAGCATGAGTGGATCTGGATGGAGCCTACTCTCCCACTTCCAATGTTCAGGTATCCTCTTCTGATCACTGGGTTGGTTCGCAAGTTTATATACTGGAAGACATCAATGTTACTTATAGATTCAATTTCACTAATTAGATTTATTACTGGCAGTTCTGGTGCACAAAGAGTAACTCACAGACTAGAATTAGACTCACATATTTTTAGAGTATGGGAATTCTAGTAACCTCATCTAAGTTTTATATTCTTATAGCAGAAATACGTAGAACACAAATCAGTGGGCGAACGTTAGATATCACTAGGGTTTTACTTCTATGTAATAATATCTGAATAGGGGTAATTACGAGAGTTAATGTCGCCTGTTAATTAATGAACACTGATACGCTTAGCACTCCCCAATAGAATGGTTATACATGAATTATACTGGGGCAAAGATATAGCCACTTCATAGAAAGATTAATAAGTGAGTTTCTAGTTAGTACTGTAACAGGTTAGTACTAATAAAGTGAATCTTGGGTAGTATTTGGTTGGTCTGGTCCTGGTTATCTTGCGTCCGTGATGTTGGGGGCTAACGACTGGTTCCGCGCCCGTCCAGGGTGTCCATATGTAGGAAGTTCTCAAGACGGATCTCTTGGCGATCGTTGCTGGCTACACGCTTATACGTGGACAGATGCTTCTATCTCAAATCTGCCACGGAGTCTGCCGGCTCTGGAACTCAAATCTCAGGAACAACACAAGGGCAGAGCTAGAGGTCAACTTAAGGGGGCCAGCCACTGGTTGGTGTCTGTCTTTCAACTGATTTTACTGGGGGCGGGAGCTGGGTTTATAGGCTCGGTTTTGGACCCTGTAGGCCATAGGGATCTCGAGTCTTATTTTTTTTTTTTTTTTTTTTCTATGTGATTGAGGGAGGCAAAAGGCATAACTGCCTATAGCGAGTGCCTCCCCCATAGTTGAAAGAGTGACAGGGCCAAAATCAAGGGACGTTCGAGCCAAAATGCCTGGACACACGGAGTTTGAAGCAATTTAAGTCATAGGAAGAGGGAAAGACTGATTCTGGGAGAGAGTTCCAGAGCTCAGATGTTGAGTAGAAGAAAGTTTGAGAGTAACGTTTCACTCTTGGGTTGGAGAGTTGCACAGAGTAGGGGTGGGATTGAGTTGCAAGACGGGTACCACGTGCCCTACGTAAAGGAGGTGGTATGCACTGGGATAGCTCTGAGGAACACTGATTATTATAGTAGCGATAGAATAGCGAGAGAGATGCAACATTGCGGCGGAGAGAGAGAGATTGCAGAGAGTTGGTGAGTGGACGGGAGTTAATGATACGAAAGGCCTTCCTTTCAACTTTGTCTAGGAGAGCGGTGTGAGAGGAACCTCCCCACACATGTGAACAATACTCAATACAAGGGCGCACTATGCCCCTGTACAGAGCAAGAAGCTGTGCAGGGGAAAAGAACCCCCTAAGGCGGTTGAGCACACCCAGCTTCTGGGAGGCTGCCTTAGCAAGACTGGTAATATGGTCCTTCCAAATGAGAGCAGAAGAAAAAGAGACACCAAGAATATTGAGAGAAGATGAAGGGTTGATTTTTGTATTGTTGAAGAATAAGGGATAGTCCGCTGGGAGATCCTGACGGGTAGATAGATGGAGAAATTGGGTTTTGGAAGCATTAAAGTTAACAAGGTTTTCTCTGCCCCAATTGGAAATAGTATTTAGATCAGAATTTAAGAGTTCTATGGCTTCATTACGTTTGTCGTTGAGGGATTGCTGGCTGGGGCGTTCTGAAAAACTAATGGAGTAGTGTAAGGTTGAGTCGTCTGCGTATGAATGGATGGGAATTAAGGTACAGTTAAGGAGATCATTTATAAAAATTAGAAAGAGAATAGGAGATAGGACAGAGCCCTGAGGAACACCGGAGTTTATAGGGTGAGGAAGTGAACAATGGCCGTCCACAACCGCAGCTATGGAACGGCCGGAAAGGAAATTAGAGACAAAGGCACAGATGGAGGGATAGAAACCGAAGGAGGGTAGTTTAGAAATTAAAGATTTATGCCAGACTCTATCGAAGGCTTTCGATATGTCTAGTGCAATAGAAAAAGTCTCACCGAAGTCCCGAAAGGAGGATGACCAAGAGTTAGTAAGATATGAAAGAAGATCACCAGTAGAGCGACCCTTAAGGAAGCCATACTGGCGATCTGAGAGCAGATTATGAGAAGAGAAATGCTTAAGAAATTTGGAAGCAAGAATAGTTTCAAAAACTTTAGAAAGACAAGAGATAAGAGCAATTGGACGATAGTTGGAGGGTTGAGAGCGGTCACCCTTCTTTGGAACAGGTTGAATGTGAGCAAACTTCCAGCATGAAGGGAAGACGTTAGAGGATAGACAGAGACGAAAGAGTTTGCCTAGGCAGGGAGTCAGCACGGAAGCACAGTTTTTGAGAACAACAGGAGGAACACCGTCCGGACCGTACGCCTTATTAGTGTGAAGCCCAGAGAGGGTAGAAAGTACATCTTTAGAAGAGATTAGGATATTAGGCATAAGTAAGAGAGAGGAGGGCGGAGAGGGAGGAATAGCACCGGAATCATCCAAGGTGGAGTTTCTAGCAAAAGTTTGAGCGAAGAGTTTAGCTTTGTCAGAGGAAGAAGTGATGGTTGTGCCATCAGAGTGGGAAAGGGGAGGGAAAGACGAGGAAGAGAAATTGTTGGAGAGGTTTTTGGCTAGATGCCAGAAAGCTTGGGAAGAGCTAGAGTTGGATAGTTCAGTGCATTTATTATTGATGAAAGAGTGTTTGGCAAGTCGAAGAACAGATTTGGCTTGATTCCGGGCAGAAACATATGAAGAATGAGAGTCTTGAGTTTTAAGGCGTCGGTACCATTTGAATGCTTCCTCCTTATTGCGGACAGCAGTAGAACAGGCGTGAGTAAACCAAGATTTTTTAGCATTAGTCTGAGAGAAAGAGAATGGAATGTATGCTTCCATGCCCGATAGGATTACCTCGGTAATGCGTTCAGCACTCTCCGAGGGTCCTCGGCCATGGAAGCAGAAATCATTCCATGGGAAATCAAAGAAGTACTGCCGAAGAGCCTCCCAGTCGGCAGCGCCAAAGTGCCACAAGCGCCGCCGGCTAGGAGGATCGGGTGGCTGTACTGGAGAGATAGGACAGGTGACAGAGATAAGTTTATGGTCGGAGGAGCCCAAAGGAGAGAAAAGATCGACAGTATAAAAAGAAGGGTTAGAAGTTAGAAACAGGTCAAGAATGTTGGGCCGATCTCCGATGCGATCCGGGATACGGGTGGGATGCTGAACTAACTGCTCTAGGTCATTTAGGATAGAAAAGACGTAGGCTTGTTCACCAGGTGGATCAGTAGTGTGAGAGGAGAGCCATTGGCGGTGGTGAACGTTGAAATCTCCTAAGATGGAGATTTCTGAGAAAGGAGAAATGGATAGAATGTGTTCCACTGTAGAGTTTAGATAGTCAAAGAATTTAGGAAAGTTGGTAGAGTTAGGGGAAAGATAGACAGCACAGAAATATTTAGTAAGAGAATGACAGGAAAGTTTGAGCCATAAAGTTGAGAATTCAGAGGAGTCGAAATCGGGAACACGAGAGCAAGTGAGTTGTTGTGCACATATGCACAACATCCGCCTTTGGCTTTGAAACTAGGATAGAGAAAGTAGGAGGATACAGAGAAGGGGTTGCTGGATGTTGCTACAGACACCTGGGTTTCGGTGAGGAAGAGAAGATCAGGTTTGTAGGAGAGATGGTGCTCAACAGAGTGAAAGTTAGAGGAAAGTCCGCGAATGTTGCAGAAATTAATAGAAAGAGTAACAGGCCGAGGTCCAGGTAATTGTGTGGGGTCGTCAGGGGATGGTCGGTCGGGTGAGGGGGCATTTATGGAATTATTTGAGCTCTCAATAGATACGAGGACTAGGTAAGGTGGTGATTACTGTTGTGGCACATGGCTATAGGGAGCCTTCATAATGTGATATAACTGAGCCTTAGTAAGAAGTACTATTTTGGCTATACTGGAAGTATTGAGGGGAGGGAGACTGGATCTACTTTGCGAGGAGGACTGGGACAGCTGTGATAGGAACGTCTCTCTTATATTGCTCAGTCTTCATTCCATGGTATAGCTGAGGTGCTAATTTGATTATCCGTGTGACGCTTCTGCATAGTAGCCACGTGCGGGCATGCGCACACGTCGGCTGCCCAGCCGTTTAGAAACCGGCTGGCGGCAGCCGGCCGGCCGGCTTTTCCTTAGTATATATCCTACGACAATGTAACTAATGTCTGGGATATTCTTATGTTGTTTCACAGCTTGTAGCTGCCCTTATTCTTAACCAACGCATCTTAGTATATTTTATTCTCGATAGTTGATTGTTTCATTATAATATATAAGATGTAAGTCTAGTGAGAGTGGGAGGAGACGAGCGGGAGAGAGAGAGACCGGCTGGGGGACGTCGCTTCGCGCGGAGAGTCCAGCTTGGGACGAGCCTGATGTTGCCATATGCATTTGATCGCAATGTTAGGCTTAGTTTCGACTCACGCAAGGGGTAGAGGATTTTGACCCGGCAACTGTGTTGAGTGTTGCCAATAGCATGGGATGTATTTCGCATGCCTAGGGTGGGGTCCAGACAGATTCAAGACTCAGAGCTCACCTCACTGTCGTACCCTTCGGACCCCCTTGATATCTATCCCTCTCAACCCCACTTAGAAACTTTCTCTCTTACTTTGTATACCTTCTTTCCACTGCTTCACCAATCTATTTAATTATCCCATCCCCTTGATAGACCTTATATCTATTATTGTATTAACGACGAGCTCTCAGATAATTAGATAGGATTTTGGGCCTTATGCAGAGATGTAATTGTTAATGAGACCTAGGAAGCTTTTTTGTTGTCTCATATTTGGTGGTTTCATGCTTGCTAGTGTGTTCTTGTGTCAGGTTAGCAGGGGCTAGACCGGAGGGGAGGCTTTTTGCGATCCTTTAAGTAAAGTCTGCTGGTGCGAGTCCTATGGACCCGCACGACTTTACTAGGATACCCGTGGGAGTCTGGGGGCATTTTCTTGTCTGTGTCCCTGTGTGTCTAGTGTTGTGTTGTGTGAGGGACCTTGCCTAATCCACTCAGCACTGCGCTAGCACGTCTTGCTTTTGTTTTAGGGTCGCCAGGAGAGAGTCAGATACTTGCAATCTGAGTCTCTCAAGAGAGCACCCTTTCAATTAGAGTAATTTGGCGCACAGACTTGGGAACGTCCCTAGGCTAGAGCAGGTGGCTCAGCCCGGGTATCCGAAGCCTATATCCTTCCAGCTAGACCTCTGCCACCTGGCAGATTAACAGCTAGGGGTTTATGTCTGTATGCTTGTTATTGTGCCACAGTTTACCGTTTTTGTGAGCATTGTGAGTCAGGGTGTGGCTTAGAGACTCTGTCCGAGCAGGCTTGCCTGACTAAGAGTGAGAAGCACACCTGTATGTGGTTATGTTGCGAGTTGCTGCCTTTATTTAATTATACCTATGCCATTATACACTGTAGGTCCTATCACTAGTATTTATTCCTGCTTATGAGTTGAGAGTTCTCTAAATCCGTAACGAACTTTCTTTGCTAAGCATCAGATCCTACAGTAGCCGCATGCAGTTTAGAACCCCGCATCTTGTCTACCGGTACGATGTTTTGAGGACTGTTTGCTTTCACCTTCTTTCACGCAGGGGTGATTAGTTGTATTAATTAACGTAACGTTAAATGTACTTTCTTCTAGTTTGTTATTAAATTGTTTCTGCAATTTAATTCCGTTATCTATCTTTTCCTTGAAGCTTTAAGTCAACTTAATTGTGTGATCTTTTATATAGCCTGCTTGACTATCAGCAGTCTATAGTGCGTGCACCCTGTAACCGAGTCATAGGATACCTTGTTGTCCAGGCAGGACTCTTAACGGTTTAGGGTGGTTTGTTGCCTGGGTTTATAGATAAGGGTTGGATCTAGCGTTTTCCGTTGTTGCTTGTTGCCGCATACCTAGTCCAATAGAAAGAGCCCAGTGTTTATATATCCCAGGACGTAACAAATGGCGACCTTGCATAGGATTTACTGAACAGAGGAATATAGTGGTCATTTGTTTTGAGATTCCTTATGATTAGAGGAATACAGTGGACATAGTTTTTTTTTGGAGCCACCAATATAACACATTAAAGACTTTAAATAACATTAGTATATACATACTTGCAGAGGAGATAAGGCACATTCTATAACCGTGATAATTACTGCAGTACACAAACATGTCTAGTACATCAGAACACAGTGATGGGTCAGGTCACGATACGGGCTCGGAGGGAGAAAAACCTGTGGAGTGGCTACTCGATAGCGAGGAGGGTGCTAGAAGATTTTTAGAGGTGCCCCTTACCGCTGCCAGGGTGTTGAAGCTGAATAAGTATGGCTTAAAGTGTGTGGCAGGTCTTCAGGGTCACCAGGGTTTAAGTGGCATGAGGAAAGATCAGCTGAGGACTTTGATATTGGGTTTAGAAGGGAGAGGCGACTGGGGGCCCCGGTCCCCAGCCCCCCCTCCACTCTACCCCCATATCAAACGTCAGGGTGCCTGAATTTAGTACATACCCCCAAATTGATGGTCAATGGCAGCGTGGAATTCAATCACAGGGACCCTCCCCATTAAATGCATCTTCCCCTCCTCAAGGGTTGACTCCAGATTTGTTGTTTCGGCTTGAGATGGCCAAGGTTGAGGCTGCCGAGAGACAGGCTAGTGTGCAGGCTGAGGTTGCTATAGCTCAGGTTGAGGCTACCGAAAGACAGGCTAGAGCTCAGGTTGAGGCTGCCGAGAGACAGGCTAGTGTGCAGGCTGAGGCTGCAGAGAGAACAGCTATACGAGAGGCTGAACTGCAGGCAGAGTCTACTCTGGAATGGAAACTTTTATTCCTCATCAAAAGTACAGTAAAAGATCTAATTCACCTAAATGGTTTGACCATAATTGTGCTAGAGTAACTGAACAAAAAGCAATAGCCTACAATGCATACACAAGATCAAAAACACATGAAGCCTTTAATTACTTTAGAAACATCAGAAATCATGCCAAAACTAAACCTAACTAAATCAAACTTTCTCCAGAAGCAGGCAAATAAACTTCTAAATAATCCAAATGATAACAAAATATTTTGGTCTACTCTTAACTCATTTAAATCCAACTTCACTACTGCTTCATCCATTCCACCATTAAAATCTCCGACTGGCAATCTTGTAAGTGACCCACGAGGTAAAGCTAACCTTCTTGCGGATATTTTCTCCACCAACTCAACCTTAGATGAAATAAATCAAGATGTCCCTGTACTTAATTTTAATTCACCTGAAATTCCCTCACTTAAGATCCACACCAGACATGTCAAAACTATTTTGCAGAATCTCTCAGTAGATAAGGCTCCTGGTCCAGATGAAATTCCTCCAATAGTACTTAAGAATTGCTCCTTGGTGCTCGCTCCTGTATTGGCAAAAATTTTCCGTCTGTGTACTCATACCTCATGCTTCCCAGTACCCTGGAAAGAAGCAAACATCCATCCAGTTCCTAAAAAAGGTGCCTCTTCAGATCCAGCAAACTACAGACCAATAGCTATAACTTCCACTCTTGGCAAAGTTTTTGAAATTATATTAAATAATCACATAATTAAGCATCTGGAGAATAATAAATTAATCAGTGATAGGCAATATGGTTTTAGACGATGTCGATCAACTGCAGACATTCTTTGCCTTCTTACGCATCAAATCAACCAAGCTACAGACCAACATGGTGAAACACATACAATAGCACTGGATATATCAAAGGCATTTGATAGAGTCTGGCATCAATCCTTATTGTCGAAGATGTCACACTACGGCCTTGCATCATTAGTTCCACTAATTTCTTCTTATCTTCATAACAGAAAAAAACAACAACAACAACAGAAAAATACGTGTAATGGTAGATGGCCTTTATTCTCAATTTCACTCAATAAATGCTGGTGTTCCCCAGGGATCAGTTTTGGCCCCAACTCTGTTCCTCATTCATATCAATGATCTCATATCTACCACTCATAATCCAATACATTCCTACGCAGATGACTCAACACTCCACAGTTCCTTCACATTTACCAATTCTTTCACCCAACCCGATCTTATAAATTAAAAAATAAACACTGCAATTTCTCTGAACCAGGACCTTTCTAGAATTAATGAATGGGGACAAGAGAATCTAGTTTCCTTTAATGCACAGAAAACCAAGTACTGTACATTCAATTTTCTAACCGACAGAATCTCACTGACTCCCATATATTTTTTAATGATGTAAATATTCCCACTTCCCCTAGTATTGACATTCTCGGTGTAACATTAACTACTAACTTGAGCTGGACACATTATGTTAGAAGCATTGCTAAGAATGCCTCTAAAAAACTGGGACTCCTGTACAGAGTTCGAGAATTCTTCACTGACGAGCAGTTGGCCGTAATATATAAAAGTCATGTGCGCTCTCAGATGGATTACTGTTCACCTCTGTGGGGTGGAAGTGGAGTGGTTGCATTGAGGCAGTTGGACAAAATTCAAAATAAAGCTATTAGATTAATCAATAACCCTGCAATCACACAGGACCTTCCTACATTAGCCATACGAAGAAACGTTGCATCCCTTGCATTATTCTACAGATATTTTCACAGCAATTGTTCCGAGGAACTTGCTTCAATTGTGCCGCCTCTCCACATCTTTCCCGTAGAACTAGGGCAGCTGAGAGCGCCCATGAATTTACACTTTCTCCTCCACAATGCAGAACTTCTGCTTATCAGAATTAATTTATCCCCAGAGCTACTACTCTTTGGAATTCACTTCCCTCGAATTGCTTTCCACAAACTTACAATCTACAAATGTTTAAATCCAGTTGTTACAAACATTTTATGAATGGAGGATGCCTTTAGGCACATGGACCTTTTTGTTTTATCTGTGTTTTTCCTTCCTCCGTTCATTGTCTCTTAAAAAAAAAAAAAAAAAAAAAAAAAAGGTATCAGGCTGACAGGGAGCTGGAGAGATCTCCAGTGGAGGTAACAGGGCAAAATATTGGGGGAGATAACAGACATCGGGACCAATCATTGTCGCACCTGCTTAAATTAGTTCCTGTGTTCGATGAATCATGTGTGACTGAGTTTTTTATGCGAAAGTGTCAGGAACACCAGTGGCCTCAGGAAAAGTGGGCAGCATTAGTTTCATCAAGACTCCTAGGAAAGGGGCTAAAAGCGTATGATGCACTACCTTTAGAGTCCTGTGTAGTTTATGATGAGCTAAAGAAGGCTGTGCTACAGGCCTATGAGTTACAACCAGAAGCTTACCGCTTGAAGTTTCGGGGTGTTACTAAGGGCAAGGATAGTACATTCCTAGAACACGCCCGGGACTTGTCTGATGCACTACGACATTGGCTGCGTTCCGAGAGGGCAGCTACTTTTGAGGAGTTGAGTGAGCTGGTTCTCTTGGAGCAGTTCTTTAAGTGCACAGGCGGGGACTTAACATTAAATATAAAGGAAAACAATCCTAGAACTCTCCAGGAGGCAGCAGAAATGGCTGACCGCCGACTGTCATTAATTCGAGGGTGCGAAGCAGCAGCTAGGAGTGAGTCGGGTGCAAAGGATCGTACCCCTCCCCCTCCCAAGAATTTTGATACACATAAATACACAAAACCATGTAGCACTGACAATAAAACTGAACATAAACCAAATACCGTCCCGTATAAGAAGTCTAATGGTACCTCCCACTCCCAAGGGAAACCAAAGAGTAAAGAGTGCTTTGCATGTCACAAGGAGGGTCACTTTGCAAATGCTTGTCCGAACAAGCCACCAAACAAGGTTGTGTCATTGGTCTGCACCATAGGGGTGTCGCCTATATCTTCTGAGTTTGCCCAGGGTAGTTCGTCAGAGGTTGGGACACAGCCTGTGTTCAAGAGTCCGGAAGGCTCGAACCCTGTCCGCGACGTCTTTGGGGGTCATAGAGGGCATGGTTTTGTGAGGTGGGCTGGCGAAAGGCGAGGAGTTAAGCTATTGCGTGATACGGGGGCTTCTCAGACCTTGTTAAAGAACTTTACTGGTAGGCCGATTAACGCTGCTCGGGTGGTGGTAGTTCAGGGGATCAATGCTACGAAGTCCTACCCGCTGGTGCGGATGGAGCTGGAGGTGGGTGGTGTGGCGAAGGAGCTGGATGTCGGAATTGTAGAGAACTTGCCTGTTGGGGGCGTCGACCTCCTCCTCGGCAACGACTTTGCGGTGCCTGCTTCTAAGGTTTCACCCTTGGTCGTTGCCGAGAAGGCGGCCGACGTTAGTAGGGAGGAACAGGAGTGGGTTGAGAAGTGTAGCGTACAAACCATGGCGTGTGTTGTGACGCGTTCTCAGACATCCGGAGCCTTGCAGCCACCACCTCAGTCTATCAAACCACGGAGGAAAGGTCACAAGAAAACGGGAAGTGTTGGTCAATTGGAGAGTTTTGAGCCGGCAGTGTTTCTTGGTGACTCATTATTGGCACCTATGTTAGAGTCTGGAGAGGCCCCGGGGCCTGTCACCGCTAGTGCAGGTGCAGGGCAGGAAGAGACTCTGCGACAGCATCGTTATGCGCAGCGTGAGGAAAGGATGGCTCAGCGGGACATTGGAGGTGGAAATAAATTATTTAAGATGAACTTGGATAATCTCGCACCTGCTGATATATGTTCCTTGCAGCTGGAAGATCCTGAAGTCAGGGCGTGTGGTAATGGTGCTATCGAACTGGAGAGCGATGGGGATGCGCAGCCTGGTGATTTTTTCTTGTCCGAGGGGATCTTGTATCGGAGACATCAGGATCCCAAGAAAAAGTGGGATGGCGGGTCAGGATTAGTGGACCAGTTAGTAGTACCGAGGGTGTGCCGTGAGAGCTTATTGAGATTAGCTCATGATGTGCCTTTGGCAGGGCACCTGGGGGCACGTAAGACGGAGGCAGCTCTGAGCAAGCTTTTCTGGTGGCCTGGGTTAAAGGCGAGTGTCGTGTCATGGGTATCACAGTGTCACACTTGTCAAGTTGTTGGGAAACCCAATCAGGTCATTCCGAGAGCCCCGTTACAACCCATCCCTGTCATTGGGCCGCTCTTCAGCAAAGTAGTTATCGATATGGTTGGCCCATTGCCCCCCACTAGTGCCGGCAATAAATTTTTACTAACTGTAATGGATGTAGCAACACGGTATCCAGATGCTTACCCCATGCGCAACGCGATGGCTAAGACTGTTGTCAAAAACCTACTTGTCTACTTCTCTCGTTATGGCTACCCTCAGGAGATCCAGTCTGATCAGGAATCCAATTTTACTTCTGCTGTTTAACCCGGGAACTGCGGGGAGACTCTTAAGAGTTCCCCCGGCGGACTGCGGGGAGACTCTTAACCCTTTGGCGCACCTATAGTTTCCAATCAAAGTTTTTCCCACTCCCAAAGTATATCTCAGCTCACTCAGAGCCAGTTTTGTGCCCGGCGATAATTTGTTTCTGTGACGTTTTTATCCAACAAAGAATCCTTGTATTTGGATTAATGAGGTACCATCGGCTTCGTTATTGATTGAACTTGAAGATAAGCGAATAAAAACATAGAATAAATACAAAACAACCACATTGGGGCACTCCGAAATAAGAATTGTAAAAAAAAAAGTAAATACCTTCTCTCCAACTCGCACTAGCTCAAAATTTTGCCCGCAACATTTTTGATTTGCATACACAAATGGAAGCGAAATTTATTGAGGATTCCACTGGTAACTTCAGAATTACTATAAACCAAATAGTTACTGAGATACACGAATAAACGTGAAAGTATCGAAACACAGACTGAGCTGTACTCTGCTCCCTTCCCAGCCAGCCGTGAGTAAACGGTTAAACTGAGGGGGTTGCCAATTGTACCCATTGAACTAGACGTAATACTTAATATCTATGCCAAATATGACGCGCGTCAGACGAAAACTTAATTTTTGGCGAATATTTTTAAGTTTAATGACTCTTAACGAGTCATCGTGCGCCTAGGAAAAAAATACCTAATGACTCTGAACGAGTCATCGTGCGCCAAAGGGTTAAGAGTGAGTGAAAAAAAAATCAACTTTTGACATCGAAAAAAACAAATAAATAAATAAAAATTTTGGCCCCTGGGCCATGCAAAATCTCAGTCCTCTACCTCCCCTCCTTCCCCACTTTCCTCCTCTCCTTCAGTTATCACCTATTTTCCCTGTTATTCCCTTATTCTGAGGTATATTTTCGTGCTAACATTAGAAATCCGGTTGGAGGGTGTGGTCATCACTGATAGCAAGCGAATGCAAGAGAGAGAGAGAGAGTATCGATCGACTGTGTCTCAGTGGCCTTGGGGGAAATTGGCGGGAAAGCAGCTTGCCTCACCCATACATTATACAACTCGCGGGCTATATCTCCGATTTTGACCATCCAAACGCTGTTTTCACTCGTTTTATTGTTGTTTCAGGTTATTTTTTATATATTTTTTTTTTAAGAGACAATGAACGGAGGAAGGAAAAACACAGACAAAACAAAAAGGTCCATGTGCCTAAAGGCATCCTCCATTCATAAAATGTTTGTAACAACTGGATTTAAACATTTGTAGATTGTAAGTTTGTGGAAAGCAATTCGAGGGAAGTGAATTCCAAAGAGTAGTAGCTCTGGGGATAAATGAATTCTGATAAGCAGAAGTTCTGCATTGTGGAGGAGAAAGTGTAAATTCATGGGCGCTCTCAGCTGCCCTAGTTCTACGGGGATAGATGTGGAGAGGCGGCACAATTGAAGCAACTTCCTCGGAACAATTGCTGTGAAAATATCTGTAGAATAATGCAAGGGATGCAACGTTTCTTCGTATGGATAATGTAGGAAGGTCCTGTGTGATTGCAGGGTTATTGATTAATCTAATAGCTTTATTTTGAATTTTGTCCAACTGCCTCAATGCAACCACTCCACTTCCACCCACAAGAGGTGAACAGTAATCCATCTGAGAATGCACATGACTTTTATATATCACGGCCAACTGCTCGTCAGTGAAGAATTCTCGAACTCTGTACAGGAGTCCCAGTTTTTTAGAGGCATTCTTAGCAATGCCTCTAACATTATGTGTCCAGCTCAAGTTAGTAGTTAATGTTACACCGAGAATGTCAATACTAGGGGAAGTGGGAATATTTACATCATTAAAAAATATATGGGAGTCAGTGAGATTCTGTCGGTTAGAAAATTGAATGTACTTGGTTTTCTGTGCATTAAAGGAAACTAGATTCTTTTGTCCCCATCCATTAATTCTAGAAAGGTCCTGGTTCAGAGAAATTACATTGTTTATTTTTGAATTTATAAGATCGGGTTGGGTGAAAGAATTGGTAAATGTGAAGGAACTGTGGAGTGTCGAGTCATCTGCGTAGGAATGTATTGGATTATGAGTGGTAGATATGAGATCATTGATATGAATGAGGAACAGAATTGGGGCCAAAACTGATCCCTGGGGAACACCAGCATTTATTGAGTGAAATTGAGAATAAAGGCCATCTACCATTACACGTATTTTTCTGTTATGAAGATAAGAAGAAATTAGTGGAACTAATGATGCAAGGCCGTAGTGTGACATCTTCGACAATAAGGATTGATGCCAGACTCTATCAAATGCCTTTGATATATCCAGTGCTATTGTATGTGTTTCACCATGTTGGTCTGTAGCTTGGTTGATTTGATGCGTAAGAAGGCAAAGCATGTCTGCAGTTGATCGACATCGTCTAAAACCATATTGCCTATCACTGATTAATTTATTATTCTCAAGATGCTTAATTATGTGATTATTTAATATAATTTCAAAGACTTTACCAAGAGTGGAAGTTATAGCTATTGGTCTGTAGTTTGATGGATCTGAAGAGGTACCTTTTTTAGGAACTGGATGGATGTTTGCTTCTTTCCAGGGTACTGGGAAGCATGAGGTATGAGTACACAGACGGAAAATTTTTGCCAATACAGGAGCGAGCACCAAGGAGCAATTCTTAAGTACTATTGGAGGAATTTCATCTGGACCAGGAGCCTTATCTACTGAGAGATTCTGCAAAATAGTTTTGACATGTCTGGTGTGGATCTTAAGTGAGGGAATTTCAGGCGAATTAAACTTAAGTACAGGGACATCTTGATTTATTTCATCTAAGGTTGAGTTGGTGGAGAAAATATCCGCAAGAAGGTTAGCTTTACCTCGTGGGTCACTTACAAGATTGCCAGTCGGAGATTTTAATGGTGGAATGGATGAAGCAGTAGTGAAGTTGGATTTAAATGAGTTAAGAGTACAGTATACACACACACACACACATCTACAAAACCATACAGTACACACACACACATCTACACAACCATACAGTACACACACACACACACATCTACACAACCATACAGTACACACACACACATCTACACAACCATATAGTACACACACACACACACACATCTACACAACCATACAGTACACACACACACACACACATCTACACAACCATATAGTACACACACACATGCACACACATCTACACAACCATACAGGACACACACATCTACACAACTATATAGTACACACACACACACACACATCTACACAACCATACAGTACACACACACATCTACACAACCATACAGTACACACACACACACACATCTACACAACCATACAGTACACACACACACACAACCATACAGTACACACACACACACATCTACACAACCATACAGTACACACACACATCTACACAACCATACAGTACACATACACACACACATCTACACAACCATACAGTACACACACACACACACATCTACACAACCATACAGTACACACACGCACACAACCATACAGTACACACACACACACATCTACACAACCATACAGTACACACACACACACACTACACAACCATACAGTACACACACACACACAACCATACAGTACACAGACACATCTACACAACCATACAGTACACACACACACACACACATCTACACAACCATATAGTACACACACACACACATCTACACAACCATACAGTACACACACACACACATCTACACAACCATACAGTACACACACACATACATCTACACAACCATATAGTACACACACACATCTACACAACCATATAGTACACACACACACACACACATCTACACAACCATACAGTACACACACACATACACACACATCTACACAACCATACAGTACACACACACACACACACATCTACACAACCATACAGTACACACACACACACACATCTACACAACCATATAGTACACACACACATACACAACCATACAGTACACACACACACACATCTACACAACCATACAGTACACACACACACACACACACATCTACACAACCATATAGTACACACATACACACACATCTACACAACCATACAGTACACACACACACACACATCTACAGTACACACACACACACACATCTACACAACCATACAGTACACACACACACACACATCTACACAACCATATAGTACACACACACACACACACATCTACACAACCATACAGTACACACACACACACACACACACATCTACACAACCATACAGTACACACACTCTCCCGATTCGCCTGAAGCCAGGATATCCCCCACGCCAGCAAGCGACTCTAATGGCGGGCAGGCACAGCCACAGCCACAGCAGGGACCGCCACAACAGGGACAGCCACAGCAAGGTGCCCGGGGAAGGGCCCGAGGAAGGGCCCGAGGAAGGGCCGGAAGAGGTGCTCGGGTACGTGCTCGGGGAGGTGCCCCAGGAGGTGCCCCAGGAGGTGCCCCGGGAGGTGCCCCAGGAGGTGCCCCGGGAGGTGCCCCAGGAGGTGCCCCAGGAGGTGCCCCGGGAGGTGCCCCACGAGTGGTCGGGAGGGGCAGGAGGCCGGACGAGCCACCTATCTTTCAGTGGGAGCACTGCGAGCCTCGGGATATGCCTGGGGTTCCACCCAATTTTGATAAGGGGCCAAATGGCGTCCAGCCTGCCTTTCCCTGTACTGAAAATGATACCCCTTATGACTACTTCCGAGCATTCTTTGACGATGAATTGCTCGGGGACATGGTAAGGGAGACAAACCTCTACGCAAGCCAGCACTCCGAAGAGATGGCCTCGCCCCACATGAGGAGATGGACGCCCATCGATATCCCTGAGCTCCTCGTGTTTTTGGCCCTCACCATGCTAATGCCCCACATGAGAAAGCACAACATGCTGGATTATTGGCTGATGCATGACATTAGATCAACGCCAGTCTTCAACATGTACATGCCCAGGGACCAATACCGACAAATTCTCAAGTGCTTGCACTTTGTCGACAACACTGCCGGAGGTGCCGGAGGTGCCGGAGGCTGCCGGAGGTGGGGAGGTGTGGTGGAGTGGTCTTGCCACTGGCCTGGTAATCCAAAGGTCCCGGGTTCAAATCCCGATGTATCAATGGGAAGATATTATTGGGATGGAATTTGTGCTGTACCTAGTATCAGTGCATTACCACAAAGCCCACCGAAACGTCAATAAAATACCCTCATTGTTTCCTGATTAAATAGCACTGTATGAATATTCCCATATTCAAAATATGCTATAGGGGTGCAATGCCTGGTGAGTTATCTGCTCAACAGGTGGCGTTGTGTGTGTGTGTAAGTGTGAGAGTCCGAGTGTAGGAAGTGAGACAGTGAAGCACGGGAACGAGGTGGCTTCAGAGATGGGGTCGTTTCGGGCCATGAGTGAGCACCGTGCCTCATGTGAAGGCAAGATGGCAGGTGCTCGTTGTACTCTACGTGCTTCACATGTCTCACTCCCTAGACTGGAACAAGACCTCACGGGCTTCACTGTTCATTGTAAAGCGGTGAATGTTAAGGCTCTCAGCCTATGCCCGAGAGGAAGTAAGTTGGAATATAGAAAAAAAAAAAAAAAAAAAAAAAAAAACACGGAGCTGACAAGCTTTGGAAAATCTGGCCATTCCTGAACTCCCTCCTGAACAGGTATCGCCGGTTTTTCAAACCTTTTCAGAATGTCGTGATCGATGAGTCCTTGATCCTCTTCCGTGGACGTCTCTCTTTCAGGCAGTACATTCCGTCGAAGCGTCACCGCTTCGGGATCAAGTTCTTTGTACTGTGTGACTGCGAGACAGGATACGTGATGGACCTCATCATCTACACCGCTACTGATGTGGACATTCCAAACGACCCACTGGGTCTTTCAGGGGCGGTTGTGAAGACACTGATGGAGCCGTATCTGGATGCCAACCGTATCTTGTACACCGACAATTTCTACACCTCTCCTCTCCTTGCCAGGTATCTCCTTGCAAGGAGCACGGGAAGCTGTGGAACTGTCAGGGCAAACAGGAAACACTGGCCCAAGTTTCATGCTACACAGAAAGGAGTCATCTTCCGGAAGAAGAGCAGCAGTGACAGTATTCTGGCTATTTGTTGGCATGACACAAAGCCAGTCAATGTCCTCTCCACCTTCCACAAGTCCACAATGAGAGATAGCGGGAAGAAGAGATACCACATGGACCCTGTCACCCGCGAGAAGCATCTAGTAGCTATCTCCAAACCTGACCTTGTTATGGACTACAACATAAACATGCGGTTGGTGGATAAGAGTGACATGCAAATCACTGCTGTTGACTGCCTCAGGAAGACGTGTAAGTGGTATAAGAAGGTGGTACTCCATCTTCTTGATGTCACTATCCTGAACGCGTACAACCTGTGGATGACGCGGACAGGAAAGAAGAGCTCGGTAAGGCTGTTCGCGAAGGAAATCATCGACTCCATCTTCAGGAAGCACGGAACCACACGTATGCTACCACCTCCGAGGCCGATCGTGAATATGCCTGTCCGCCTTGAGAGCCGGGACTACTTCTCGACCCACATGCTTGTGTTTTGCCCCCGCTCAGCATCACAAATCGCAGCCAACCGGAAGCACGGACTGAAGCAGTGCCACGTCTGCAGACACACAACAAGGAGGAACCAAATCAGGAAGGAAACCACGTTCATGTGTAGTTATTGCAATGTGGGACTATGCGCTTCTCCATGTTACACCGAGTACCACACACTGGAACACTTCTAGACCTCTTCCAAGACCTCCTCCTCCTCTAGACCTCTTGCCAATCATTCATAAGTTCATTCAATCATTCATTCATCTATTTCAAACTACCTCATGAATTCATGTCATTCAATCATTCATATGGTGGAATAGCACACTACCCAAACACAAGTGCATTCATCATCATCAGCAACATCACCCATTACATCCATAAGTTTCTAATCTCATCCATCCATCTGCTTCTTGGTCTACCTCATACATCCATGTCATTTGTCTACCTCAATCATATAACTGCCTTTTATCTACCTCAATCCTATAACTGCCTTTTCTACCTCAATGATATGTGGATTACACCTCCTGGGAACACCACAAACAAAAAAATGAGTCGTTAACACTACCCCATAGGGTGATTTGGAAATGTGTTGAAATAATATTATTTATAAAACAAAACAAAATTCCTGCAAAGCAAGCGAAACAGAGAGAGAGAGTGAAAATGCACGCCTCTATATATATATATATATATATATATATATATATATATATATATATATATATAATATATATATATACCGGTATATATATATATATATACGCCTATCAAATTATTTCAATCAATATACGGTATATATATATATATATATATATATATATATATATATATATATATATATACCGTATATTGTTATCAATCATTTGATAGGCATACATATCATGTACGGTACATTGTAGGGACAGAAATGTACCGTATACCGTGATATATACGCCTATCAAATGATTGAAATCAATATACACCAATATATAGTATATATATATATATATTGATATCAATCATTTGATAGGCGTATATATCACGGTATACGGTACATTTCTCTCCTTACGAAAGGAGAGAGAAGAGTCATAACAATTTCAAGGTCACCTTCGTAAGGAAACAAATATACCGTACATGGTGATATATATACGCCTATCAAATGATTGATATCAATATTCACCAATATACAGTATATATATATATATATATATACTGTATATACCGTATATTGATATCAATCATTTGATAGGCATACATATCACCATGTACGGTACATTGTAGGGACAGAAATGTACCGTATACCGTGATATATACGCCTATCAAATGATTGAAATCAATATACACCAATATACAGTATATATATATTGATATCAATCATTTGATAGGCATATATATCAGGTACATTTCTGTCCTTACGAAAGGAGAGAGAAGAGTCATAGCAATGTCAAGGTCACATGTACGGTACATTGTAGGGACAGAAATGTACCGTATACCGTGATATATACGCCTATCAAATGATTGAAATCAATATACACCAATATACAGTATATATATATATTGATATCAATCATTTGATAGGCGTATATATCACGGTATACGGTACATTTCTCTCCTTACGAAAGGAGAGAGAAGAGTCATAGCAATTTCAAGGTCACCTTCGTAAGGAAACAAATATACCGTACATGGTGATATATACGCCTATCAAATGATTGATATCAATATTCACCAATATACAGTATATATATATATATATATATTATATATACCGTATATTGATATCAATAATTTAATAGGCATACATATCACCATGTATGGTACATTGTAGGGACAGAAATATACCGTATACCGTTATATATACGCCTATCAAATGATTGATATCAATATACACCAATATACAGTATATATATATATATATATATATATATATATATATATATATATATATATATATACCGTATTTGTACGGTAGCTTGTAAGGAATGAAATTTATTAGTGATAAATGAAAGAGAATACAGAAACTGAACTGAAGAAAGAGTGAAAAAGATATAATAATACAGAAATATTACAAGCAAATAAAGAAAGAGGGATTAGAGAAAAGAATAATGAGAATTACATATACGAAAGGGAGAAATATAGAGAAGAGAGAAAGGTAGGAAGGGAGACAGCGCGTACGAAGGAGAAAGGAGGAGAGAGAGAGAAAGCGAGCTAGCCAGAGAGAGAGAGAGAGAGAGAGTCAGACAGACAGACAAGAGGAGTGAGAGAGACAGAAAGAGAGAGAGAGAGAGAGAGAGAGAATACAGAGAATACAGAAATAAGGAGAAACAAGAGAAAATAAGAGGGCTTACCGAAGGAATAATAGACGCGCGTGAGGCCGAAGTCAGGACAAAGCGAACGCATCCGAACGCGCCTGGGAAATAGACCAAAAAGTAGCCTCTCTTCCTCACCTCCTCCCACCCTCCACACTCGCTCACTTCATTCAGAATAGACTTCTATGGGGAGACGGAGAGTTGCTCATTCCAAAAATTATTGTTTCGTTCCGATTGGAGCCATAGTTACGGCGCTAGGGCGAGTGAAAGTGAGCGAATATTTCGGGATTGTGCCCGCTGGGCGGCTCGGTGTAAAATACCGCCTAGCCCGCCAATAAGGTGTTAATGAGACCTAGGAAGCTTTTTTGTTGTCTCATATTTGGTGGTTTCATGCTTGCTGGTGTGTTCTTGTGTCAGGTTAGCAGGGGCTAGACCGGAGGGGAGGCTTTTTGCGATCCTTTAAGTAAAGTCTGCTGGTGCGAGTCCTGTGGACCCGCACGACTTTACTAGGATACCCGTGGGAGTCTGGGGGCATTTTCTTGTCTGTGTCCCTGTGTGTCCAGCGTTGTATTGTGTGAGGGCCCTTGCCTAGTCCACTCAGCACTGTGCTAGCACGTCTTGCTTTTGTTTTAGGGTCGCCAGGAGAGTCAGATACTTGTGATCTGAGTCTCTCAAGAGAGCACCCTTTCAATTAGAGTAATTTGGCGCACAGGCTTGGGAACGTCCCTAGGCTAGAGCAGGTGGCTCAGCCCGGGTATCTGAAGCCTATATCCTTCCGGCTAGACCTCTGCCGCCTGGCAGATTAACAGCTAGGGGTTTATTATCTCTGTATGCTTGTTATTGTGCCACAGTTTTACCGTTTTTGTGAGCATTGTTTGTCAGGGTGTGGCTTAGAGACTCTGTCCGAGCAGGCTTGCCTGACTAAGAGTGAGAAGCACACCTGTATGTGCTTATGTTGTGAGTTGCTACCTTTATTTAATTATACCTATGCCATTATACACTGTATGGCCTATCACTAGTATTTATTCCTGCTTATGAGTTAAGAGTTCTCTAAATCCGTAACGTACTTTCTTTGCTAAGCATCAGATCCTACAGTAGCCGCATGCAGTTTAGAAACCCGCATCTTGTCTACCGGTACGATGTTTTGAGGACTGTTTGCTTTCACCTTCTTTCACGCAGGGGTGATTAGTTGTATTAATTAACGTAACGTTAAATGTACTTTCTTCTAGTTTGTTATTAAATTGTTTCTGCAATTTAATTCTGTTATCTATCTTTTCCTTGAAGCTTTAAGTCAACTTAATTGTGTGATCTTTTATATAGCCTGCACCCTGTAACCGAGTCATAGGATACCTCGTTGTCCAGGCAGGACTCTTGACGGTTTAGGGTGGTTTGTTGCCTGGGTTTATAGATAAGGGTTGGATCTAGCGTTTTCCGTTGTTGCTTGTTGCCGCATACCTAGTCCAATAGAAAGAGCCCAGTGTTTATATATACCAGGACGTAACAGCGGGTCCCGACAATATTCGGGTGGGATTTTGAGCACATTATCGGCTCTGAGAGAGAGTCCACGCATTGGGAGGATCGCAGGCGGGCTCTGACCGCTCGGCCTGGGCCTAGCGAGGTAACTGGCGTCCCTACCACACCCCTACACATCCCTCGCCTTGTGAGGATGAGGATATTCTGAGGAAATTACCGTATTTTAGGGTTTTTGCCCTCGTGTTGCAACATCGTTGCAAGACAACCCGTGGTCGTAGAAGGATGATTCAGGTGTCATTCGAAAGCTCTATTATCGAGCTTTCACGGATACATAATTGTATTACGCTCTGGCTCTTGTTTATGCATGAAAAAGAGCATGGAATAAAGCTCGTTTAGGGTAAATATGCCTGCCTGCCAGGTAGTAGAAGTTACAAATATCCCCTTTTGACAGGGGTTAACATTAATCCTCCATTACAAACCCCAATGCACTAGAATAAACTAATAAAAGCATATGTTCCTCCCGGGATTCAAACTCGGGACACCACAGCCAGAACATAAGCATAAGCATTGTGCTACTATCTGGGGAGCCTATAAAACTTATTTAGACGCCATATTTCTAGCTCAGAAAAACAAAAAGATATTACGAATTATTACCTATCAATCATATAACGCTCACACTGGACCTACAGTATATATAAAGATCTTGGTTTATTGAAATTAAATTATATTCTTTTTTCACAAGCAGTCCGTTTTGTATATAAAGATCTAAATCAACAATTACCTACTCATAGATGGCAATTTTGACTTAATGACACACAATTTTAACACACGAGGAGTCGAGGAGTCATTACGACTACCTTACCGTACTATAGAACAACACATGGACAACGTAGCCTACATTACAGGGGCCCGAAATTGTGGAACACGTTGAACGAATCTGTTAGACACTCCAAATCTTTATTTGCATTTAAAACTAAAATCAAACAAAGCTTCCTTAACCCGGCAAGCGCGATAGGCCTCACGGAAGGCTTACCATAGCGAACGCGATAGGCTTCACGGAAGCAGGACCATAAAAAAAGCCTGCCAAAACATCCCAGGGGCTATCAAAACAAAGGAATTTGTCTCTAGGTGAGATAATTCCCCTCTAGTACTCATCCATGTGTTTATCACCCCCACCCCCTCCCCTCCTTCCCCACCTTATTCCCCCCTCCCCCCCCTCCTCAATTATCACCTATTTTTCCTCTTATTTTCATCATTTATCGGTTATTTTTCTCTCCCGCGATAATGTAGCACAAGTGGGTTGCATAAAAGATCGTTATATAACACCCAGACACCGCCCGCTCGCCTCAGTTGACTCACAGACAGCGAGAGGGGAGGGTTGCCTGTGGCTCTCTCTCTCGCCTGAGATTATGACTGTTCGTTTTTCACCACCCAAATGCTTTTCCAAAACTTATTTTAGCACTCTTGAAGGTTCATATATACAGTAGTCCCTCGAATTTTGCGTCTTTCAAATTTGTGAAATTTCGAGTTTGCGAACGGGACCCAAGAATTTACCTTTTTTGCGGGACTTGATATGTGCGATATTACTTGAGTTTTGCGGGTGGCGCCAAATGATACGGTGTTTCCGCACTAGTTTTCGGGGGGGGAGTAGCAGGATCGTGACGTCAGGCCGCCCTGCCGCCCATTGTTTACTGTTTATAGATTCTCCCACGCTCCTCACGCTCTCGCATAATCGACTTCCTTGGGCAAAATTGAAGTGTTACCTGTGCCTTGGGTCCCCAGAATCTGTATTTCTGTGTTTTTCTTTATTGTAGGATGTATAATTAAGTGTATGTGTCATAATGTGTGTACAAACAAGGACGAAAATCACCCAAAAATAGGCCCTCGATGATGAGATGTCGACCATATTCAATTAATCCCATAAGGTTAGTTATTTGAAATTTGCGATTTTGAATTTTGCGGCCTGCAATGTCGACCATATTCTCGCAAAATTCGAGGGAGTACTGTACATCATACATGTAAAATAAAAGCATACCGAAAACAAATAATGCTCTATATTGTAAATACAGTATAACGAATTCTGTCAGAATCCAAGGCTAGAAATGCACAAATAACTACCCTAGCCCCTAGGTCTATTTCGCGTTTAACAGGTTAATCAATACTAGTACTTAATTGCAGTCTCTGAAAGCAAAAGTTTTGTTTATATGTATACTTACCTTATCTTTAATATATTTTGGCATACTGAGTAGGTCACATATCAATTGTATAATTTAGTAAGAACCACTACAAATTATTATAGCTTGAATATTGTTTATTACATCTAATAATTGTTAAGCAACTAGGCCTATGTGCTGTTTAGCTTCATATTTTATTATGCCTATATAGCTAGCTAACATGAACTACTTCTTAGTAGTGGTGATAGTGGTGATGGGCTGGTCTATCAGAGTGAGAACTGAGCGATCTCTGCCATACCCATAGCTTACTCTGACTGTTCCCTTTACTTATATATTTTCTAGATCTCAAGTGACGGCGTCTCTTCCGTGGATTGACCTCCCAATCTACCAAGATTGGAAGCCAAAGCGTCACATTTTTTCCTTTGCCCCTCAGCTTTCTCTTCATAATTGCTGAGGGGCACAGGGCCCTGGGTGGGGCTTTGGTTACCCGGGCGTTTCTGTCGCCCTCCTCAGCTCCCCGCCATGGAGTGGCTTCGGTCACCCGGGCTTTGTTGTGGTCGGCGGGGAGGGTTCTGTGGGGGCGCTCGGTTGTGGCCTTGGCTTTGCTCGGGGCCTTGGGGCTGTTCGGCCAGGCAGCTTGGGGAACAACAACAACAACAACTTCTTAGCTAGCTGCACTTGCCACATTAATTACTATATGTATCATAATGAAGAAATGAATATGACCAAAAAAAGTTTTGAGAGTGCAGTTGTAGGGGTCATGAAGAACAAGGAGAGTGTCGTGAGGGAGGCCATGGACAGGGATAGGGGTGTAATCTTGTATGGAGATATAGAGACTCCTATGAATGATAATGGAGTGAGAAAAGTGAGGGATATGGAGACAGTGAAGGAGGTCTTGAAAGGTGTGGATGAGGACGAATATGGATGGGAAGGGCAGGTGGAGGAGGTCAGTGGGATAGGTAGATATAAAAGGGGAGAGATGAGACCTATAAGGGTACAGTTTAAAACTAGGGTAGTGGCGGAGACTGTGACAAATTTTAGTTGGAGGCTAAATACAAATGATAAACTGAAACACATAAGACTAAAGAAGGATTTGAGTATAGAACAAAGGAAAAAAATTAAGGAATTACAAGAAAAGGCTGATGAAAATAATGGAAAGTTGGATGAGGAGGATAAGAGAAATTTTTACTGGAGAGTGAGGGACGGAAAAGTGAGGAAGTGGTTTATAAGAGTAGAAGGGAGGGGGAGATCAGGGAGGGGAGAGAATGTGATGGGAGTTGTGACGGAGGAGGAGAACGGGGTGGAGGTGTCACAGGGAGAGACAGGAGACAAAGAGGCAGACCCAGTAGTGCTAACAGGGGTGTAGGGTACGGACTGGAGGAGCGGGATGGTGTAATTGCTGAAGGAATGGTAGATGGATTAAGGATTATGTTTAGTAATGTGGATGCGTTTACCCAGGACAAGAAAAGAGAACTGATATGTAGGTTGCAGGATGAAGAGGAAAAACCTGATGTCATAGCCCTACAGGAAGTAAGACCAAAAAATGTTAGAATTGAAAGGGAACTGGTGGAATATAGTTTGGAGGGTTTTGAGTTATATGAGAGAAATGCTATTAGAGCAGAGGTTGGAAGAGGACTGTTTATTTATGTAAGAAAAGAGCTCAAGGTTAATGAGGTGGATATGAGACAGCAGTATTGTGAGTATTTGTGTATTGAAGTAAAATGTGTAAGAGGATCAATTCTAATTGCCTCTATATATAGAAGCCCAAATAATAGCAGGGGAGAGGATGATAACCTACTGAAAGCAATGGAGGAGATAGATAATAGAGAGAACAAATATAAAATTTTGATTGGAGATTTCAATTTGCCAAGGATCAACTGGGCAAATTGTACTACTCCAGCGGGACAGGGTAGCCTGGAAAATAAGTTTATAGAGAAAGTGAGAGATTGTTTTTTAACGCAACATATTGTAGAGATGACAAGATATAGAGATGGGACACAGGGGAGTGTACTTGATTTGATTTTTAGCAATGAAGAGGATATAGTGGAACATGTTAATGTGGATAGCCCTATAGGTCGTAGTGACCATGCCTGTATAAGCTTTAGTTGTAACATTAAATCAGAGAGGGATAATAGAAGCAATAGAAAAATATACATGTATGATAGAGCAGATTATGAGCTGCTGAGACGGTGTTTGGACATTGACTGGGGGGAATACTTGAACGGTGAAGACGCTGAAGGAATGTGGAGGAAAATTAGAGTCAAACTGGAGAATGCTGTATCCAAAAGTGTACCAGTAAGGGAATATAAGGATAAAACAAAATTGAGGAAAAGAACTAACCCAGAATTGCCAATGAAAAGAAAGCTTTGGATATTGATTAGAAGAAAGAAACGATTGTGGGAAAGATTAAAATTGTTAAAAAAGAACAGGGGGTCTAGTATAGAGGCTAAGGAAGTGGATCTGGAACGCAGACAAATAAACAATAAAATAAGGTGGGAAACAAGGAGGGGGGTGAAGGAGAGGGAGAGAGAGATAGCTAGAAATGTGAAGGATAATCCAAAAATATTCTGGAAGTACATTCAGGAAAAGTTAACAAGAAGAGTAGGGATCCCAGAGCTGGTAGGGGGTTGAATGATGGGAGTAGAGCGGAGACTGATAAGGAGAAAGCAGAGGTGCTGGGGAAATACTTTGGGGGGGTACTAACAGTGGAGTCGGAGGATGCAGTGCCTACTATTCCCATCAAACAGGCACCGGCACTAGAACTAATAGAGTTTTCCCATGCTAGAATAAGAAGGGCTATAGAAAAAATGAACAGAAGTAAGTCACCGGGACCGGATGGGATACACCCAAGAATCATAAAGGAAGGAGGGGAGATGTTAGTAGAGCCATTGAAAATTTTATTTGAGGTATCGTTTAATACAGGACAAATCCCGATGGACTGGAGAGAGGAGAACATAACAGCTATATTTAAGAAGGGAAAGAGAAATGACCCAGGGAATTATAGACCAGTCAGTTTGACAAGTGTTGTGTGTAAACTAATGGAAACGGTAATTAGAGAAGGAATAATGGATCATATGAAGTCAAACCAACTTTTCAGTGGGAGACAGTTCGGATTCTTGCCGGGGAGGTCAACGGTACTACAGCTAATTAAGGTGGTAGATGATTGGATGCAAATTCTAGAAGATGGTGATGTAATAGACGTGGTATATTGCGATTTTATGAAGGCCTTCGATAAGGTCCCACATAAAAGGTTAATAGAGAAAGTTAGAAGCTATAATATAGGGGAGAAATGTGTGAAATGGATAGAAGCCTTCCTGAAAGATCGGAGACAGAGGGTACTGGTGAATGGAATAGGCTCGGGGTGGAGGGAAATTACAAGTGGGGTACCTCAGGGATCTGTGTTGGGACCACTGCTGTTCGTTATATTTATCAACGACTTGCCTGAAGTTATAACTAATGGAAGTGAGGTATACCTGTATGCGGATGACACTAACCTGCATAGAAGAGTGAGGAGTAAGGAAGATATGGGTTTGCTTCAAGGAGATGTGGAGGGCATGAAGGGATGGTCTGAGCATTGGTTAATGCCTTTTCATCCAAAAAAATGCAAGTACATGCGGATTGGGACCAGCAAGATAGACAAGGTAGGATACAGTATGTATGAAGCGATGGAGGAAGTGAGTGCAGTAAAGGATATAGGAGTAGTGATAGACAATAAGTTAAATTTCTCAGAACATTTAGCGGAAAAGATAAACAAAGCCAATAGAATTGTAGGGCTGATAAGGAGGACATTTGTGTCACTTGACGAAGAAATCTTCAGGAATCTCTATACAGCGCTGGTTAGGCCGCACCTGGAATATGCGAACCAGGTGTGGGCTCCATATATGGTAAAGGATATAGAAGCAGTGGAGAAAGTGCAGAGGAGAGCTAGCAAGCTGGTACCAACGTTGAAGAACGCGGGCTATGAGCAGAGGTTGAGGACACTGGGGCTTCCGACACTGGTATATAGGAGAAAGAGAGGGGATATGATAGAGACTTTTAAGATAGTGTCAGGAAAGTACGATGAGGATGTGTGTGAAGGTATCTTCTTGATGCGGGAGGGAACAAGAACGAGAGGACACTCTATAAGAAAATTTACAAAGAAAGAAATAGGCTTGAGAAGGCAAAGAACTCATTTTGTGATAGAGTGGTAAATGAGTGGAACGCACTGCCCCAGTATGTAGTCGATTCCGAATCAATAAGGGAGTTTGAAAGTAATCTTGATAAAGCATGGGGAAGACAAGATTTGAAGTTTGATTATAAAACAAAAATATAGAATAGTAAAAATGTTGCGTCTGCTACCGCCACCGCCAACACCGTGAACGACCGCAGCAGTGCAAGTACTGGTACTGAGCTGGATACACAGGCATAGTTTGCCTTTTTCCAGAGGATCTACTGTAAGAAACTGTAAGAAACTGTAAGAAAATAATTCTTATTGTATATGTACCTTTTGGCAATAAAAAATATCAATCAATCAATCAATCTAAACCATTACACCACCAACACAGTTAACCCTTTCACTAGCCAAAGCCAAAGCGTCACATTTTTCCTTTGCCCCTCAACTTTCTCTTCATAATTGCTGAGGGGCACAGGGCCTTGGGTGGGGCTTTGGTTTCCCGGGCGTTTCCGCACCCTCCTCAGCTCCCCGCCATGGAGTGGCTTCGGTCACCTGGGCTTTATTATGGTCGGCAGGGAGGGTTCTATGGGGGCGCTCGGCTATGGCCTTGGCCTTGCTCGGGGCCTTGGGGCTGTTCGGCCAGGCAGCTTGGGGAAGAACAACAACAACAACAACAACAACAACAACCCTTTCACTACCGGGGATGCATGTATATTTAGACGATTTTAGGCAGCTTAGGAAGGATATGCAGTAGTAAAAGGGGTTAATTCCGAGTCTGTAGCCTCCTAATTGCTACACTACCACTCTAAGAGCCGAATAGAATTGTCTAAAAACAGCTAAAATCAAATAAAGAAGATGTCACCAGTAATAAAGGGGTTAATATAAGGTAATATAACATGACAATACCATTATATACTCTATTAGGTAGAGAGTAAAGCATAATATATAAATGTAAAACTTGAAAAAGTAACAAAAGAACACCACAACATAAAGACACAAAGACATAGGCCTAAACAACGATAATTATCGCGAATAGACTCGCAGTGTTATTATACATAATTTATTTGGGAAAGTGAAGCTCTATGGAATTCTTATAATATACTCACATAGATTCCGTTGTGGTAGAATAGTTTTGATAAGTTTGTAACTCGATTTTGTCGATATAAATAGTCCCGCGCGTAAACAAACTCAGTCCCGCAATCTTGAGAGCTCTGCTACGGACGTGTTCGAAATGGAGTACACTCGCTACGGTAAAGTGTTATGTTCTACAACAGATGTTATTGTATGTCTAATATATGAACCCACAGTAGCTGGCATGCAACTTGCAAGGGCTAGTGTTGTATCCCACGTACTGGGTCTAGGGCACTCTAGGGTTAGGTTAGGTTAGGTTGTTTGGTTAGGTTAATATACTAGGTCTCGGAAACAAGATTCGTAGTTGCGGTAGTATTTACATCAAAACTATAGTTAACTATCAAAACTATTCTACCACAGTGGAATCTATGTGAGTATATTATAAGGATTCCATAGAGCTTCACTTTCCCTAATAAATTATGTATAATAACGCTGCGAGTCTTTTCAAAAAAATTACCAAAAGAACTTATCAAAATCACTATGTGGAAAAAATGCATTGAATATTTAGCAAAACAATGTACAGTAGGCCTATGTACTGTACTCACCTAATTGACCACTTCCGAGTTTTGTTCTGTAAGGAAGTTGGAGCTGTAGACATCGATAATAAGCAGATTTACCAGCTATAATATGGTTGTACTATATCTATAAATACATAAAACCCAATTAAACATACCTTTTAGCTATCAGAAACCAACATTATTATTGCATTTCTATTTACTATCGATGTCTACAGCTCCAACTTCCTTATAGAATGAAACTCGCAAGTGGTCAATTGTATTCTCTATTTGACAGTATTTGTAGTACAGTATAGGCCTATGGGATTTGAGCCGAAGCTCGTGTTGTCCTGTGTCTCTCTCTACATTTATCCAATTTTATTTTAAAAGTTTGGATATTTCTTGCTCCCACCACCTCCCCCTGTATGTATATACTCAGGCACATACCCCATTGGGACGTTTTTCTACCAATTTTTTTACAAATTATGCTAGAAGGGGGATCTAATGGATTTTGGGAAAATGTTATTTTAATACCACGAATTTTCCGAGTGTTTTTTATAAACAACATTGGTCATTTGCATCAATATATAGTGTTTGTAATTAATTAGAAATCTCGGGAAAACCTATTTTCCCCATTAGGCCTATCGATCGATGTTGAAACACGCTCGCTCCCCGATAGTGATTTGAAAAGACATTAGCCTAACCTAACCTAGTATTATGGGTGGGGGCTGCCGCCCCCACACTCCCGCTGGTTGAGTACTAATCCCTTAATAAAAAAATAAAAAAATTGGCTGTCGATTATACGAAGTTGAAAGAAAAGTCGATGAAGTCTACGGTGTTTACTCTGCAATCTTCAGCTTGATTGTACATTGATAACGGGAAAGTACCGTATTGACAACCTTGTTACGAAAATTAAATTTTAGTACCATACTTTTATATTAGGTTTTTCCGAGGATTTAACACATTTTCATATGATCTTTAGAGCTATCGATGACTGTAAGTACCGTATTGACAACCTTGTTACGAAAAAGACATTTTAGTACCATACTTTTTTATAAGGTTGTGCCGAGGGTTAAAACAAATTTTCTTATGATCTTTAGAGCATATAGATTCAATATTTATCTTCAAATATATCAAAAAAATTTGTGGTATTAAAATAACATTAAACCGAGGATCCTGGGGACCTGGGGGACTCAGCGGCGGACCAAACGGCCCGTCGTCCTCAAGAAGTTGCAGAGGAGGCTAACCACACGGGCCCGTCTAACGTCCACCCAAGTCGAAATCAGGGTCAATTTTAAGATAATGTAATTAAATTGCTAAAAAATAGTTTTGATTATTTTTATGTAGTTTAGAGTTGTGTAAGGGTGTTTTGATGTGTGATAATAGGTGGAAATGCATATTTACCCATTAAACAACAATCTAAAAACACGTCCCTTCACTCGCGAAAAATAATTATTTAAGAACATAAGAACATAAGAAAATGAGAGTCTGCAGAAAGCCGATTGGCCTAAGCAAGGCAGATCCCTGTCCCACACAACCCCAAATCAATTACAAAACCCAATTATAGGCTCAACACTCTAATACCCTGAGGATCATCTTACCAAAACGGTTAGAGATTAACGCAGGATTATGGGGGTCTGCAGAGCGCTGATTGGCCCAACCCGGCTGATCCCCCTTCACACCCAACCCTTCTCGTCCATATGCTTATCCAATTTTATCTTAAAGCTCCCTACAGTTTTAGATCCCACTATAGCACTTGGTAGTCCATTCCACCCATCTACAACTCTGTTACCAAACCAATATTTGCCTATATCTTTTCTGAAACGAAATTTATCTAATTTGAAACCATTGGTACGAGTTTCTTTCGCTATCACTGAGCTTTAGTACATTTGTCATGTCCCCTTTGTTAATCCCACTAACCCACTTGAACACCTCTATCATATCCCCTCTAACTCTGCGTCTCTCTAACGAATGTAAACCTAATTTCTTCAACCTTTCTTCATACGGAAGATTTCTAATATTATGGATCATTTTTGTCATTCTACGCTGTACTCTCTCCAATGAATCTATGTCCATTCTGTAATAAGGACACCAAAATTGGACAGCATAATCCATATGGGGTCTCACTAATGACAAGTAAAGTTTTAAGATAACATCAGCAGTTCTGTTACTCACACTCCTAGAGATGAACCCGAGAATCCTGTTTGCCTTATTACGAACGCTTATACACTGTTTTCTAGGCTTCAAATCATTGCTAACAAACACACCTAGATCTTTCTCGCAGTCTGAATTTTCTAATTCTAAATTAGCTAGTTTATATTTAACATTTGTTTGCATCTTCCCTATCTTTAATACCTTGCATTTGTCAATGTTAAACTTCATCTGCCAATTTACTGACCATTCATGTAAGGTATCTAGATCCCTTTGGAGGCACTCTATATCGCTATCTGAATCAATTGATCTCCCCATTTTAGTATCGTCTGCGAATTTACTTATCCTACTAGTTATACCTAAATCTAGGTCATTTATGTATATAAGAAACAACAAGGGACCTAATACCGATCCCTGGGGGACACCACTTTTGACTGCTCCCCACTCTGACTTGGTACCATTTATGCTGACTCTCTGTTTCCTACCAATTAGCCATGACCTAATCCATCCCAACAACGCCCCACCTATTCCATGTGCCTCAACCTTTCTCATCAATCTCTCATGAGGGACTCTGTCGAAAGCTTTACTGAAATCTAAATATATAATATCGTATGCCTTGTCATTATCTACTGCTTCATATACCTCTGAGAAAAAACTAAGCAAATTAGTAAGGCAAGAACGTCCCTGAGTGAATCCATGCTGAGAAGAATTGATTAAGTTAAATGTTTCTAAGTGGTTTCTCATTTTTCTAGCAATAATTGACTCTAGTAGCTTTCCTATGATTGAAGTGAGACTAATGGGACGGTAATTGGATGCTATTGATTTATCACCTTTTTTGAAAATCGGAACTACATTTGCAAGTTTCCAAGCTTCTGGAACTATACCTGTTTCTAATGAATTGTTAAAAAGAAATGTTAATGGGTAACTTAACTCATCTCTGCATTCTTTTAATACTCTGGCATATACCTCATCGGGGCCAGGCGATTTCTGAGGTTTCAGTCTGTCAATTTCCTTAAGCACATCATTTCTACTTATAGTAACCGTACTTAACCTATTTTCTATACTATCGCTATATACCTTACGGACTTCTGGAATCTGTGCCAAATTTTCATTAGTGAAAACGGATAGAAACTGACTATTTAATGTACTGCACATTTCTAAATCATTTTCTGTCATTTCTCCTATCGAAGTTTTAAGGGGGCCTATTTTATCTCTAACTTTAGATTTATATAGCTGGTAAAAAGCCTTAGGGTTATTTTTTGAGTCATTGGCTATCCTGATTTCATAATTTCTTTTGTCTGTCCTTATACATTTTTTAACCTCTCTTGATAGATTCTGATAGTAAGCAAGTAGGTGAATTTCGCCTTTCTTAATTTTTCGATATATTCCTCTCTTTTTTCCTAGAAGGTCTAATAGTCTATTATTCATCCATTTGGGTTGGTTCTGTGTTGATCTAAATTTTCTTTTGGGGATATATTTATTTTGCGCATTGTGGAGTGAAGAAATAAAATTATTATATGTAGCTGTCAAATTATCCTGAGTTAAGACAGGTATCTGAGAGAGAGTATGTTCATTAGCGCACCTGGGTCCACTTAATAGTTTAACCATAGGATCGACTCTTAAGGCTCGTCTTAATCCACCATAATTGGCTTTTCTGAAATCTGGGATAAGTGTCGTATTCTCTTTAGCCTTTCCTGTCCATTGTATGTTAAAATAAATTGATTTATGATCACTATTTCCTAGTTGGTCTCCTATCTCTACATTATTTATCATTTGTTCATTATTACTGAGAACTAAATCGAGGATATTATTACCTCTAGTAGGCGAGTCTATGAATTGAAATAAAAAACTATCCTGTACCGCCTCGATAAACTCTTTTGAATCTGAGTCGCCGATTTGATGCTGCCAATCAATATTCGGAAAATTAAAATCCCCCATAATACTGTACACACATTGCTAAACCTTGATGCTATTTTCACTAGCCATACCGTTTGGCCATAACCGTTTGCCGTTGGATACAAAATATGTAGAGGGGCGGGCAAGGCCCCCCCCTTTAAACATTAAACGGTCAATATACAGGAGGCGCTACAATATTGGTAAAAAATTAAGCTCAATAGCATGTGATTAAGCGATTTTTCTCCAAATTGTTGATGTAGATGTCATTCCCGGGAAACTAACATAATACATATTATATGGATATTTACGTTTTAAGGGTTTGTTTACACTTCTTCTTTTTCGTCTTCATCTGGGAGACTTCTTTTGCGTGACTGTCAGTCAACAACTGAGACATCTGGTGGCGAATGCAATGAACTATACTGGTGGCGTCGTAGCCAAAGTAATCACCCTACCTAATTCATGCCAAGAGTACTCGAGTTCACTGACACGTGATGTCTATCGACCAATCAGGTAATGCCATGATTTGGAAAACAGGTGGCCCAGGATATAAGCTGTCAGTTTGACTCTGGCCAGCTTGTGTAGAGGGTGTGAGCCGATCAAAGCTTTTTCCACCGTCTTTAAAAACACTGAGGCTGCTTAAGACCTTTTCGCCTTCCAATAAGTGTAAACTGTCCAAAGTGCAATAACCAGTGTTCAAATACAGCTGACAAGGACAGCTGGTTTTGAAATGCACATACACTTGTTTTACATGGAAAAATTCGAAACAAAAATCCACCAGCTGTTGACCAAGATGCTTAGATAAGTGGTGATCGAGCCTCCAGCGGCCAGCCAGGCAGCCCAGTACCTCCTCTGTTGTTGTTGTTGTTGTTGTTGTTGTTCCCTAAGCTGCCTGGCCGAACAGCCCCGAGTCCCTGAGAAAGGCCATGGCCACGATCGGGCTTTCCCACAGAGCTCTCATTGAGTGTAGATTGTGTTGTTGGCATAAGTGGTTGTGTGAAATGCAGTCTTCTATGATGTGTTTAATGGTATGGGGTGCTGTGTTACATCCCGGGCAGGCGTCGATAACGGAGTCATCCAGTCTCTTCTGATAGCTCAGGAGAGCTGGATGGTGTCCGCATCTCAGCCTGACCAGGTGGACTCTGTCCTCGCGAGGAAGTGGGGATTCGGAAGGATGGATTTCGGGAGGTCGTGCATGCAGCTGCGTGTTGTCTGTGAGTGAGTGGATGGATCGGTGAGAGATCTGAGTATGGATGTGCTTCTGGAAGTTGGTTCGGGGTGGGCAGGGAGGGAGAGAGGACAATAATTGTGTGTGATACCGTGTGCTGGGTGTTGTTTTGATATTTCTTGGTGTCTGTGGGTGTGTTGCCATGTAGTTTAGTGGGTGGTCTTGGTTCGTGGAGGCTGCTGCCAGGAATTGAGTGCCTCTCATGTCCAGATGGTCATTGACTTTGAGGATTTTGGTTTCTTGATGTAGGTGATCTGTGGGTGCAGTAGCTGTGCAGCCTGTAATGATCTTCAGGGCTTTGTTTTGAATAGTCTGTAAGGTCTTATGATGTGTTTCAGCTAGGTTAGAAGCCCAGGCTGGGCTTGCGTATTCCATCACTGATCTTATGTATTGTTTATATACTGTGGTGGTAGTTTCTTTGTTGTGTCCAAATTTTGTGTGAGCAAGTGACCTGAGGGCGTTAAGTCTGGGTGTCAGTTTCTTTTTAATGTTTGTGGTGTGCTGTTTGAATGTCATATGAGTATCATATGTTACTCCTAGGATTTTGGGTGTGTGTGTATGTGTTAGGGGTGTGTTGTTTATGGTGAGTTGAGGGATGTATTCGTGTTCTCCTGTCCAACTTGTGAGCAGGGTTGCGGTGGATTTGGCTGGGGCTAGATTAAGTCTGTTTGTAGTGCACCAGCCATGTAGTGTGTTGAGATAGGGTTGAAGGAGATCTGTTGCTCTTTTTGGGTCATGGTGTGTGCATGTGAGTGTTATGTCATCTGCATAGGAGGCTAAATTTATTTGGGGCGTATTGGGTGTAGTTATATCGTGCATGTACAGATTGAAGAGTGCGGGCGATAGGACGGATCCTTGTGGGACTCCGTTTGGAAAGTTTCTGATTTTAGATGACTGACCGGCAAAAGATACGTGTGCACATCTGCCTGCTAGGAAGTTGGCCAGCCACCATTTTGTGTTGTTGTGCATGTTTGTGTTGTAGATTTTGTTTGTTAGGTTGTGGCGGGGGATGGCATCGAAGGCTTTACTAATGTCGAGTGTGGCTAATAGTGATCTGTGTGGTGGTCTAGCTGAATTGATGCCGTCGAAAGCTCTTTGTGTAAGGTCTGTGAGAAGAGTGTTTGTGGAGTGCAGTGGCCTAAAGCCATGTTGTGTTGGAGCTAGGGGTAGGTCAGGTGTAATTAGTTGTAATACTAGGCGTTCCATGACTTTGGAGGGGGAGCAAAGGAGTGTGATGGGGCGGTGCGAGGAGGGTAGCGTGGGGTCTTTGTTGGGTTTGGGGAATGTGATGATGATACCATGCTCCTCTGTTCATTAAGGTTAGTTGGTTGGTTGGGACAACATAAAGGAGCCGGACCACAGCTAGCTCGGGAATCTTAATGGGTCATCGCAAAGTAACATAAAGTAACAGATTTTTTCGCATAGGATTAAACTGGCATGCAAGGGCTAGTTGGTTATACTGATGTTTTGGACCGACAGTTAGCCCATCGATCTTTTTAGGCCTAATAGGTCCGGTAGAGCATAGGCTATACATCATTGCTATATATGTCATTAAGAGCTGAAATGTATTAGCCTATAAGGGAGAACAAAAATAAAATAAAATACATAGGCCTACTGTAAAACAATAAGTTTTTCAGCCAGTACCCAACCAGCGGGGGTGTGGGGGCGGCAGCCCCCACCAATAATACTAGGTTAGGTTAGGTAAGGTTGTTAGGTTAGGCTAATGTTAACCCCATTCTTACTAGGTTAGGTTAGGTAAGGTTGTTAGGTTAGGCTAATGTTAACCCCATTCTTACTAGGTTAGGTAAGGTTGTTAGGTTAGGCTAATGTTAACCCCATTCTTACTAGGTTAGGTTAGGTAATGTTGTTAGGTTAGGCTAATGTTAACCCCATTCTTACTAGGTTAGGTAAGGTTGTTAGGTTAGGCTAATATTAACCCCATTCTTACTAGGTTAGGTTAGGTATGGTTGTTAGGTTAGGCTAATGTTAACCCCATTCTTACTTCGTTAGGTTAGGCTAATGTTAACCTTATGAAAACCCAAACAAAGATTTTATTAGGGTTACTGTGTAATTTTAACATGAACATTAGTAAAATCCGAGCCAAGTTTCGTCAAAACTTGGCTCGTGTTTTCTAAATGTCGGGTTATATGGGTATGGAAATTTACAAAACCCGAGCCAACATGTTAATAAGGTTACTGTGTTATTTTCATTTTTAAATTAGTTAAATCCGAGCCAAGTTTCGTCAAAACTTGGCTCGGGTTTTCAAAAAGTCGGGTTTTATGGGTCTGGAAATTGACAAAACCCGAGCCAATATTTTACCAAGGTTACTGTGTTTTTTTCATTTTTACATTTGTTAAATCCGAGCCAAGTTTCGTCAAAACTTGGCTCGGGTTTTCAAAAAAATGGGTTTTATGGGTCTGGAAATTGAACAAACCCGAGCCAAATTTGGGTTACAAATGTGTATTATCGTGTTCTATAGTGTTCTATACGCTTTTTACCCCTCAATTTCCCTGATCTTCATAGCCCTCCCCACTATCGGGGGGCGTGTCATTAGATTGATGGATAATGGGTAAATGCTTAATTCCCATTCAATTTCATCACTAGATACGACTAAAACACCAAAAACAAAATCAAAATACCAAAAAAAATACCTGAAAAACACATTGTTGCGTCTCCTGTATATTAACCCATTAAACCGAGGATCCTGGGGACCTGGGGGCTGGGGGACTCAGCGGCGGACCAAACGGCCCGTCATCCTCAAGAAGTTGCAGAGGAGGCTAACCACACGGGCCCGTCTAACGTCCACCCAAGTCGAAATCAGGGTCAATTTTAAGATAATGTAATTAAATTGCTAAAAAATAGTTTTGATTGTTTTTATGTAGTTTAGAGTTGTGTAAGGGTGTTTTGATGTGTGATAATAGGTGGAAATGCATATTTACCCATTAAACAACAATCTAAAAACACGTTCCTTCACTCGCGATAAATAACTATTTGGCCATGTAGGCTAACCGTTTGCCGTTGGATACAAAATATGTAGAGGGGCGGGCAAGGCCCCCCCCCCCCCAAGATTTATTGAAATCGTCATATATTTAAACAGTAGCGTAGGGGGCAAAAACAAAATTTTCCCCAACGCTTCTTCTTCTTCTTCGCGGCGGATGTAAACAAAGCCACCCGCCTCTTGCGAGGTAGGCGATAATTTATAAGCTAGGGGATATTTTGTTTTTTTTCAGGATCAGTAGCCTAATAAATTTTTACGCGCATTTAGACACATATAGAAATGAAATACATGGTATAAGAAACCTGTAGGCCACGATAAAATCGATGTATGAATTTAATTACATCATCTTTATATTGTCCGAAATCAGTGGCACCCAGGGCGGGCTAGCCTACCCCAAACAGGCTAAACCAAAATATTTACTCTGAAGTTAGCGGCGTCAGCGAGAATGTTCCGATGCACCGCTTGGCCCTAAAGACGTGGAAACATGACTTAGCCTATATAAATAATTAATTATAGCCTAGGCCTATTGTCATAGGCTATCTGATATCAATACACTTTGACTCATCTAGGCCAAGTAAAACACACTCTAAATTATACAACTATGTTAATAAATAATTAACATTAATGAATATCGTTATTAACGCCAATAACTATCAATGAAAATAGTGAAATATAAGATTTGTTTAGATTTTAGGCGAAAGCAAGGCACTGGATTTCTCGATATCTAATCTCAAATAAGTTAATAACATTGTTGTACTATATACATGAGATGATTGTATTTAGTAGCCAATCTTATCAATGATAGTATGCTCTTTACACCAATATATTAATCAATACGAACAATATCTTACCAATGAGCCTTTAATTGAATATATCCTGAATTGAAGATAAGACTAAAATGTAAAGTTTGTAAACTTCGGAACGCGTACCGCTTTTCATTTTGACGCGTCCGATCGTCTTGACACGTATCATTTTTCATGAAACGGTAAACAATATACTTTTTTCCTTTCATTACCTGTTTTTTTTTTTTTTTTTTTTATTTCAGCTACATTTAGACGATTTTATGAAGCTCAGGAAGGGTATATGGTAGTTTAAAGGATTGAGATAGTCTGCAGCCTTGTAATAGGTATACGTCCTTCCTTCCTAAGCTACATGGAATAGTTTGCCAGAATACAACAAAATAAAAGGTTGTCACCGGCTCAATACACTCACATACAGCTTAATTTTTGCATTAACAACTGTACCTTGTTCATTATAGGTAGGCCAGAAATCCCCACCCCAACCTCTCATAACTCGAAATGTACTAGAGTAATCGAGCTAATATTTCTAACATTTGGGAAGAGCCAGCCAGGGAATAGGTGAGGAAACTTATAGTCCATTCGCTCTAGACGTTTTTGAGTTACAGAGGTTAAGGGTCACAATTTCTGGACTGCCAATTTGAAATAGGGCATAGGTATTGTAATTTCAATGAGAGTACAGTACTGTAATATCCTTCAAGTACTTCTCAGTGCAGAAATCGTGACTCCTATCTTCTGTAACTCATAAAGGGCTACAGGCAAATGGGCTGTACATTTCCCCACTTAATTTCCCTGGCTGACTCTTCCCAAATGGTATTAATTCATATTTGTTTTCACCAACCCACCAATTAATTTACAAATAAACCTAACTAATGAAATCAATGAAAGTAATGAACACACATGGTATTCCAAGGACTCTAACCTAGGATATTAGCTCGATTACTCTACCCCTAACCTTTGTAACTCAAAAAGGGTAGGAGTCAATTTATCTCTCCTAATCCATGACCAGTTACCAATTAATAAGAACGACTTAAGTTGAGCGCCGCTCTTTAAGGGTTTATCTCTCCTAATCCATGACCAGTTACCAATTAATAAGAACGACTTAAGTTGAGCGCCGCTCTTTAAGGGTTTATCTCTCCTAATCCATGACCAGTTACCAATTAATAAGAACGACTTAAGTTGAGCGCCGCTCTTTAAGGGTTAAATACTTAAATAACTTATGTTAGATTGAGTGTATGGATCCCATACTGCGGCGCAGTACTCCAGTGTTGGGCGAACAAGGGTGTTATAAGCTATGTGTTTGATGTCTCGTGTACAATTGTGTAAATTCCTCCTCAAGAACCCTAGTGTGCGGTTTGCCTGACTTTGTATGTGATGAATGTGGGTGTTGAATCTTAGGTTGGTGGAGAGGTGGACGCCAAGATATTTGTATGAAGGAACTGATTCTAGTGGTTGGTTGTGTAATGTGTAATTGAAAGTGATGGGTGATCGGGAGCGGGTAAATCGGAGAAGTTTACATTTATCGGGGTGGAAAGACATCTGCCAGGTGTTCTCCCAATGTTCGAGGGCGTTTAAGTCTTGCTGGATAAGTCCACAGTCGTCTCTAGTCAGTATGGGCCTAAACATCAAACTATCGTCGGCAAATAGTCTAGTGGAAGAGTTAGGTGTTGACAGAGGAAGGTAATTAATATAAAGAAGGAAAAGAAGAGGGCCAAGAACGGTGCCTTGTGGGACACCAGAAGAAACGGGGACAGAGTCTGAGGAAGAGCCGTCAAGGAGTACTCGTTGAGTCCGTTTTGTAAGGAAATTACTGATCCAGTGAAGAGTAGGTCCAGTTATACCGTAAAAAGCTAATTTATGCTGAAGTCTTTTGTGGGGTACTCTGTCAAAGGCTTTGGCGAAATCGAGGATAATAGCGTCAACCTGTTTAATGTCTCGTCGGTCCAGTTGTTTAGTTATGTCATGATATGTGGCAATGAGTTGTGATTCGCATGATCATTTGGCCGAAATCCATGTTGTGTGTCAGTAAGGATGTTGGTTTGCGTCTAGGTGATTCATAATGTGTTTATGTATAATGTGTTCTAAAATTTGCATGGGATGGATGTGAGTAAGATGGGTCTATAATTCTTTGGGTCAACCTGTCACCTGTCTTGAAAAGGGGAGTGATGTTTCGCACAAAGCCAGTCAGGTGGAAGGATGCCTGTGTGAAGTGACTGAGTAAAGATGCTTTGCAGGATGGGGGCAAGGATTGAGGCACAATTTTTAAGGATGAAGGCAGGGATGTTGTCAGGACCAGTGGCTTTGTTTGTGTCAAGTGTCTCTAGTAGTTTCTGTATGCCGTTAGTCGTTATGTCTAGGTTGGGTATGGGTGGGTAGGGGTTTTCTGGCATGTTAGGTATTTGGTTGTTTTCTTGTGTGAATACTGATTGGAAATGAGTTGAGTATCTGTGCTTTGTGTTCTGGAGTGGTTTGTTGTTGTTGTTGTTGTTGTTGTTCCCTAAGCTGCCTGGCCGAACAGCCCCGAGTCCCTGAGGAAGGCCATGGTCACGATCGGGCTTTCCCACAGAGCTCTCATTGAGTGTAGATTATGTTGTTGGCGTAAGTGGTTGTGTGAAATGCAGTCTTCTATGATGTGTTTTATGGTATGGGGTGCTGTGTTACATCCCGGGCAGGCGTCGACAATGGAGTCATCCAGTCTCTTCTGATAGCTCAGGAGAGCTGGATGGTGTCCGCATCTCAGCCTGGCCAGGTGGACTCTGTCCTCGCGAGGGAGGGAGGATTCGGAAGGATGGATTTCGGGAGGTCGTGCATGCAGCTGCTTGTTGTCTGTGAGTGAGTGGATGGATTGGCGAGAGATATGAGTATGGATGTGCTTCTGGAAGTTGGTTCGGGGTGGGCAGGAGGGAGAGAGGACAATAATTGTGTGTGATACCGTGTGCTGGGTGTTGTTTTGATATTTCTTGGTGTCTGTGGGTGTGTTGCCATGTAGTTTAGTGGGTGGTCTTGGTTCGTGGAGGCTGCTGCCAGGAATTGAGTGCCTCTCATGACCAGATTGGTCTTTGACTTTGAGGATTTTGGTTTCTTGATGTAGGTGATCTGTGGGTGCAGTAGCTGTGCAGCCTGTAATGATCTTCAGGGCTTTGTTTTGAATAGTCTGTAAGGTCTTATGATGTGTTTCAGCTAGGTTAGAAGCCCAGGCTGGGCTTGCGTATTCCATCACTGATCTTATGTACTGTTTATATACTGTGGTGGTAGTTTCTTTGTTGTGTCCAAATTTTGTGTGAGCAAGTGACCTGAGGGCGTTAAGTCTGGGTGTTAGTTTTCTTTTTAATGTTTGTGGTGTGCTGTTTGAATGTCATATGAGTATCATATGTTACTCCTAGGATTTTGGGTGTGTGTGTATGTGTTAGGGGTGTGTTGTTTATGGTGAGTTGAGGGATGTATTCGTGTTCACCTGTCCAGCTTGTGAGCAGGGTTGCGGTGGATTTGGCTGGGGCTAGATTAAGTCTGTTTGTAGTGGAGTGGTTTGTATAGTGTCGTTGTTGTCTTTAAGTGATGTGATGGTGATGGTATCCTGCCTGCGCGACTTGAAAAATTTGAAGAAATGTTTGGTGTTGTTTCTGACGTTGTCTGCGAGATAAGAAGCTATGTGTTTGCGTTCCGCTTTTTTTATGTTTGTGGCAAATGTTTTTTGGTGTGATGTATATGCGGTCCAGTTTACAGGTGTGTTGTGTGTCTGCGCGCGTTTATAAAGTCTTTGTTTTTTGCGATGTTGTCTATGTAGATCCCTGGTGAACCATGGAAGAGTATATCTACTTGATGGGGTTTTTTGTGGTATGTATTTGTGCATGGCTGTATGGATGGTGTGTTGCAAGTTGTTCCAGTTTGTTAAGAGGGGTCTTGTGTGTGGGTCTGTTATAAAAAAAGTCATTTTTGAGTTTAGTCAAGTCTTGTTTGATCGCGTCTAAGTCAGCTCTGGAGTAGATAAAGATAGGTCTTGGTCGCTGTTTTTGTCTAGTTGGTCGGAAATCAGCGTCAACAAGTACAATGTCATGGTCGCTCAGTCCTGGAACAACTTGTGTGTTTGTTATGTGAAGAATGTTGTTAGTGAGAAATAGGTCTAAGGTGTGAGATGTGGTAGAAGGGCCGCCGTCGCCACCGGGGCGAATTTGTGTTCGTGTTGGCTTGAGTACTGTTTGTAAAAGTGAGAATGTATTGATGGTGTCTATGAAGGTATCGTGTAGTTGGCGTCTGTTAGTGTGAGGAATGATAGGATCAGGAGTGTCAGCATCGGGAGGATCGAGGGAAGAGATGGCAGTCCAGTCAATGTCAGGGAGGTTAAAATCGCCTGAGATCCATATGTGCTTGTCTGTGTTAATACGTGCTAGGGATGTGTGAAGGTTGTGTAAGTAATCAGTGTTGGAAGGAGGTGGTCTGTAGAAAGCAGCGAGAAGGAGTGATTTACAGTTGGAAAGTTGGAGTTGGATCCAGACGATTTCACTGTCTGTGTCGAGGTCCGGTCTGTGTTTAACTGTGAGGCCAGGTTTGGTGGCAATCAGTACACCACCACCTTTCCCGGCCTCCGGCAAGCGGTCTTTACGTATTACTGTCATGTTAAAGGGAGGTGGGAATATTTCTGTCGAGTCAATGTCCGGCGTCAGCCATGTCTCTGTCCCTATTATGATGTCAGGGTTATAGGTGGTGATGGTATGCTGTAGTTGGGGTATTTTTGATTGGATGCTGCGAAAATTAATATTAAGGAGGCGGAGGGTTGTTGGACTATGATGAGGAATGTCAGATATGGAGTCAAGTGAGTTGGGAAAAGATATGGAGGAACAGTCTAGGCTAGAGTCGGATGGTATGGAGGTGGAGTTGGAAGATAAGGAGGAATGAGACCTAGGGGGGGTAATGAAAGGAGAGATTGGGTGAGAGTTTAGGGAGGAGGAGGAAGAGATGGATGGATGGGAATGGATATAAGTGGAAGGTGAGGATTCTAAGGAAGAAGGAACTGGTAGTGTGGGGCTCATTGATAAGGAAGGAGATGGATGGTTTGAGGGTGGTAGTGATTGGTGAGAATGGTTTAGAGCAGGTGAGTAGTGATTATGTGAATGATTTTGGTTGGAATGGGGTGTATTTATTATTGAGGATGAGTTGCGAGAGGTCGATGAGTCCCCGGAACACTGGGAGAACATCTGGGGACTTGGTATTATGCTAAGAGTTAGTGGTGGAGAGCTGTGAGATGGAGTATGTTTGACTGGTGTTGAGTGTTTAGGGTTCAAGAGAGAGGTGTGTTGTTTAGGAGGATTGTTCGTGTTATGTTCATTTAGTGTGTCGAAGGAGTTGTATAATGGGATGGGAGAAGATGAGAAGAAAGAACTAGAGAAATTAGGCATGCCGCAACTGTCGCAGATCCACGAGACGCTATTGTCAACTAATCCAGCATAAACCTGTGTGAAAGATCCGAGACAGCTGACATGATACCAGCCTTCATGTTTGGACCTATCACCGCAGGGTTCACACTGAATGGCCCTCTGCTCCCTGTTAACCGCTTTTCTACAAATATAACATGGGTATTTGGGACAGTAGGGTCCAGGGTTGACCATAGCGCCTGTGTCTCCACACAGTAGCAACAGAAGTAGGATGGTGTGTTTATGATGTGTGTTTGTATTGCTGTGGTGTGGTTTGGAGCACTGATGATGATGATGTTGAGGGATAGCCTTAAGTATTGGGTTACAGAGAGGGCTAGTGTTTGTTGTTGTGTCATTGTATGAGCTTGGTGGTGTTTGAGCTAGTATATGTGTAACTGAATGTAGTGTCAAAACAAGGAGTGTAATTGTAATAATATGTGAGGTAATGTGTGAGGCTAAGAAATGTGTTAGATGTAAAGACTTTACCTTATGTGAGGGTGAATATTTCCGGTGTTTGCGTGTTCTCGGCCATACTCGAACTGAGTTATTTTGGCCTGTCATGGTAGTTTGGGGTAGTTTCCAGTCAGGATTAATAACATACATTAAACGAGTATATTTTAAAAAATTGCTAGCATTGCTTAAGTCAAATGTTAAAAGGTCTAATTCTAAATTGTAAAGAAAGATTACAATGCGTCAAGTTAAAAAAACTAATTTTAATGTTTGATTTGAAACCACTCAGCTGGACAAGGGGGTGGGGCGAGGCAGGGCGGCAAAAGGAGAGGGAGCAGCTGCGTCCACACTGTCTGGCAGTTGGCACACAACTGTGCCAGTATAAAAAGTATATTATGCAGTATAAAAAGACCTACGATATATAAAGGGTTTATTGAGATTGTATTTACCTCTTTGAGTCTTAAAGGTAAATCATAAGGTAAAGAAAATCGTCTAATGTTAACCATAATGTGAATCCATTTGCAACCAACTGTCTTTATAGGTTCCAGTCAGTCAAGGGGAAGGGAGGATCAGTCAAGGGGTAGGGATCGAGGATCAGCAAGAAACACGAGCAAGGAAAAAGAGGTACAGGAGAAGAACACATATAACACTTCGCCCACCAAAAGCAAGCACACAAGCATTCAGAAGCACCAATCACTCATCAGCCCCAGAAATCAATGGCTTCACCTCAGATCTTCAGATTCCATACTATTGAATATAATCATGTAGAACAAATTATAGGCCTACCTCTTACACGTGGTGGATTCTTTGTACCCCCTTCTCCCTTATGTTTAGCCCCATTATCTTGTTGTTGTTGTTGTCGTTCCCTATGCTGCATGGCCGAACAGCCCCGAGTCTCCAAGGCCACGGTCGGGCTTTCCCACAGGGCTCTCAAGGATTTGTGGTTTTGAGAGGTGTGGTACTTGCCCGGGCGATCGAAGCCACTCCCAGGTTCTCGTGCCCTCAAGGAAGGGGCAGGGGATTGTTGTGGCAGTTTGGCTCCCATGGTCGGCAGCTGGCTGTCCCCCATCGGTCGGCGATAATGTCCCCGGACGGAAGGGTCGGCAGCCCCAGAAGGTGGACCCACGACGTAGACGCCGCTACTCCAGGTTCAGCCTCATTAGTTTTGAGATTATAATAAGTTTCCGTGTCTTCTTATTTTATTGTTTAATAAGAAAAATTTTCAGTCTTTTTAGGAAAACATTATCATTTTAATTTTGTTTATCTGATTTGTTTGCTTAATTCTTTCAGTCTATCAGGGCAAGTTCCTTCCTTATATTTTGGCCATCATTAAAAGATTTTATTAAGTTTAGAAAGGAATTTTGGAAGTCAAAGCAATAATTGAGATATATTACTCCTTTGATTCCTGGAAACTCTTCCTAAATTAAAAAACAATCGCTAAACAAAAATAACCAAATTATAATGAAGAAACTCGTCCTTGCATCATGAAGGGGTTAAGCAAACGGATCAGATAACGATTTTAAATTATAGTTTTCCTAAAAAGCTTTAAAATGTTTCCCATTAAAAATAAAAACAAAAAGACACGGAAATATTCATACATTGCTGCAGCTGACCAAGGCAAAATATAGGACAGCCTTTCAACTATGGCCAATACCGATGCGCAAACGAGTATAACACATCATTCCTGAGTCATAGACAATGTTTTCATATCCCTATTCCACTCCTCCCAGACGATTCTCCCTCACCAATTGGTCAAGTTCTTCAAACCGTCCCACCATCTGCTCCTCGAACCTACTCTTCATTCCTCGACCTTCCTCCATCTTTTCCTTCATCACTACTGCTGTCACCATCAACACTACTGGTCACCACCATCACTATCATCGTCACTAGTGATGTTGTAATCGTCAAGGCTATGCTCTCCACACCACCATCCCCATCAATGCTCACTCAATGGTCTTATACCTGTACTAATAATCCCATCATCGGTCACTCACCAACACTTCGTACACTATCACCACTACCGTTACTACTCTCATCATCACTACTACTACTTTCATCCCTACTACTTTTCACTATCAGCACTGCATCACTTCTACTATCATCACATGCTATCTGCCTCCTCTTCCACAACGCCTCTGTCCTCCTCTCCATCTCCCTCCAGAGTTATTTCCATTCCTTAGCCTTTAGCCTTCCTTTTCCTCCTCACTCCACACAAGGCAGACATATCCTCCACATGACCACGAAGTTGTCCACCCAAGGGTATCGCCTAATGCGCCTATGCAGGCAGCATACCCCCTTTTTGTGTACCATTTTCATTACGTGATAGTACCCCTTAAATATATGTGACCGCTAATGACTATCAACTTGTTACTGGTCATACCCTTTGGCAGACTAACCACCTGTCTCCATTACAAGCAGGTTCTCTGCTGACATTTTTATCTGGTCTTTGGTGGCTTTAAATCTTAGGTAAATGAACCTTCACGCATCTGCGAACTTTTTTCTGAGCCATTTTGTTTACTATGGCCTTCTTGTGGAATCGCCTTCTTTCTCTCCGATCTTAAACATTTCATACCTTCTTAGCCCCTGCTTGAATCTCCTTTGCAAAACAGTTCATGTCTTCAGGGGATGAAACCAGTAAACTCAATAGAGTTCCCGCTTTGGTCATGCATACCACGCGTTTTGGCTTCCGAGCCTTGGCGATGGGGCCGTCAACCGAGTCTTTATTACACCGTAAATCGGTTTTTAGGGATCCGAATAACTGCTCTTGTTGGTGGCAGTCATCTGTAAATTTACCGTGTTTTTTTTGTATCTAAACTGTTTTGTAAACTTTTAATGTCCATATGGTAGATGCTTAACACCGTTACAGACGAGGCCTATGCGGTTTATTTATGTTGTACCGCACAGCCGGGGTGTTTTAGCCAAAAATAGGGCTGTGACTTACGTGATCATTCTTCATGCCTAAAATAAGGACCAGAACGTAAAACTAGTACCTATCCCATGAAAGGGCATAAAACAGAGCTTTCGAATGACACCAACAACGATCCCTGTATGATGGATAGTGTTTTCCTTCTTGCAATAACCGTGCAAACGCGAGTGCAAAAGCAGGTATCGGTACTTCAGTACATAATTGAGTATGTATCGAGTGAGAGAGGGAGGAGGGAGGAGTGACAGATTGTGGTCAGTGAGGTTTCGCGCGGTGGTTCTGGAGCAGTCATACGCTCGCCTAAGTCTCCTGCCACCACTTGTCTCTCTCTCTCAGCACATTACGTGCTGACTTTGCCACTCGCGTTATGTCGTGCGCCGCCACATATCCAGCTTTATTTTTCAACTCGACTTATGTTGCTCGCCGTTAAATAAGGGTTTAAATACACTTAATAATGAAGAGCAACAAATTTTGATGTTCCTGGACGAGATTTTGGTTCTCAATGGTGTGAAGTTCGCATGTTTTATCTAGATGGAAATCGGTATTTATTGTTCTACTTTATAGTTGCGGCTGGGTTAATGCAAAAAATACGCAATATTATGTGGTGTGCAAAAATAGACGATATTATAGTAATAGTTTGTTTTTAAGATAAATATTAATAATTTGGCACGAAGACTTAAATACAAAAAAAAAAGTTACTGCTTTAAATATCATTTCTACACTCATCTCGTTTACAGAGAAACTAAGTTTAATGGCTAACCATAG
>CM064565.1:22691119-22755342 GCA_032716605.1 Paralithodes platypus | reverse complement strand
ATTAAATACTAATCCGTCAATAACCGCGAATTTGGATTAAAGCTCCACCAACACGACCCAAATTCAAAAACCGCCAGGGATAACGACCGATGACCGAGGACAGCCATGAATGTAAATGTAGATCCGACCAGAACCAAAAAATTCGATGAAAGAACGTTCTGTGAGTTCTAAAACCGCAACTTTAAAGGTTTTCTATGCAAACGCTCGTAGCATACGCAATAAATTTTCAGATTTAGAGGAACTAGTGTTTACAGAAAATTATGATGTGATTGGCATAACAGAATCTTGGCTCAATACAGAAGATAGAGACTTTTTAGCAGAGTATTCACTTCCCGGTTATGTAATGTTTGAGAAAAGCCGAATAAATAAAAATGGAGGTGGCATTTTATTTTATATCAAAGAAAGTCTTAACCCGACCCTCGTGTCAAAACCTCAAAATTGTGAACGTCGACACATCTTTTGTGCTAATAAAGAATAATAAAGGTACAAAAATAATACTTGCGTTATTATACAGACCTCCAGCTCAACCAGTGCAAACTGACCGAGAAATTTACGAACAAATTGCAGATGTAAGTAACTCACAAGATACCGTAATTTTTGGCGACTTTAATTTACCTGTGACCAAGTGGGGCGATACTCTTACTTCACACTCCGGACATGACTTGTATACGAACTTGCAAGAGAGTTCGCTTTATCAATTTGTTCGAATGCCGACCCGTGGTAATAACGTTCTTGACATTGTACTTGCAACAAAAGAAGAATTGATAGAGAATTTGAATGTTGGTGATGAATTCAGTAACAGCGACCATCGTACGATAACTTTCACTTTAAAGTTTACTAGTAACGAACCAAATAGTAGCATCGAAAAAGTCCCTAATTTCAAGAAAGCAAACTTTCATAAACTTAGAGCTATGTTTAAAGAAATTGACTGGAGCTTTTTAATTAACAATAACGACATAAATACATCTTGGAAGTTATTCTAAACCACTTACCTAAAAGCAGTGCAAGACTGCATACCATCGAAAATACGGCGTCCAGGCCATAATAATAAGCCCAAATGGTGGAATAAAGATATTTCAAACTGCCTGCTTGCTAAAAAATTTGCTAATGAAGTAATGATAGATTAAAATCCTCACAAAATGACGACGAACGGGTGAAATTTGTAGAGCTACGACGCAAAGCCAAAAAAGTTAATTAAGCAAAGTAAAAAGACCTTAGAGTTACATATTGCGAATCAAAGTAAAACAAACCCGAAAGAATTCTATAGTTATATCAGAAAAAAAGTAGTAACTTCAACTGTTGGACCGTTAGTCGATGAAATGGAGAATACACCAAAGACGAAGTACAAATGAGTAATGCCCTCAATACCTTCTTTGCATCAGTTTTTACAACAGAAGACTCAGTGATATCCCTACACCATCGCCGATTCAGATTGATAATTCAGATTGTTCTAAGCAATATCACCGTTACAGAGAGAGAAGTATTGAATTGTTTAGATAAAACTCAAGGTAAATAAAACGCCTGGACCTGATACAATCTCGCCTAGAGTTCTAAAGGAAGCTAAGGAATGAGCTCTCCAAACCACTGACATTACTATTCAATAAATCCTTGCAGTCTGGAACTATGCCTGATCAGTGGAAGCTAGCCAACGTAACACCGGATATTCAAAAAAGGCAGCAAATCCCTACCCAGTAACTATCGTCCAATTAGCTTAACCTCAGTTGTATGTAAAATGCTAGAAACGGTCATAAGAGACAGACTCGTAAATCACTTAGAGGAAAAATAACATACTTAAAGATACTCAACACGGCTTTCGTAAAAAACGTTCCTGTTTAACAAACCTCTTAGACTTCTTCCACGATATCCTCAACCTCTACGATGAGAGTAAAGCTGTAGATATTATATACCTTGATTTTCAAAAGGGTTTGACAAAGTTCCCCACAAATGTTTACTGCTAAAACTAAAAGCGCATGGAATACAAGACGGTGTGTTGAAATGGATAGAAAATTGGCTCAGCAACAGAAAGCAAAGGTTAGTCATAAACGGTAAGGCATCTAAATGGACCAATGTAAGTAGCGGGGTACCCCAGGGATCGGTACTAGCACCAATTCTCTTTCTAATTTACATCAACGACATAGATGAGGGTCTCACCTGTACAATCTCAAAATTTGCTGACGATACAAAAATTGCAAATAGCGTACTCTCAAAAGAACAAGTTGACGATATGCAACACAATCTAGATAAATTGTCATGTTGGGCCCAAATTTGGCAAATTGAGTTTCAATGCGGATAAATGTAAAGTACTACATGTCGGATACCTAAATGAGAAAGCAAACTATTCGATGAATGGCACTCAGCTTAAGAATGTAAACAGAGAACCCGATCTGGGAGTAACAATATCGAGTAACCTAAAACCGAGTCAACAATGTTCAGAAGTTGTTAAGAAGGCAAACAAAATAATTGGCTTTATAGGCAGGTCATTTGAGCATAAATCCAAAGAAGTTATCTGAACCCTTTACAATTCCTTAGTCCGCCCTCTTCTGGAATACTGCGTTCAATCCTGGTGCCCTTATTACCAAAAAGATATAAACAAGCTAGAACGAGTTCAACGTAGAGTTACCAAAATGATACCTAGCCTAAAGAACAAACCATATGAAGAGCGTCTTAGAGAATTAAATCTATTTCCTTTAACCCAGCGCAGATTAAGAGGTGACTTAATTCAAGTGTTCAAAATCATCAAAGGCATCGACAATATGAACTGTAGTAAGTACTTCACTATCGACCAATCTAATTACACGCGGGGAAACGGTTGCAAAATTATTGGTAAATCTTTTAACTCGCACGAATCTAAGAATTTCTTCTTCAATCGAGTTGTCAACTTGTGAATGGGCTTCCCCGAAACGTTATAGACTGCATCACCGTTGATTCATTTAAACTCCGCCTAGACAAATATCTCTCATCAAACCCCCGACTGACTGCGTTTGTAAATGAATAACTTTATTTTATCCCCCCCTCAGTTACTAACCCATCTGTCCTCTACTAACTTCCTAGTCCTGCCACGGACATTAGTTCCAGGGCAGTAATTCCCTTTCCAATGTTCCCTTACCCACTCTAAACCACTGTTTGGACACTTGATCCTCAGTGTTTTGGAGGACAAGCAACCTAGAAGGGTCACTAGACCTGTTGTTGCTTGATTTCCTTTGTACTCCTTTGTACTCCTTTGTACTCTCTCTCTCTCTCTCTCTCTCCAAGTTAAGAATTTACATACTGTATATTAACCCTCTCCGACATATGACGCGATTTTGAGCCTATTGGGGATATTTTAAAGCCTTTGTTACCATCAGGGGTATTTAGAAACCTTTAGTTTAGTTACTTCAACCTCTGCAGTTGTCTTTGAGTTAGCTGTGGGCAGAAACCTAATTTTGGAGAGGTAATTATAAGAGTGAGAGAACTCTATTTCTTGTTGCTAATCTGGCAACCTCTGCGTCATATGAGTCTGAAGGGGTTAAGATCAGATTTTTTCTTCCAATCTCTCTCTCTCTCTCTCTCTCTCTCTCTCTCTCTCTCTTCTGCTTTGCTATCCTTACCTTCCACTTTGTAGAAAATTGTATATTAGCATTAAGTCCAGACTGCCTAGTAGGGACCGCAAGTTATGTGCAGTCCGTGTATATATGTAACTATGTAGCACACACACACACACTCACTCTCTCTCCTCCTCCACCATACACGCACATACACACACACACTCACTCTCTCTCTCCTCCTCCACCATACACACACATACACTCTCTCCCTCCACCACCACACACACACACACACAGACACATATACTCACTCTCTATTCTCCTCCACCACCACCACCACACATACACACTCACTCTCTCTCTCCTCCTCCACCATACACACACATACACTCTCTCCCTCCACCACCACACACGCACACACACACAGACACATATACTCACTCTCTCTCTCTTCTCCTCCACCACCACCACCACACATACACACACACAATCACTCTCTCTCTCCTCCTCCTCCACCATACACACACATACACTCTCTCCCTCCACCGCCACACGCACACACACACAGACACATATACTCACTCTCTCTTCTCCTCCACCACCACCACCACACACACACACACACTCTCCTTCCACTACACACACACACACACACTCTCATACCACACGCACACGCAAACACACACACACACACACACACACAAACAAACACACACGCACACACACACTCACTCTCTCTTCTCCTCCACCACACACACACACACACACACTCAGGTCAGACCAGGTCGACCCTCAGCAATATTTGTATGACTGCTTGGCAATTTTCTTAATGGTATCCTCCCTTCTGGCCTTCCTTATTCTCTCTCTCTCTCTCTCTCTGACGCACACACACACACACACTCTCTCTCTCTCTCTTTTTGTGAGAATTTTTCTGGCCATTAATTTCCCAGACTCTGTTTAAGGACACCGTACGAAGAGCGCTTAAAAGAACTAAATTTGTTTAGCTTAACAAAGCGCTGAATGAGAGGTGACCTAATAGAGGTTTTCAAAATCTTCAGCAACCTAAATGTAAGTGAATTAGTCACGATCAATCAAGTAAACACGAGAAACAATGGTTATAAGATTATAGGCAAGCGTTTTCATTCTCATGAGCCGAAGCATTTCTTTTTAAACCGTGTTGTGAATAATTGGAACAGACTAGAGGTGGACCAGATATTGATTTCTTGATATTTGCGGATGCGGATGTAGATGCGGATATTTATTTTCAGTATTTGCGGATGCGGATTGTTTTAGCTCTCAAGAGTTTTAGCCACAGATAATGGACATTTTAAGATACAAGTGAGAGAGGAGGAAGGAGGGAAGGAGGGAGAGTGCTAATTTTGATAAACATAAATATATTTCAATATTAGCCCTATTTACTTCTTAACCCTCTGAGGATCCATGAAAAGGACCATGATGCATTTTTTTTCTTTTTCTGACTATTATTAGACGATTTTTTTAGATTAGGAAGGGTATATGGAAGTCAGAGGGTTGATTGGGATAGTCTTTAGTTCTTTACCCTTTTAATACCCACATATCCTTCCTAAGCAGCATAAAATCGTCTAATGATAGCAAAAATAATCTGCTATAACGTGTCAGAGCTTCAAGGGGTTAATAGTTAATTAGTTATTCTGTAAAAGTGTAAATATAATAAGTGTTTATGACTTATTAGTTATGAAAATATCCGCACTATATCCGCATTATTGGATGTGGATGCTGATGTACAAAATGATGCGGATATCCGCGGATGCGGATGCGGATACGGATATCCGGTCCACCTCTAGAACAGACTACCCTCGAACATTATAAACTGTAATACTGTCGAAACATTTAAGAACCATCTGGATAAATAATTAGCAAATAACCCCCGATTAACACAGTTTCTTTCAGAACAACGCGCAACGAAGTGTCAACGCATACCGCAATGTATATTGATATTCATACACCTGTTCCCTTTCAGAATTGTAGTAATAGAGTTAGCTTAGATTACAAATCAACCTCATTTTCTCCCTGTCCTGTCCGAAATTCCGTGTCAGTTTTTCCATACCATACTACATGGTATTTTTCCAACTGTTTCCATGCCAGTATAAGCTGGAGAGTGTGGTGGGTGGGAAGGAGCCTTCTTCTTTGCTATCCTTTTCTCTACCTCGTAGTCAATAGATTAGTAGTTATAGATATCCAAACTGTCCCGTAAGGACCAATAGGTCTGTTGAAGTTTGTTCTCCTTTGTATTCCTTTGTATTCCTCATTATTCTCCTCCTCCTCCTCTTAGTCACAGGGCAGTACTTCCCTTTCCAATTTTCTCATCAGTGTTTTAGAGGGCAAGCAGCCTTGAGGGGTCGCTAGACATGTTATTGCTTGATTTCCTGTGTCCTCCTTTGTACTCCTCCCTTGACTACCTCCTCCTCCTTCTCCTTTACTACTCTCCTCTCCTCTCCTCTCCTCTCCTCTACTCTACTCTACTCTACTCTACTCTACTCTACTCTACTCTCCTCTCCTCCTCCCTTGACTACCTCCTCCTCCTCCTCCTTTACTACTCTACTCTCGTCGTCCTCCTCCTCCTTTACTACTCTACTCTACTCTACTCTCCTCCTCCTCCTCCTCCTTTACTACTCTACTCTACTCTACTCTCCTCCTCCTCCTCCTCCTTTACTACTCTACTCTACTCTCCTCCTCCTCCTTTACTACTCTACTCTACTCTACTCTCCTCCTCCTCCTCCTCCTTTACTACTCTACTCTACTCTCCTCCTCCTCCTTTACTACTCTACTCTACTCTCCTCCTCCTCCTCCTCCTTTACTACTCTACTCTCGTCCTCCTCCTCATCCTTTACTACTCTACTCTACTCTACTCTCCTCCTCCTCCTCCTCCTCCTCCTTTACTACTCTACTCTACTCTCCTCCTCCTCCTTTACTACTCTACTCTACTCTACTCTCCTCCTCCTCCTCCTCCTTTACTACTCTACTCTCGTCCTCCTCCTCATCCTTTACTACTCTACTCTCGTCCTCCTCCTCATCCTTTACTACTCTACTCTCGTCCTCCTCCTCATCCTTTACTACTCTCTACTCTACTCTCGTTCCTCCTCCTCCTCGTCCTTTACTACTCTACTTCCTCCTCCTCATACTCTACTCTACTCTACTCTACTCTACTCTACTCTACTCTACTCTACTCTCCTCCTCCTCCTCCTTTACTACTCTACTCTCGTCGTCCTCCTCCTCCTCCTCCTCCTTTACTACTCTACTCTCGTCCTCCTCCTCATACTCTACTCTACTCTACTCTACTCTACTCTACTCTACTCTACTCTCCTCCTCCTCCTCCTTTACTACTCTACTCTCGTCGTCCTCCTCCTACTACTCTACTCTACTCTCCTCCTCCTCCTCCTTTACTACTCTACTCTACTCTACTCTACTCTACTCTACTCTACTCTACTCTACTCTACTCTACTCTCCTCCTCCTCCTCCTTTACTACTCTACTCTACTCTACTCGTCCTCCTCCTCCTCCTCCTCCACTTGTCTTCCTCTATTTGCCACTCAAGACCCAGCCCAACTCTTTCTCTCTCACTCTCTCTCTCCACACACACAAGACCTTTTCTGTCCATGGTGTTTAGAGGAGAGAGCTTGGCACAATATACACAGTGAGACCGACTGGTAAGGTACAAGGATATATATATTTAGTATATACATTTCGATATCTATATATATATACTGTATATCTGTCCATACATATTTATCAGTCTATCAGTCTGCCTATCTATCTATCTCTATCTATCTATGCAACTACCTCTCTCTCTGTCTATATATATATATATATATATATATATATATATAATATATATATATATATATATAATATGATAGCACTAATTTGTCCCAAGCCTGAGAGGTAATTAGCTCTGGTGAATAGTGTTGGGTTTCATTACAGGGCCAAAGCTAACTCTGGTCTAGAAATACATACACATATACACATTATCTCTATCTATCACTTACATACACACACGCACACACATACACACACACTCTCTATCTCTTTATCTTTCACTTACATAGTTTATATATATATATATGTATATATATATATACAATTGTTAACTTACCACTTCACAATGCCATATATCAATTTGTTCTAAGAAATTCCTCTCTCCTATTGAGAAAACTGCACTAACACAAGGCCTGACAATTTAATATCCTATCCAATCAGCAAAACTAACATTTGTAAACCATTTCCTTTGCTTTGAGAAATTACATAGGATCTTAACCCTATTAGGTGCAAGGTGGGCTAATTTGGAGCCTCCCAGTTTTACTCCATTAGCTTGGAGATTTTAAGACGTTTCATCTCATTAGTTTGGCGATTATATGATGCTTCAACCCAATAAGGTGTCGATTTTTCCTGGGCGAGCGATAGCGACCCTGCAATTTGGGAGAAACCGGCCTTTGGCCGGGAAATTTTTCTATCGAAAATGTACACATTTAGCTTGAAGGGGGTCTGGGCGACGTTTTTTTTTAAGTTTGAAGGGGGTTTGGAGAGGCGTTTTTCCAAGTCTAGCGGGTAAACTAAAAACACATTGTTCGAAAATGGCTAAAACAATAACAACCTCAATAATAATTAAACCAAATACCATAATAACCCCCGAGACGTTGCACCAGATAGTGTTAACCCTTTGAGTACCGGCGACGTATATTACATTGGGTTTCAGCTACATTGAGACGATTTTATGAATCTTAGGAAGGGTGTATGGTAGCTAAAAGGATAGATTGAGATGGACTGTAGCTTTATTCATGGGTAGACGTCCTTCCGAAGCTGAATACAATCGTCTAAAAATGATCAGACTATAATGAAAATGGACGTCGCTGGTACTCAAGGGGTTAACACTATCTGGTGCAACGTCTTGGGGGTTATTATGGTATTTTGTTGTATTATTATTGAGGGTTTTAATTGTTTTAGACATTTTCGAACAATGTGTTTTTAGTTAACCCCTAGACTTGGAAAAACGCCTCTCCAAACCCCCTTCAAACTAAAAAAACGTTCCCCAGACCCCCTTCAAGCTAAATATGTAAATTTTTCGGTAGAAAAATTTCCCGGCCAAAGGCCGGTTTCTCCCAAATTGCAGGCTCGCTATCGCTCGCCCAGGAAAAATCGACACCTTATTGGGTTGAAGCATCATATAATCGCCAAACTAATGAGGTGAAACGTCTTAAAATATCCAAGCTAATGGAGTAAATAAGGGAGGATCCAAATTGACCCGCCCTGTACTTAACCCTCTCACGACCATATGAAGCAGAGGTTGCCAGATTAGCAATAAGAAATAGAGTTCTCTCACTCTTATAATTACCTCTCCAAAATTAGTTTTCTGCCCACAGCTAACTCAAAGACAATTGCAGAGGTTGAAGTAACTAAACTAAAGGTTTCTAAATACCCCTGATGGTAACAAAGGTTTTAAAGTATCCCTAATAGGCTCAAAATTGCATTAAGAACGTGAGAGGGCTAATAGGGTTAAGGGGGGATGGGCGTATTTATTGGCTCATTTATGTATTTTTGTATAATTGTTTTTAGTTTCCTCCCTAGACCTCCATCAAACTATAATAAAAAAAAAAAAAAAAACTTCAAGAATCTCCATTGAACCTTAAGGGCCGGTTGTTGGACCACTTTCTCCCTCATGTTTAGCCCCATTAGTTTTCAGATGTTAAGATGTTTGCCCCATTAGTTAGTCGATTTTAAGACCTTTCGCCCCATTTCTTCGTCAATATTTAGACCTTTCGTGCTATTTAGGTGTCGATTCTTTCCCTGGCGAACGATAATGAGCCTGTAATGTTGGAATAACCGGCCTTTGGCCGGAAAAATTTTCTACCGAAAAATGTACAAATTAATTTAGAAGGGGGATCTAATGGATGTTTTGTTAAAATGTGATGGAGGTCAAGGGAGGAAACTAAGAAATAATGAATACATGCAAAAATAATGAATACATGCAAAAATAATGAATACATGCAAAAATAATGAATACATGCAAAAATAATGAATACATGCAAAAATAATGAATACATGCAAAAATCGCCCAAAAAGTGAACCATCTCCCCTTAAGGGGAGCTGGGTGGTTTTTCTGGATCCCCTTCTCCCTCATGCTTAGCCCCATTAGTTTTCAGATTGTATTTATCTCTGTTTCTTTTTACAATCCCAAAGTATTTGTTGTATATACTGCTGATGTACTCTCTCTCTCTCTCTCTCTCTCTCTCTCTCTCTCATTACTATGCAAATTCACTTAACTTCGTAAAAAATCGTATTCTGCAAAGTCCACCTCTTTCGCTCTCGCTCTCTCTCTCTCTCTTTCAATATAAATTCGTATCTACCTTATTATATACTAGGAGGGGTACCCGGCGTTGCCCGGGTTTAAATTCTACTACCATAATCACCATCATCAATCACTACTACCACAATCATCACAATACAACTACTACCATAATCACCGGCCTCGACCTCCCTATGCCTCATTAAACGGCGACCTCGATTTCGGCCGTTAAATGCCCTCCGATTTTGGATCTGACCTCATCCGTACCCCCATTTTGGGGAGCTGCGAACAACTTTCGTTCCATACACCTTTTCGATCGGAGGCCTCCTTCTGCCCCAAACGGCCATTTTTTTCGCATTTTTTTCGCTCCCGTTTACTACATAAGTTCTGCCGAAAATTGTATTAAACAAAAGTGTCTCTGATTTCCACTAAACTCGCCTAAAACCATCTCCAAAGCCTGGGTTTTCCAACGGTGCCCCACACTCCCATCTGGCACCAAAACTGTGGGAGGAGTTTAGTAACAAAGGTCGGGTAACTGACAAACAGACAGACAAACATTGACCTTTATTTATTAAGATATATATATATAAACAATAATAAATCTTAAATCGCCAAAATAAGTCTCACTATAGCCCCCCCCCCCCCTTCCCTTAACAATATAGAGATTAGCTTGATAACTCAACCTGGTGCTATTTAATATGTAAAGGATAAATGGATTGTATAGTCGGTGTTTTTTTATATTTAGGATGGAGTGTGTTGGAATTTGGTTTATAATAGGTGTGTGTGTATGTATGTCGGTGCTTGTTAGAGAGAGAGCGAGAGAGAGCTTGCAGGGGGTCTGAGCAGGCATTAGTTAGTTTAAAGGAAGTCTTGGAAGGCGTTTTTGTTAGCCTAGGGGACAAACTAAAATATATTGCTACAAAATGACAAAAGCAAGCAAAATCCTCAATAATACTTAAACCAAATATCATAATAACCCCCAAGACGTCGGTCCATATAGTGTTAAGTATATTGGGCGGGTGCCCAACCCCGAAAGGAGTTGAAATAGGGGAACTATCCCCCCACCAAAGGCGGCTTTCTAGGACCTTTCCTAGCTGATGCTGAGAGGATTGGGTTCTAGTCATGTGGTGATGGGCTGGTCTATCAGAGTGAGAACTGAGCGATCTCTGCCATACCCATAGCTTACTCTGAATGTTCCTTTTACTTCTATATCTTCTAGATCTCAAGTGACGGCGTCTTTTCCGTGGATTGACCTCCCTACTGCCAACCTAGAAGTTGGCAGATTGGGAGCCAAAGCGTCACATTTTTCCCTTGCCCCTCAACTTTCCCTTCATAATTGCTGAGGGGCACAGGGCCTTGGGTGGGGCTTTGGTTTCCCGGGCGTTTCCGCACCCTCCTCAGCTCCCTGCCTTGGAGTGGCTTCGGTCACCCGGGCTTTGTTAGTGGTTAGCAGGGAGGGTTTTCTGGGGGCGCTCGTTTATGGCCTTGGCCTTGCTCGAGACCTTGGGGCTGTTCGGCCAGACAGCCTGGGGAACAACAACAACAACAACAAGTATCGACAAAACACCTGATTAACGATTAACCACTCCAGTACCGTCAACATCAATTTGATTCAGTATAGGAAAGATCTCTAGCAATTATAAGGCTTTGAATTATCTTAATCAGCCCTTTTAACTACCACGGATTCTTCCTAGCTGCATTAAATCGTCTAGACATAGCTGGAATAAAATAAAACAGACGTCGCCGGTACAGAAAGGGTTAAATTAAGTTGCACATAAAACTAAAGTGAAATAGCTAGAATAATAAAAGAATAAAGAAAATAAATAGAATACAAATATAAAGAAATACAAATAAATACAATAGACAAATACAAATATAACTTAATAACAAATAAATAAAAATAAATAAAAAACATACAAAACAATAAAGTAAATAAAAACAAATATAAAAACAAAAACAAATAGATAAATAAATAAACAATAAATACAAATAACAAAAATACAAATAATAACATATATAAAATTGAGATAAATAAAGAGAGCAAATTAAAGAAAGAAAGAAAGTACAGTACACCAGGACCTTCTTCACATATTGATTTAGCACTCATTGAGGAGAGACAGCTTTAAGATTATGGCAGAGAGAGAGAGAGAGAGAGAGAGAGAGAGAGAGAGAGAGAGAGAGAGAGAGAGAGAGAGAGAGAGAAAGAGAGATAGACAAAGAGAGAATGGCAACGAGAGAAAGAAAAAGAAAGAGCAAACAGAAAAAGAAGCAATTAAGGTAGAAAGCAAGAGAGAGAGAGTACAAAATACAATGGAGTACACAGGAGTGAAAAGGGAATCAAGCAACAACAGGTCTTGAAACCCCTCTAGGCTGCTTGTCCTCCAAAACACTGAGAATCAAGTGCCAGCACAGTGGTTTAGAGTGGGTAAGGGAAAATTGGAAAGGAAACTACTGCCCTGGAACTAATGTCCAAGGCAGGATTAGGAAGTTAGGAAGGGACAGTTGGGTTAGTAACATAACACAGTTTATAAGTGATCTTTCGTATATCTAGGAAAAAGAGAGTAACGTCTTAGTAATATTTATACGCAATAATCCTTGATAAATCTGAGGGAGGAATATAATAAAGTTATTCATTTACAAACGCAGTCAGTCGTGGGTTTGAGGCAAGATATTTGTCTAGGCGAAGTTTAAAGAATCAACGGTGCTGCAGTCTATAACGTCTCGGGGAAGACCATTCCACAAGTTGACAACTCGATTGAAGAAGAAATTCTTAGATTCGAGAGAGAGAGAGAGAGAGAGAGAGAGAGAGAGAGAGAGAGAGAGAGAGAGAGAGAGAGAGAGAGGTAATTCAGAGACCGCTAACAAGTTTTTTGAATAGGCAGCATGATTAATAAAAGGCGGAGGAGGTGGAGGAGTGTGGGAGGGGGTGGTGGAGGAGTGTGGGAGTGATAGTGGGGTGGAGGAATGAGGTTGGTAGATACAATACAAATATATATATATATATAATATACACCGGTATATATATATATATATATATATATATATATATATATATATATATATATATATATATATATATATATATATGGGATCATGGGGGACATTTTTCTACCGAAAAACATACACATTTATCTTGAAGGAGGATCTGGGGGGGGGGGGTAATCTTTATGGAGGTCTGGGGAGGAAACGATAAAATAATATTAAATTACATAAATGAGCCAATAAATACGCCCTTAATGGCTAACAAGAGGGCTTTATTAGGGGGGTCTTATGTTGGTGTTGTTGTTTGTTTGTTTGATGATGTTGTTGTTGTTGTTTGTTTGTTACTTGTTTGCTGTTGTTGTAGTGTGTTTGTTGTTTTGGTTGCAGTTGTTTATTGTTGCTTTCTTGTTTGTTGTTGTTTTGGTTGTAGTTGTTTGTTGTTGCTTGCTTGCTTGCTTGCTTGTTTGTTGTTGTTGTTGTTGTTGTTTGTTGTTTATTGTTGCTTGCTTGTTTGTTGTTTTGTTGTTTGTTGTTGTTTTGGTTGTAGTTGTTTATTGTTGCTTGCTTGTTTGTTGTTGTTGTTTGTTGTTGTTTTGGTTGTAGTTGTTTATTGTTGCTTGCTTGTTTGTTGTTTTGTTGTTTTGGTTGTAGTTGTTTATTGTTGCTTGCTTGTTTGTTGTTGTTGTTTTGGTTGTAGTTGTTTATTGTTGCTGGCTTGTTTGTTGTTGTTTGTTTGTTTGTCTTTGTATTTTATTGTTGTTGTTGTCGTTGTTATTGATTTAGTTTGTTACTGTATTTGTTGTTGTTGTTGTTGTTGTTGCTTGTTTGTTATTCTGAACCTTTTTAGTATCTTGCGTCTTTACTGGGTTCTAAAATCTATTAAATAAGAACATCTGATATATGCTGGGTACGAAAAAGGAAATTAGAGTGTCCATAACATATTATCTAGCCTTTTAAAGATATATTGGCCAACATAATGTTATCTACACATGTATTATTATTCACAACACATACATATATACATACACACACGCACAAATACACATACAAATATACAGACACACACACACATACGGATACTCCCATTTATACACACACGTACACACATATATTGATACTCCCATCCACACACATATATACATACACATACACACACACACACATATATTGATACTCCCATCCACATACACATACACACATATATTGATACTCCCATCCACATACACATACACACATATATTGATACTCCCATCCACATACACATATACACATATATTGATACTCCCATCCACATACACATACACATATATATTGATACTCCCATCCACATACACATACACATATATATTGATACTCCCATCCACATACACATACACATATATATTGATATTCCCATCCACATACACATACACATATATATTGATACTCCCATCCACATACACATACACATATATATTGATACTCCCATCCACATACACATACACACATATATTGATACTCCCATCCACATACACATATATTGATACTCCCATCCATCCATCCACACACACACACGCACATATTGATACTCACATCCACATCCACACACACACGCATTCACACACACACACACACACACACAAATTCACACACACACACACACACACACATTCACACACAAACACACACACACATTCACACATAGAACGACTTGTTAGTAGAACAAACAGTTTAGGCCTAATCATAATTGAAGCCATACTAAACAATTCTATTACGTAATGGGAAGTTCAAGTTCTCTCTCTCTCTCTCTCTCTCTCTCTCTCTCTCTCTCTCTCTCGACATTCGCCCATAAATTTGGCGATTTTAGGTATTTATTGTACCATTTACAATAGGTGTCGATTTTTACCTTACAAAGGAGTACAAAGGAGTACAAAGGAAATCAAGCAACAACAGGTCTAGTGACCCTTCTAGGCTGCTTGTCCTCCAAAACACTGAGGATCAAGTGTCCAAACAGTGGTTTAGAGTGGGTAAGGGAACATTGGAAAGGGAACTACTGCCCAGGAACTAATGTCCGTGGCAGGACTAGGAAGTTAGTAGGGGACATGTGGGTTAGTAACTGAGGGGAGGATAAAATAAAGTTATTCATTTACAAACGCAGTCAGTCGCGGGTTTGATGCGAGATATTTGTCTAGGCGGAGTTTAAATGAATCAACGTTGCTGCAGTCTATAACGTCTCGGGGAAGCCCATCCCACAAGTTGACAACTCGATTGAAGAAGAAATTCTTAGATTCATGTGAGTTAAAAGATTTACCAATAATTTTGCAACCGTTTCCCCGCGTGTAATTAGATTGGTCGATAGTGAAGTACTTGCTACAGTTCATATTGTCGATGCCTTTGATGATTTTGAACACTTGAATTAAGCCACCTCTTAATCTGCGCTGGGTTAAAGGAAATAGATTTAATTCTCTAAGACGCTCTTCGTATGGTTTGTTCTTTAGGCTAGGTATCATTTGGTAACTCTACGCTCGTTCTAGCTTGTTTATGTCTTTTTGGTAATAAGGGCACCAGCATTGAACGCAGTATTCCAGAAGAGGGCGGACTAAGGAATTGTAAAGGGTTAGGATAACGTCTTTGGATTTATGCTCAAATGACCTGCCTATAAAGCCAATTATTTTGTTTGCCTTCTTAACAACTTCTGAACATTGTTGACTCGGTTTTAGGTTACTCGATATTGTTACTCCCAGATCGGTTTCTCTGTTTACATTCTTAAGCTGAGTGCCATTCATCGAATAGTTTGCTTTCTCATTTAGGTATCCGATATGTAGTACTTTACATTTATCCGCATTGAAACTCATTTGCCAAATTTGGGCCCAATGTGACAATTGATCTAGATTGTGTTGCATATCGTCAACTTGATCTTTTGAGAGTACGCTATTTGCAATTTTTGTATCGTCAGCAAATTTTGAGATTGTACAGGTGAGACCCTCATCTATGTCGTTGATGTAAATTAGAAAGAGAATTGGTCCTAGTATCGATCCCTGGGGTACCCCGCTACTTACATTGGTCCACTTAGATGCCTTACCGTTTATGACTACTCTTTGCTTTCTGTCGCTGAGCCAATTTTCTATCCATTTCAACACACCGTCTTGTATTCCATGCGCTTTTAGTTTTAGCAGTAAACGTTTGTGGGGAACTTTGTCAAAGGCCTTTTGAAAATCAAGGTATATAATATCTACAGCTTTACTCTCATCGTAGAGGTTGAGGATATCGTGGAAGAAGTCTAAGAGGTTTGTTAAACAGGAACGTTTTTTACGAAAGCCGTGTTGAGTATCTTTAAGTATGTTATTTTCCTCTAAGTGATTTACGAGTCTGTCTCTTATGACCGTTTCAAGCATTTTACATACAACTGAGGTTAAGCTAATTGGACGATAGTTACTGGGTAGGGATTTGCTGCCTTTTTTGAATATCGGTGTTACGTTGGCTATCTTCCACTGATCAGGCATAGTTCCAGACTGCAAGGATTTATTGAATAGTAATGTCAGTGGTTTGGAGAGCTCATCCTTAGCTTCCTTTAGAACTCTAGGCGAGATTGTATCAGGTCCAGGCGTTTTATTTACCTTGAGTTTATCTAAGCAATTCAATACTTCTCTCTCTGTAACGGTGATATTGTTTAGAACATCTGAATTATCAATCTGAATCGGCGATGGTGTAGGGATATCACTGAGGTCTTCTGTTGTAATAACTGATGCAAAGAAGGTATTGAGGGCATTACTTATTTGTACTTCGTCTTTGGTGTATTCTCCATTTTCATCGACTAACGGTCCAACAGTTGAAGTAACTACTTTTTTCTTTCTGATATAACTATAGAATTCTTTCGGGTTTGTTTTACTTTGATTCGCAATATGTAACTCTAGGGTATTTTTACTTTGCTTAATTAACTTTTTGGCTTTGCGTCGTACCTCTACAAATTTCACCCGTTCTTCGTCATTTTGTGAGGATTTTAATCTATCATTAGCACATTTTTTAGCAAGCAGGCAGTTTGAAATATCTTTATTCCACCATTTGGGCTTATTATTATGGCCTGGACTCCGTATTTTCGATGGTATGCAGTCTTGCACTGCTTTTAGGTAAGTGGTTTCGAAAAACTTCCAAGATGTATTTATGTCGTTATTTAATTAAAAAACTCCAGTCAGTTTCTTTAAACATAGCTCTAAGTTTATGAAAGTTTGCTTTCTTGAAATTAGGGACTTTTTCGATGCTACTATTTGGTTCGTTACTAGTAAACTTTAGAGTGAAAGTTATCGTACGATGGTCGCTGTTACTGAATTCATCACCAACATTCAAATTCTCTATTAATTCTTCTTTTGTTGCAAGTACAATGTCAAGAACGTTATTACCACGGGTCGGTGTTCGAACAAATTGATAAAGCGAACTCTCTTGCAAGTTCGTATACAAGTCATGTCCGGAGTGTGAAGTAAGAGTATCGCCCCACTTGGTCACAGGTAAATTAAAGTCGCCAATAAATACGGTATCTTGTGAGTTACTTACATCTGTAATTTGCTCATAAATTTCTCGGTCAGTTTGCACTGATTGAGCTGGAGGTCTGTATATTAATGCAAGTATTATTTGTGTACCTTTATTATTCTTTATTAGCACAAAAGATGTGTCGACGTTCACAATTTGAGGTTTTGACAAGAGGGTCGGGTTAAGACTTTCTTTGATATAAAATAAAACGCCACCTCCATTTTTAATTATTCGGCTTTTCTCAAACATTACATAACCGGGAAGTGAATACTCTGCTAAAAAGTCTCTATCTTCTGCATTGAGCCAAGATTCTGTTATACCAATCACATCATAATTTTCAGTAAACACTAGTTCCTCTAAATCTGAAAATGTATTGCGTATGCTACGAGCGTTTGTATATTTGTACATACGAGCGATAGCGAGCCTGCAATTAATACATTGTTCTACCAATAACTCCACATGTATCTCGAAGGGGGGGGGGGGGGGGGGGTCTAAAGATGTGTGTTATGCTTGATGGAGGTCTAAGGAAGAAACTAAAAAAAGAAAAAAAGAAAAAAACTAATAAAATAATAATAATGATACTATTAGTATATAAATACAGTATACATATATATATATATAATTATATATATATATATATACCGGTATATATATAATATATATCGCAGTATTGGGGGCGGGTGACAAGAAATCCTCCTCCCCTTGTAAAATTCACCTACTAAACGAGATAGAGAAAGGGGGCAGGGAACGAGAAAGTGGTCCCGGACCCTAAGGATTGGAACTAAATGAGGTTTCAGTTCGGGCTCTGTCTCGAATCGGCCACCCCCAGCTATGGGATATGTGCCAGAGTAAATACATACATACAATAGGAGAAGATAGGACGAAACTTAATGATAGAATACATGTGTACAGTCGGCCAAATAATACATGTGTACAGTCGGCCAAATAATACATGTGTACAGTCGGCCAAATAATACATGTGTACAGTCGGCCAAATACATGTGTACAGTCGGCCAAATAATACATGTGTACAGTCGGCCAAATAATACATGTGTACAGTCGGCCAAATAAGTGATGTCTCGGCACCAAGTATATTTTGATCAATTGAGTATCAGCAATATTTAAACATGATTTCTTCATGTTCCTTCACTAACCCACCCTATTCAACATCTGACAGACATTAATACAGCACAGAGCGAGCCAAACGTAATGACAGCTGAAACATGACTTATTAGCGCTACACTTACCAACCCTATTCAACATCTGGCAGACATTAATACAGCACAGAGCGAGCCAAACGTAATGACAGCTGAAACATGACTTATTAGCGCTACACTTACCAACCCTATTCAACATCTGGCAGACATTAATACAGCACAGAGCGAGCCAAACGTAATGACAGCTGAGACATGACTTATTAGCGCTACACTTACCTACCCAATTCAACATCTGACAGACATTAATACAGCACAGAGCGAGCCAAACGTAATGACAGCTGAAACATGACTTATTAGCGCTACACTTACCAACCCTATTCAACATCTGGCAGACATTAATACAGTACAGAGCGAGCCAAACGTAATGACAGCTGAGACATGACATTAGCGCTACACTTACCCACCCTATTCAACATCTGGCAGACATTAATACAGCATAGAGCGAGACATGACTTATTAGCCACACTTACCGACCCTATTCAAAATCTGACAGACATTAATACAGCACAGAGCGAGCCAAACGTCATGACAGCTGAAACATGACATACTACCGCTACCGTACATTACACAGTATATGGTCTGAGAAGGGCAAAGATGGTTATACGTTGTTTACCCTACTGAATAGAGAGAGAGAGAGAGAGAGAGAGAGAGAGAGAGAGAGAGAGAGAGAGAGAGAGAGAGAGAAGGATTTTTAAGAGATACATGATAGGATGTGAAATGGTAATTGGATGAAACACAAGTATATATATATATATATATATATATATATATATATATACAGTATATATGTATATATATTATATATATAATATATATACTGTATATATACAGTATATAAACTGTATATATATATATATATATATATATATATATGTATATATATATATATATATATATATATATAATTTCAGTGGGGCACGAACCACCGACAGTCAGGATGATTATACATGCTTTAACCCTTTCCCTGCGGGTGACATTCTGAAACGCATAGGCAATTTACAGCAATTTCCAGGCTTTAAAAGCCTGTAAAAGCCGTAGAAATCGAGTGTCAGTGGGCGGGAGCGTGAGGGACCTCCCTCAGAGCAGCCAGCCACTCACTGAGGGAGACTGTGGTCTCGCGCGGGTGTCTCGACAGTGTTGCCGAGCGAGCGAGTGCTAATAATTAGCTAGTTTTCCTGAATGTCTATGGCAACGCTGCGGGTGAACCCCGCCACCTACGATGCTCGTTCTGGTGTAATTTTGAAGCTATTTTCGCCTAGTTTTCGGCAGAATACAGTTCATTAAATGCAGATACTTGATTATCATTCAGGAGTGCCTGAATATGCCCTAAATAGCGCAAACAAGCCCGCAGAGAAAGGGTTAAGTAACTCTACCATGGCGTGATAAAGGATACTTAACCTTGTCCTATATACTGTATATGTTAAGAGTTGTTTACAACATGGACAATTGTCCTGACTGTCAGTGGTTCGAGCCCCACTAAGAGTATAATAATATACTGCGTGTATATGTATATATATATATATATATATATATATATATATATATATATATATATATATATATACACAGTCTATACACTATACCAGGTTATTTATGATCAAAACTAATAACTTGTTTAGCTTCACCAGCAAATATATCTGGCACCAAACATTTAACAAACTGTCAAAACTATTTAACGTTAATATATTGCGGAGAGACCTGCATTAAAGGGGGATAGTGGCTGGTTTTTCGGAGAGACCTGCATTAAAGGGGGATAGTGGCTGGTTTTTTGGAGAGACCTGCATTAACCCTTAACTGGCGGCGCGCAACATAAGTCGAGTGAAAGAAATTTGGACTATGTGGCGGCTCACAACATAAGTCGTGTGCCATTTTCAGCACGTAATGTTGCTGAGAGAGAGAGACAAGTGGTGGCAGGAGAGTAGCGAGCGTATGACTGCTCCAGACCACCGCGGCGGGCTTACTGACACGAATCCCACCCTCCTCCACCCTCTCACACTCGCTACACAGTGAATTGTGTAGGGAAAGAACCGAATTACATGGTTTTTGCACTCGTGTTGCGCGATTGTTGCAAGAAAACTAGCGGTCGTACAAGGATCGTTGGGGTGTCATTGGAAAGCTCTGTTTATGCCCTTTCAGGAATAGACACTTGTTTTACGCTCTGGGTCTTATTTAGGCATGAAAATTATCACGTAAACAACCCTATTTTGGGTAAAAACACCCCGCTGGTGGCTACATATTATTTACCGCCTAGGCCGCTCGTTAGGTGTTAAAGGGGGATAGTGGCTGGTTTTTCGGAGAGACCTGCATTAAAGGGGGATAGTGGCTGGTTTTTCGGAGAGACCTGCATTAAAGGGGGATAGTGGCTGGTTTTTCGGAGAGACCTGCATTAAAGGGGGATAGTGGCTGGTTTTTCGTCTATTTATTAAATTATTATTTTATTTTTATTTGTTTTTTATGTTTCCTTGCTAGACCTCCATCAAGCTTAGAAAAACACTCCCTAGACCACCCTTCAAGATAAATTTGTACATATTTCGGTAGAAAAATGTCGCGACCGAAGGCCGTTTCCTCTTTAATTACAGGCTCGCTATCGCTCGCCAGGAAAAAATCGACACCTAAATGACACAAAAAGTCTTAATATTGACAAGGAATTGGGGGTAAACGTCTTAAAACAGTCAGTAGGCTGAATGGGGCCGAATGGATACAAGCCAAAGAGAGAGGGAGAGAAAGAGAAAAAAGTGAGGTGGGCTCCCTTAAGGGGAGGTATTTAGTTTGTTCCCTAGACCTCCATCAAGCTTAAAATTACACCCTCTTGAGTCCCTTTCAAGATAAATTTGTACATTTTTCGGTAGAAAAATTTCCCGGGCGAAGGCCGGTTCCTCTTAAATTACAGGCTCGCTATCGCTCGCCAGGATAAAATTGACACCTGAACGGCACGAAAGGTCTTAATATGGGGTGAAAGTTCTTAAAATCGCTAAACTAATGGGGCAAACGTTTTATATCAAAAGCAATGGGGCTAAACATGAGGGAGAAAGGGGTCAAGAAAAAAATCCCTCAAGTGGAGATCTCCCCTTAATTGGTCTGGCGACGGGAGAGCGCTGGGGGGACCTAGGTGACCCTGGTCTCTGGGTCTTCTCCTGGGTGACCTAGATGTGTGTGAATTTGTGTTTTGTTTTGTGTGTTCATTGCTTTCTGTTGTGTTATGTTGTCCATGTTCGGGCTCTGTCTCGAGTCGGCCAACCCCAGAAAAAAGGAAAAATGGGGAAGGGGCTTGAGTACATACATACATATGTACACTCGACCAGAAAACAATCTTTACACTAACGCTCTAAACATTCTGGAAGTGGGTCGAAATCTTATGATAATACCTCACAGACTTATGTTTCACCCGATTCATTCCGTTCACACTAGATTATTTACAGCTCACCAGTGTAAAGATTGCTTTTTGGTCGAGTGTACAGTGGCGCTAATAAGTCATGTCTCAGCTGTCATTACGTTTGGCTCGCTATGTACTGTAATAATGTCTGCCAGATGTTGAATAGGGTGGGTAAGTGTAGGAACATGTTTGTATTTCACTCGATATGAAGAAATGAACCTTAGATATTGCCAATACCAATTATGGATCAAAACATTCTTGGTGCCGAGACATGACTTATTAGCGCGACTGTACATGCATACATACAATACAAGGAGAGAAAGGTAAATCGATATCAATACTCTTTAAATGATCATTAACCCCTCCAGCACCAGGACGTCGTTTTACCAGGGATTCTGGCTAAAAGTAGACGGTTTTATGCAGCTTAAGAAGGACCTATATTATTGAGAGGGTTTATTGAGATCGTATTTACCCATTTCAGTCGTAGAGGTAGATTATAAACTGAAGAAAATCGTCTAATGGTAACCAGATAATGATGAAATTTACGTTATGGTGGTGAAGGGGTTAAACCCTTGTGTTTCCATTGTAGGCTATCGAATGTCGACTATTTGTGTATTTGTATTGTCTAATTATATATACTGTATACGTGTATATACAGGTATATATATATATATATATATATATATATATATATATATATATATATATATATATATATATATATATATATATTCATGGTTATATTATACAGTATATATTCTCCATGTGTGTTTACTTATTGGTTTTATATATTGGGCAGGATATCGAATGTCGATTTTTTTTTAGTGGAGGAATCAAACAAATAGAAGATGGAAAGAAAAACTAGTAAATTGGATGAAGCTCAGAACAAGAGAGAGAGAGAGGGGGTGTGTGAGTGTGTGTGAGAGAGGGGAAGGGGAGATTGTTGGTGTGTGTGTGTGAGAGAGAGAGAGAGGGGGTGTGAGTGTGTGTGAGAGAGGGGAAGGGGAGATTGTTGGTGTGTGTGTGTGAGAGAGAGAGAGAGGGGGTGTGAGTGTGTGTGAGAGAGAGAGTGAGAGAGGGGAAGGGGAGATTGTTGGTGTGTGTGTGTGCGAGAGAGAGAGGGGGTGTGAGTGTGTGTGAGAGAGAGAGGGGAAGGGGAGATTGTTGGGGTGTGTGAGAGAGAGAGAGAGATTGTGAGAGTTAGAGTAAATAGAGCGAGAAAATTAAACAGAATGAAAGATAGTGTGAGTGTGTGGGTGTGAGAGAGAGTGTGTGTGTGTAAGTGTGATATTTAGAGTTAGAGAGAGTGAGACTGAGTGTGTGTGTGTGTGTAACAGTGAGAGAAAGAGATTTACAAGAATTTACATAGATACACTGACCACATAGACCTTACGATCCAAACGAGGTGGTCAGGACTTAATTCTAGTAGAGATAGCAAACCCGATAGTAAAGGAAAATGGAAGGAAAAAATAGAAAATAAGAGAGAGTGAGAGTGAGAGAGAGAGGTGGTGGGAGCAGGTGTTAGAAGGGGATGTGTGTCTGTGTGAGAGAGAGAGAGAGAGAGAGAGAGAGAGTGTGTGTCTGTGTGAGAGAGAGAGAGAGAGAGAGAGAGAGAGAGAGAGAGAGAGAGGGGGGGGGGGGGGGGGGGGGGGGGGGGGTGTGGAAGGGGATGTGTGTCTGTGTGAGAGAGAGAGATTTTTTTTTTTTTTTTTTTTTTTATATACAGTACACTTCCTCTCTGGCAAAGGTTGATAGCCTTTACACTCTACCGCTGAACACGGTGAGGCCCGTGAGGTCTTGTTCCAGTCTAGGGAGTGAGACATGCGAAGCACCTACTCACGGCTCGAACCCAACTCCTCTCTGAAGCTGCTTCGCCCCTGCGCTTCAGTCTCACTCCCCAGGCTCGGACCCTCACTCTCAGAACGCCACCTATTGAGAAATTACCTCACTAGGCATTGCCCCCCTGTAGCATATTCTGAATATGGGAATATTCATACAATGCTATTTAATCAGGGAACAATGAGGGTATTTTGTTTTGGCATTTCGGTGTGCTGTGGTAATGCACTGATACTAGGTACAGCACAAATTCCATCCCAATAAAATCTTCCCATTGACATATTGGGATTCGAACCCGGGTCTATTGGATTACCAGTCCAGTGGCAAGACCACTCTGCCACATATATGTATGTGTGTGTGTGTGTGTGTGTGTATATACGTGTGTGTGTATGTGTATACATGTGTGTGTTAGTGTGTGTGTGTGTGTATATACGTGTGTTAGTGTGTGTGGTGTGTATTTATACGCGTGCGTGTGTGTGTGCGCGCGTGTGTGTATATGTGTATATGTGTGTGTGTGAGTGTGCGTGCGCGTGTGTGTATATGTGTGTGTGTAAATACATAATAATAATAATTGGTAAATTCCAAGCCAGTGTGTTGGTGTGTGTGTGTGTATATGTGTGTGTGTGTGTGTGTGTGTGTGTGTGTGTGTGTGTGTGTGTGTGTGTGTGTGTGTGTGTGTGTACATGTATGTGTGTGTATGTGGTACGTCTGAACACAAACAAATACATAATAATAATAATAATAATAGTCCTCCCTCCTTTCGCTTCCATTTTCACAGACAACCAATTTTCTTCCAGCAAGAATTTCATAAGATTTCATTTTTCTCATTCTCCGTTTTCTGTTACACATTATATACGTTTTCTCTGATTTGTCTAGTAGGGTAACTCTTACAAATTATATTAAATAAATGATATTTGTTGTTTTTTATTGTATAAAATAATATTTATATAGGAACCTCATTAAAAGGAGATGGGTCGTTTTTCTGGTCCCCCTTCTTCCTCATGTTTAGCCCCATTAGTTTTCAGATTGTAAGACGTTCGGACCATTAGTTTGGCGATTTTAAGACCTTTCGCCATGTCTTTGCCAATATTAATACTTTTTGTGTAATTAAGGTGTCAAATTTTTCCTGGCGAACCATAGCGAGCCTGTAATTTAAGAGAAACCGGCCTTCAGCCGGAAATTTTTTCTACCAAAAATGTACAAATTGTCTTGGGGGTGTTTTTTTAAGCTTGATGGAGGTCTAGGGAGGAAACTAAACAAATAATAAAATTATACATAAATACGCCAATTTCTCTTCTGATTTCTGGGAATTATTAGACGATTTTATTCAAATTAAGAAGGCTATGTGGAAATCAGAGGGTTAATTGAGATAGTATTTACCCTTCTCATTATCACAGATCCTTCCTAAGCTGTATAAAATCGTCTAAAGATAGCCAGAATAAACTGTCGATACGCGGCATTTGTCAGTCAGTAGCCAACCCTTACTCGCACAAGGGGTAGGGAGGATCACCAAGACACAAAAGAAAGGAAAACAAGGTGACAGGAGAAGAACATATAACAGTTCACCCACAATAAGCAAGCATACAAGCATTCAGAAGCACCAGTCACTCATCAGCCCCCGAAATCAATGGCTTCACCTCAGATGTGGGCATACTCCTCTCATAAATTGACCACTTGCGAGTTTCGTTCTATAAGGAAGTTGGAGCTGTAGACAACGATATTTAACAGAATTTACAGCTAAAATACGGTCGTAGTACACATATAAATACATAAAATACGGTCGTAGTACACATATAAATACATAAAATACGGTCGTAGTACACATATAAATACATAAAATACGGTCGTAGTACACATATAAATACATAAAATACGGTCGTAGTACACATATAAATACATAAAATACGGTCGTAGTACACATATAAATACATAAAATACGGTCGTAGTACACATATAAATACATAAAATACGGTCGTAGTACACATATAAATACATAAAATACGGTCGTAGTACACATATAAATACATAAAAGCCAATTCAACATACCATTTATCCATCAGAAACCTACATTATTATCGTATTTCTGCTTAAGGGGGGTGACCTGCTTTTGTTCTGTCCTTTTCTCTCTTTCTCTGGCTTGTATCTATTTGGCCCCATTCAGCCTACTGTTTTAAGACGTTTATCCCCATCCAGGTGTAATTTTTTTACTGGTGAGCGGTAGCGAGCCAGCATATTTTTTATTTTTGTTTGACAGCAGGCTAAATTTGTACATTTTTCGATAGAAAAATTTCTCCTGCGAAGCCGGATTTCTTCATATAATGCTGGCTCGCTATCGCTCGCCAGGAAGAAATCGACACCTAGATGGGGATAAACGTCTTTAAATAGTTGGCTGAATGGGGCCGAATGGATACAAGCCAGAGAAAGAGAGAAAAGGACAAAAATAACAAAAAGCAGGTGACCCCTTAATAGCGATGTTTCCGGCGCCAACTTCCTTATAGCCTGAAACTCGCAAGTGGTCAATTGTGTATATTATTGTATCGCAACAATTGTATGTCTATTGTATTTATTATTATGTATTAGCTTATGTATTATTATGTATGTATTTAGTATTGTATTTATGTATAATATTGTATTTATCGTATATCTTGTATTTATTGTATTTATGTATAATATTGTATTTATGTATAATATTGTATTTATCGTATATCTTGTATTTATTGTATTTATGTATTTATTATTGTATTTATGTATAATATTGTATTTATTGTATGTATTTATTATTGTATTTATTATTATGTATTAGCTATTGTATTATTATGTATGTATTTAGTATTGTATTTATGTATAATATTGTATTTATCGTATATCTTGTATTTATTGTATTTATGTATTCATTATTGTATTTATGTATAATATTGTATTTATCGTATATATTGTATGTATGTATTCATTATTGTATTTATTATTATGTATTAGCTAATGTATTATTATGTATGTATTTAGTATTGTATTTATGTATAATATTGTATTTATCGTATATCTTGTATATATTGTGTGTATGTATGTATTATTGTATGTATTTATTATGTAATAGCTAATGCAATATTATGTATGTATTTATTATTGTATTTATTGTATTTATGTATTCATTATTGTATTTACTATGTATTATTGTGTATTAGCTAATGCATTATTATGTATGTATTTAGTATTGTATTTATCGTATATCTTGTATTTATTGTATATCTTGTATTTATTGTATTTAGGTATGTATTATTGTATTAACTATGTATTAATATGTATTTGCTAATGTAGAATTATGTATTATAATGTATATATTATTGTATTACTAATGTATTCATGTATTGAACTGTATTAATGTAAGTACTGTATTTATTGAATATAGTATTGTATTTATTCTGTATTAGCTAATGTAGAATTATGTATTATAATGTATATATTATGTATCTATTATTGTATTTAATAATGTATTCAATGTACTGTATTTAATGTAAGTACTGTATTTATTGAATATAGTATTGTATTTATTATGTATTATTATGTATTTATTGTATTTATGTATTGTATTAATTGTATTTATCTATTGTATTAATTGTATATCTATGGGCTGGTTGTATTTTGATTGTTGGTCATTGTATTCATAGCCTATATATTGTATCTAATTATCTTGCTCACCTTTTACTATTTTATTTCCTTCTTTATTTCTCTATCCTACTCCCTGCCTATTTATTCTCTCTCTCTCTCTCTCTCTCTCTCTCTCTCTCTCTCTCTCTCTCTCTCTCTTTACATAAGTTTCAATAAACATCTAACTAGCTCTCTAACTCTAACCTCTCTCTCTCTCTCTTTAACTCTACGTAAATCTCATTAATAAACATCTAACTATCTCTATACCTCAAACCTCTCTCTCTCTCTCTTTACATAAGTTTCAATAAACATCTAACTAGCTCTCTAACTCTAACCTCTCTCTCTCTCTCTCTCTCTCTCTCTCTCTTTAACTCTACGTAAGTCTCATTAATAAACCTCTAACTATCTCTATACCTCAAACCTCTCTCTCTCTCTCTCTCTCTTTACATAAGTTTCAATAAACATCTAACTAGCTCTCTAACTCTAACCTCTCTCTCTCTCTCTCTCTCTCTTTACATAAGTTTCAATAAACATCTAACTAGCTCTCTAACTCTAACCTCTCTCTCTCTCTCTCTTTAACTCTACGTAAGTCTCAATAAACCTCTAACTATCTCTATACCTCAAACCTCTCTCTCTCTCTCTCCTTTTAGATTTACATAAACAGTTCGTCTGTCTCCATAAATATCTAACTGCGTAACTCACTCACTCACTCATACTCACTCTCTCTCTCTCCCTAGCGTGTGGAGGCAGAGGGATCTATCGACTAACCCTTTATAAGGTAAAAATAGCCCCCAATGTCTGGTAAACTACAACATATAATATTGATCCCTTGGCTTATAAATACAGGGAGAAGAAGGGGGCAGATAGATAGAGATAGATAGATATAGATAGAGAGATAGAATAAATATATATATATATATACAGTATATATATATATATATATATATATATATATATATATATATACATATATACAGTATATACGTATATATATATATATATACGCTTCAAACTGGACCAGAAACCCGAGATACAACTGGCCCGCCGCCCCTCACAATGGCCCAGCCTCCCCCTCGCCCAGCAGACCCCCTACGACAACATCTAGCATCTACGAACCCGCCCAGCCAACCAGGAGGCAGGAAAAGCGCGCGCCTCATTGGTCGCCAACTAGCCAATCATTATGCTAGTCAACAACCAATAAACCTTACTGTGATCTTCCTAATATGTATAAATAAGCTGTTATGCTTGGAGAGAACATAGAAACGATCGTCGCTCACCACCACAACATCAGGCGTCACAGTCACCATGAACACCAAAATCAAAGGGACTGTGAAGTGGTACAACTTCAAGAAGGGTTATGGATTTATCCACAGAACAGACAACAACGAGGATATATTCATACACCATTCTGGGATATCAAGAACCAACACCAGAATATCACTAGACACCGGAGAAGCTGTTGAATTTGTCACCAGGAAAGGCAGACAAGGTTTAGAAGCTCAAGAAGTAACAGGACCAGGAGGTACTGAAACCAGAGGATCTCCCCATGCAACAGAACAAACACCAAGAAGACTTGAAGAACACACTATGCATGCAAAAATATATGCATGCATAGAAACAGCGAAGGCTATTGCTGGCTCAAATAAACATCATTTGAGCCACATAATACCTTTAATACTGCAGCACAACAACCTACCATCCATAAAAATCCCTCAAGAAGCTCTCCAACCACCTAAATACCAGACCAAGAACACTCAACAGAGGAAGAACCCCATAATGGAGGAGAAGGAAGATGAATCAATCGATCTGTCTGAATTTGCTAAACAAGATGAACAAGAAGAAGATAATGAAGACTATGAGGAGGAGGATGAAGAGGAAGAAGACAAAGAAGAAGAAATAGACCAACAACTACAAGAAGATGCAGAAACATCACGAGAGTCTCCCTTACCTCAAAAAATAACTCCCCCACCTCCAGTACTAACACCTCAAATCCCAAAGAAAACCGAAGAAGAAACCCCATATAATCTTGATGAAAACGCAACCCGATATCATCTTGATGTAAATAGTGGGATTTTGTCAAATGTACTCCTCACAAAGACAAGCAGGGATGTGTTGTCTGCATCCCAAGGACTACAAACAAATCAACTAGACAACGGAAAAAGAAACACAATGACAACTAGACACCTGAAAAAGAAATAAATGTGACTGTAATAAAGTACAAATATCCCTAAATAGCAAGGCTGAAAAAGAAATAAATGTAACTGTAATAAAGTAAAAATATCCCTAAAATAGCAAGGTGGACGGCCCGCCAACTTTAATCTACTACTGTACTTCTTAATTTCCTCCTCTTTTACCCCCTTCCCTCTCCAACCCTCTTATTTCCCCTCTTAGACTTTAAAAAAAAAAAAAAAAAAAAAAAAAAAAAAAAAAAAAAAATCACTTACCTTCCATTCCCTGAAGATGATAGTTGTCTATCGAAACGCGTCGGATCACCATGAATTTTGCTCACCTTTTGCACAATCTCCCAGAACCCCTGAGAATTGCTGTACGTTCTATTGAAAGCCTTAATAATAAATTAATTAATGCTGATACATGTATTTCCTTCAACCTCGCCTGCCTTAAAGAAAATATATATATATATACCGGTATATACCCGGTATATATATATATATATATACTGTATATATAAAGGTAAATTCCATTAGGTTTTCATATGACCATTGCCATATTCAATTAAGTGTTTTGATAGAGTTGGTTGTTTTGTGTGTTAGTTTGTCTCTCCAGCCCTTCCCCACAACGAGCCTGTTAGTTCCATTGGCACAAGTCTATATATGGACGGTGATTCTTATTCTAGTTCTGTCTCGTCCTTCTCTTCTTCTCCTTCCTCCTCCTTTTCTTCTTCTACTTCTTAGTCATATTCTTCATCATCCTCCTCCTTCTCTTCTTCTCTTCTTCTTCTTCCTCTTCCTCTTCTTCGTCTTTTTATACATCCTCTTCTTCTTGTTTTACCTCTTATATTTCTTGCTCCTTCTCATTTCCCAACTCTTCTTCTGTCTTTTTCCTCCTTCTGTTTCTTCTTCTTCATTAACCTATTATATTTCTTGTTCATCCTCATTTCCCAACTCTTCTTCTGTCTTTTTCCTCCTTCTGTTTCTTCTTCTTCATTAACCTATTATATTTCTTGTTCTTCCTCATTTCCCAACTCTTCTTCTTCAACTTTTTCCTCTTCTTCTTCTTCCCTTTCTTCTTTTCGTGGAGTCCTCCCTCGTGTCTCCTTCCAGTTATCTCGAATAGTTTCTCTTCTTTCTTTCTTCTTCCTCCTCCTCATGACTTGTATACGAACTTGCAAGAGTTCGCTTTATCAATTTGTTGGAACGCCGACCCGTGGTAATAACGTTCTTGACATTGTACTTGCAACAAAAGAAGAATTAATAGAGAATTTGAATGTTGGTGATGAATTCAGTAACAGCGACCATCATACGATAACTTTCACTTTAAAGTTTACTAGTAACGAACCAAATAGTAGCATCGAAAAAGTCCCTAATTTCAAGAAAGCAAACTTCCATAAACTTAGAGCTATGTTTAAAGAAACTGACTGGAGCTTTTTAATTCACAATAACGACATAAATACATCTTGGAAGTTATTCGAAGCCACTTACCTAAAAGCAGTGCAAGACTGCATACCATCGAAAACTCGGCGTCCAGGCCATAATAATAAGCCCAAATGGTGGAATAAAGATATTTCAAACTGCCTGCTTGCTAAAAAATTTGCTAATGATAGATTAAAATCCTCACAAAATGACGAAGAACGGCTGAAATTTGTAGAGCTACGACGCAAAGCCAAAAAGTTAATTAAGCAAAGTAAAAAGACCTTAGAGTTACATATTGCGAATCAAAGTAAAACAAACCCGAAAGAATTCTATAGTTATATCAGAAAGAAAAAAGTAGTTACTTCAACTGTTGGACCGTTAGTCGATGAAAATGGAGAATACACCAAAGACGAAGAACAAATGAGTAATGCCCTCAATACCTTCTTTGCATCAGTTTTTACAACAGAAGACCTCAGTGATATCCCTACACCATCGCCGATTCAGATTGATAATTCAGATGTTTTAAGCAATATCACCGTTACAGAGAGAGAAGTATTGAATTGTTTAGATAAACTCAAGGTAAATAAAACGCCTGGACCTGATACAATCTCGCCTAGAGTTCTAAAGGAAGCTAAGGATGAGCTCTCTAAACCACTGACATTACTATTCAATAAATCCTTGCAGTCTGGAACTATGCCCGATCAGTGGAAGCTAGCCAACGTAACACCGATATTCAAAAAAGGCAGCAAATCCCTATCCAGTAACTATCGTCCAATTAGCTTAACCTCAGTTGTATGTAAATGCTAGAAACTGTCATACGAGACAGACTCGTAAATCACTTAGAGGAAAATAACATACTTAAAGATACTCAACACGGCTTTCGTAAAAAACGTTCCTGTTTAACAAACCTCTTAGACTTCTTCCACGATATCCTCAACCTCTACGATGAGAGTAAAGCTGTAGATATTATATACCTTGATTTTCAAAAGGCCTTTGACAAAGTTCCCCACAAACGTTTACTGCTTAAACTAAAAGCGCATGGAATACAAGACGGTGTGTTGAAATGGATAGAAAATTGGCTCAGCGACAGAAAGCAAAGAGTAGTCATAAACGGTAAGGCATCAAAATGGACCAATGTAAGTAGCGGGGTACCCCAGGGATCGGTACTAGGACCAATTCTCTTTCTAATTTACATCAACGACATAGATGAGGGTCTCACCTGTACAATCTCAAAATTTGCTGACGATACAAAAATTGCAAATAGCGTACTCTCGAAAGAACAAGTTGACGATATGCAACACAATCTAGATAAATTGTCATGTTGGGCCCAAATTTGGCAAATGAGTTTCAATGCGGATAAATGTAAAGTACTACATATCGGATACCTAAATGAGAAAGCAAACTATTCGATGAATGGCACTCAGCTTAAGAATGTAAACAGAGAAACCGATCTGGGAGTAACAATATCGAGTAACCTAAAACCGAGTCAACAATGTTCAGAAGTTGTTAAGAAGGCAAACAAAATAATTGGCTTTATAGGCAGGTCATTTGAGCATAAATCCAAAGAAGTTATCCTAACCCTTTACAATTCCTTAGTCCGCCCTCTTCTGGAATACTGCGTTCAATCCTGGTGCCCTTATTACCAAAAAGATATAAACAAGCTAGAACGAGTTCAACGTAGAGTTACCTAAATGATACCTAGCCTAAAGAACAAACCATACGAAGAGCGTCTTAGAGAATTAAATCTATTTCCTTTAACCCAGCGCAGATTAAGAGGCGACTTAATTCAAGTGTTCAAAATCATCAAAGGCATCGACAATATGAACTGTAGTAAGTACTTCACTATCGACCAATCTAATTACACGCGGGGAAACGGTTGCAAAATTATTGGTAAATCTTTTAACTCGCACGAATCTAAGAATTTCTTCTTCAATCGAGTTGTCAACTTGTGGAATGGGCTTCCCCGAAACGTTATAGACTGCATCACCGTTGATTCATTTAAACTCCGCCTAGACAAATATCTCGCATCAAACCCGCGACTGACTGCGTTTGTAAATGAATAACTTTATTTTATCCCCCCCTCAGTTACTAACCCATCTGTCCCCTACTAACTTCCTAATCCTGCCACGGACATTAGTTCCAGGGCAGTAATTCCCTTTCCAATGTTCCCTTACCCACTCTAAACCACTGTTTGGACACTTGATCCTCAGTGTTTTGGAGGACAAGCAACCTAGAAGGGTCACTGGATCTGTTGTTGCTTGATTTCCTTTGTACTCCTTTGTACTCCTCCTCCTCCTCCCTCGTGTCTCGTGTCCTCCATTTATCTCGGCTGGTTTCCTGCTCTTTTCTCGTATATAGGCTATTTTTGTGTCTGTGTATCTTTTCTGTTTGTTTGTTTATCTTTGTATCTATTTTTTTTCTTTCTATGTGAGTGAGTGAGTGAGACAAAAAGGCAGAACTGCCTGTAGCGAGTGCCTCCCCCATAGTTGAAACAGTGATAGGGCCAAAATCAAGGGACGTTCGAGCCAAAATGCCTGGACACACGGAGTTTGAAGTAATTTAAGTCATAGGAAGAGGGAAAGACTGATTCTGGGAGAGAGTTCCAGAGCTTAGCTATTGAATAGAAGAAAGTCTGAGAATAACATTTCACTCTTGGGTTGGAGAGTTGCACAGAGTAGGGGTGGGATTGTGTTGCAAGACAGGTACCACGTACCCTACGTAGAGGTGGTATGCACTGAGAGAGCTCTGAGGAACACTGATTATTGTAGTAGCGATAGAATAGCGAGACAGATGCAACATTGCGGCGAAGAGAGAGAGAGATAGTCCAGCGGCTAAGTGAATAATCATGCACTTTTTGATAAAAGCATGGAACTTGGTACACTGTTAGTATACACCATAAGCAACATGTTAAAGATTGGAGGCAATCTGGATCTGCCCTATGATGGCCATCTTGGAAAATGGCCGCCATCGATTTCGAATAAATACTTTTATATCAACACACACGACTCGGGTATTGCAAAATTAATGCATACATAAAAGTATGCCATTTATGTTTTAGACACTGATAAATCGATTAAGATCATTACTTTGGTCCTATAATTATATTCGGGGGCTTTATTTTAGTAAATACAGTAATGGCATTTTATCAAAGGTAAAATAGAAAAGCGAACTGTATTTTCCTCAAAAAATACTTTTTTATTCAATAAACAATACTAAGTAAAGTACATAAAGCACACACTGATCATTACATAGATGTATAAACTTTTGTTAATTCATTTATAATTGCTTGAGAAATCTCTTTGTAAATGACACTAGCAGCGAATATCCATAAGAGGGCGGTGGCTGAAAAGTGTGTTTTCAGTAGTCATTTTATTCCACCTTTATTACTAAGTATCCTATAACAAAATAAACTATTTATGAGTATAATTGTCAATCTTGCAATATAATTACACATACATATTAATTTCACATACATAATCAGGCACAGTGGAATAGATCCACTGCAGGCACCTGTACATGGTTTGTTGTAAGATCAGAAAGAAACACTATTTACATAATATTCCAATCAAGTAAGCTTGTAAATGCTCTCCAAAGTAAAACTTTTTAAATGAAAGAATGTATGTACACCCCTTTTCTTTAATTTCAGCATAACATTTTATTCAATAAACATGTTTATATTTATTCATATATTATGACCAACAACAATACCAACACAAATAATTTATCACACTGATCATTTTACAAAAAAAATCTGCTAATAAGCACATCTTAGTCCTTAGCTCGCCTTCATGTCACGATTACACCCATGACCACACTTGCAAAGTAATGTGCAGGGCAGATTATCTTTGACACATTTACACCGACCTTGGCAACCTTTAGTACCTCCACACTTTATCACAGAGCGACACGCTACTCCAGCAGGAAGTTGGTCCATCCACTTGACTTCCCATCCAGTCAGGTCATCCTTTTTAGTTCACCCAAAATCTGCTGGGCTGGGCAGGTGTGGTGCTTTATCCAGGGCCTGGTTCCACACATGTCCAGCCTGGTATCCTACTTGAAGCAGGTGTTGGTTCAGGCTATCCTGTGTCGGTGGTATATTTTCTATGTTCCTGTGTTTCTGTGTGAAAAGAGTCTGCCTCGCAATATTTACACTTTCATCAGAGCTTCCTCGGTCATATAACAGAACCACAAATCTTTCAAAGGTTGGCAAAAGTTCTCTTATATCAGCTGATGTTGGAGTCTGGGCAAGTGCACACAAAGCAGGTGTGATATCAGGGTAGATATTCCAAGTAGTCCACGCTGTAAGTTTCCCTCTTCCAGCAAAACTGGATGTGGTGTCGCACCCTGTGAGTGCATGGAAAGCAGGCAAAGCTTTGCACTTCTGATCACCTAACATCTGAGCTATGAGAGTTGCGTCGATGTACCGAAAATATTTCCCTGTCCCAAAGGCTATGTTAAGCTTTTCACATCCTATCCTGCTAGCTTGGCTGACAGCTAGCACAACATCAGTGTCAACAGTCTTGATCGTGATTCTCCTCAAACCTTGGACTGCACCATCTGCTGCATGAAGGAGCATCCGAATATCTGCTTCCTCTTGTGTACAAGGGGCCAGGTGATCTTCAATAACTGGTACTGAGCTCTGCACCTTATCTCCAAGAGTCATTACCACTAAACCGTGGAACTGCTTCCCAGTCAGTCGTTCACTTAGAAGACTGAACAGTTCTGTCTTGTTGCCATCTTCCCGTAGACATTTTTGCCAGTTTCCAGGTAATTTGTTTTTTCCTTCCACTCTTATCCATGTGCCTTTGCCCCTCTTCGTCCGTGTGGCTGCCTTCAGACTGTCAGATCTGTACGTATCAAAAACTACATCAACACGGCACACAGAGCCCCTGAATTGTTTACCTATGTAGTTCATGAACTCAGATGCGTACTCGTCGAATGTATTTGCTGTGACAGGTTTCATCATATTTACTATAACTGCACCATCAATAACAACCATATCTGTGTCAGGCTCCGTGTTCTCAGCACCATTTCTGTGTGGGACAACATTTTCCAGGCACTGAAGGAGGTCGGATTTTGTGCCCAGTCTAAGCTGTCTATAATCAGACAGTGAAGGGGGATAAGAATGGTTTTCATGCTTGAAAAAGTCTTCAAGATCAGTATCACGTACTTGGCTAGCAATAAACAATGTTGAGAATAAAGTGCAGTCACCTTTCATGGAGAGCAGCTGCTTCTGGGTGCACGATTTTTCTTTGAGTGTACGTGATCTAAACAACTGCACATTGTTCTTTGGTAATCTTTCACTGATCCCAACAGTGCATTTCACTAGTCTGTTTTCAAAGAATTAGTTGCATTTATCTTCACCTAGTTTTTCTATGTTGCGCATTGATTCAACAACTGCAGTATCTACCACCTCCCGCGTGTCAAGAACTATAAGATCACCACTGGTATCAGTGAATGGGTTACCCATACTCTTCATTGTTTCAACGAGGGACTTGGCATGATCGAGAAATAATGTTTGAGCAGCTGGTTTGTCCTCATGGTGATGTAGGTGGAAGTCTGTTTCCTTCTTGTCAAGTACACTCCGAAATTCCCCAACAACTCTTGCCATCTCTGGTCCAGCTACCATCCATCTCAATAGTGCTTCAGGCTTCTCAGTGAGTCCAACTGCTCCACCATCACCTTTCACGCAGGCATTATTTTGCTCATGACCTTCGTCCAAAGCCATCCTGGAAAATGGCCGGTATGATTTCTTAATGGTGAACTTGCCCTCACAGAATGCTGCATATATGTCTGGTTGCTTCTCACTCAATGTTATTAGGTCTTGCAGGTGAATGGCTACAGCACGTGCATAGTTGTGGTGATTCAGAGCGTGGAAAAGCCATTGAAGACGTGTCAGCGCATCCACATACAAAATGAAGTTGCCATCATGTACAGATCTATCCCATGTTAGTACATCCAACTGTATTCTTAGAACAAGCTGCCAGAAATGAAACTGTGGGCTTTCTGCTGCTCTTATCCTGCACCACTCTTCAAATTACCAAAAAGATATAAACAAGCTAGAACGAGTTCAACGTAGAGTTACCTAAATGATACCTAGCCTAAAGAACAAACCATACGAAGAGCGTCTTAGAGAATTAAATCTATTTCCTTTAACCCAGTGCAGATTAAGAGGTGACTTAATTCAAGTGTTCAAAATCATCAAAGGCATCGACAATATGAACTGTAGTAAGTACTTCACTATCGACCAATCTAATTACACGCGGGGAAACGGTTGCAAAATTATTGGTAAATCTTTTAACTCGCACGAATCTAAGAATTTCATCTTCAATCGAGTTGTCAACTTGTGGAATGGGCTTCCCCGAAACGTTATAGACTGCATCACCGTTGATTCATTTAAACTCCGCATAGACAAATATCTCTCATCAAACCCGCGACTGACTGCGTTTTTAAATGAATAACTTTATTTTATCCCCCCCTCAGTTACTAACCCATCTGTCCTATTTTTTTCATATTTTCATATTTCAAACTGCCTGCTTGCTAAAAAATTTGCTAATGATAGATTAAAATCCTCACAAAATGACGAAGAACGGGTGAAATTTGTAGAGCTACGACGCAAAATCAAAAAGTTAATTAAGCAGAGTAAAAAGACCTTAGAGTTACATATTGCGAATCAAAGTAAAACAAACCCGAAAGAATTCTAGTTATATCAGAAAGAAAAAAGTAGTTACTTCAACTGTTGGACCGTTAGTCGATGAAAATGGAGAATACACCAAAGACGAAGTACAAATGAGTAATGCCCTCAATACCTTCTTTGCATCAGTTTTTACAACAGAAGACCTCAGTGATATCCCTACACCATCGCCGATTCAGATTGATAATTCAGATGTTCTAAGCAATATCACCGTTACAGAGAGAGAAGTATTGAATTGTTTAGATAAACTCAAGGTAAATAAAACGCCAGGACCTGATACAATCTCGCCTAGAGTTCTAAAGGAAGCTAAGGATGAGCTCTCCAAACCACTGACATTACTATTCAATAAATCCTTGCAGTCTGGAACTATGCCTGATCAGTGGAAGCTAGCCAACGTAACACCGATATTAAAAAAAGGCAGCAAATCCCTACCCAGTAACTATCGTCCAATTAGCTTAACCTCAGTTGTATGTAAAATGCTAGAAACGGTCATACGAGACAGACTCGTAAATCACTTAGAGGAAAATAACATACTTAAAGATACTCAACACGGCTTTCGTAAAAAACGTTCCTGTTTAACAAACCTCTTAGACTTCTTCCACGATAACCTCAACCTCTACGATGAGAGTAAAGCTGTAGATATTATATACCTTGATTTTCAAAAGGCCTTTGACAAAGTTCCCCACAAACGTTTACTGCTAAAACTAAAAGCGCATGGAATACAAGACGGTGTGTTGAAATGGATAGAAAATTGGCTCAGCAACAGAAAGCAAAGGGTAGTCATAAACGGTAAGGCATCTAAATGGACCAATGTAAGTAGCGGGGTACCCCAGGGATCGGTACTAGGACCAATTCTCTTTCTAATTTACATCAACGACATAGATGAGGGTCTCACCTTACAATCTCAAAATTTGCTGACGATACAAAAATTGCAAATAGCGTACTCTCAAAAGAACAAGTTGACGATATGCAACACAATCTAGATAAATTGTCATGTTGGGCCCAAATTTGGCAAATGAGTTTCAATGCGGATAAATGTAAAGTACTACATGTCGGATACCTAAATGAGAAATCAAACTATTCGATGAATGGCACTCAGCTTAAGAATGTAAACAGAGAAACCGATCTGGGAGTAACAATATCGAGTAACCTAAAACCGAGTCAACAATGTTCAGAAGTTGTTAAGAAGGCAAACAAAATAATTGGCTTTATAGGCAGGTCATTTGAGCATAAATCCAAAGAAGTTATCCTAACCCTTTACAATTCCTTAGTCCGCCCTCTTCTGGAATACTGCGTTCAATCCTGGTGCCCTTATTACCAAAAAGATATAAACAAGCTAGAACGAGTTCAACGTAGAGTTACCAAAATGATACCTAGCCTAAAGAACAAACCATACGAAGAGCGTCTTAGAGAATTAAATCTATTTCCTTTAGCCCAGCGCAGATTAAGAGGTGACTTAATTCAAGTGTTCAAAATCATCAAAGGCATCGACAATATGAACTGTAGTAAGTACTTCACTATCGACCAATCTAATTACACGCGGGGAAACGGTTGCAAAATTATTGGTAAATCTTTTAACTCGCACGAATCTAAGAATTTCTTCTTCAATCGAGTTGTCAACTTGTGGAATGGGCTTCCCCGAAACGTTATAGACTGCATCACCGTTGATTCATTTAAACTCCGCCTAAACAAATATCTCTCATCAAACCCGCGACTGACTGCGTTTGTAAATTAACTTTATTTTATCCCCCCCTCAGTTACTAACCCTTCCGTCCTCTACTAACTTCCTAATCCTGCCACGGACATTAGTTCCAGGGCAGTAATTCCCTTTCCAATGTTCCCTTACCCACTCTAAACCACTGTTTGGACACTTGATCCTCAGTGTTTTGGAGGACAAGCAACCTAGAAGGGTCACTAGATCTGTTGTTGCTTGATTTCCTTTGTACTCCTTTGTCCTCTACTAACTTCCTAATCCTGCCATGGACATTAGTTCCAGGGCAGTAATTCCCTTTCCAATGTTCCCTTACCCACTCTAAACCACTGTTTGGACACTTGATCCTCAGTGTTTTGGAGGACAAGCAACCTAGAAGGGTCACTAGACCTGTTGTTGCTTGATTTCCTTTGTACTCCTTTGTACTAAATGAAACAGCAGAACCTTTGTGTGGACATACTTGGTATTCTGCATACGCTTCCTGGCGAAGTTTGTACAATGCACACACAGTCACTTGATGGGCATGGGCAGTTCTTTTGATATGTGCTGCTTTCAAAAAGGAATAGATGTAGATAATAGAGATTTCTTTAAATATATCATATACAACTAAACATATTACATGCTACTAAAATAAATTATACATCTATGTAACGATCAGAGTGAGTTCTTTCAACTTTACTAAGTAGTCATCATTGAAATAAACAATATTTTTTGAGTTATGAGAAAAATAAAGTTTGCTTTTCTATTTTACCTTTGATAAAATGCCATTATTTACTAAAATAAAGCCCTTGAATATAATTATAGGACCAAAGTAATGATCTTAATCGATTTATCAGTGTCTAAAACATAAATTGGCATACTTTTATGTATGCATTTGCAATACCCGAGTCGTGTGTGTTGATATGAAAGTATTTATTCGAAATCGATGGCGGCCATTTTCCAAGATGGCCGCCATGGCCATCATAGGGCAGATCCAGATTGCCTCCAATCTTTAAAATGTTGCTTATGGTGTATACTAACAGTGTACCAAGTTCCATGCTTTTATCAAAAAGTGCACGATTTGGTCCAATAGTGACAATTAGCCGCTGGACTAAGATTGCAGAGAGTTGGTGAGTGGACGGGAGTTAATGATACGAAAGGCTTTCTTTTCTACTTTGTATAGGAGTGCGGTGTGAGAGTATCCTCCCCATACATGTGAACTATATTCAATACAAGGACACACTGTGCCCCTGTACAGAGCAACAAGCTGTGCAGGGGTAAAGAACCATTTGAGGCGGTTTGGCACACCCAGCTTCTGGGCGGTTGCCTTAGCAAGACTGGTAATATGGTCTTTCCAAGTGAGAGCTTAAGAAAAGAAGACACCGAGAATATTGAGAGAAGATGAAGGATTGATTTTTGCATTGTTGAAGAATAAGGGATAGTCCTCTGGAAGTTCCGAACGGGTAGTAAGATGAAGAAATTGGGTTTTGGAAGCATTAAAGGTAACAAGGTTTTCTTTGCCCCAATTGGAAATAGTAGTTAGATCAGAAGGTAAGTGTTGCATGGCTTCATTACGTTTGTTTTTGAGGGATTGCTGGCTGGGGCGTTCTGGAAAACTAATCGAGTAGTGTATGGTAAAGTTGTCTGCATATGAATGGATGGGACTATAGGTAAAGTTGAGAAGATCATTTATGAAAATTAGAAAGAGAATGGGAGATAGGACAGAGCCCTGAGGAACGCCGGAGTTGATAGAATGAGGAAGTCAGTGATGGCCGTCCACAACTGCAGCTATGGAACGGCCGGAAAGGAAATTAGAGACAAAGGCACAGATGGAGGGACAGAAACTGAAAGAGGGTAGTTTAGAAATTAAAGATTTGTGCCAGACTCTATCGAAGGCCTTCCATATGTCTTGTGCAATAGAAAAGGTCTCACCGAAGTCCCAAAAGGAGGATGACCAAGAGTTAGTAAGATATGAAAGAAGATCACCAGTAGATTGACCCTTAAGGAAGCCATACTGATGATCTGAGAATAGATTATGAGAAGAGAAATGCTTAAGAAATTTGGATGCAAGAATAGTTTCTAAAACTTTAGAGATACAAGAGATAAGAGCAATTGGAAGATAGTTGCATGGTTGAGAGTGGTCACCCTCCTTTGGGACAGGTTGAATGAGAGCAAACTTCCAGCAAGAAGGGAAGACGTTAGAGGAGAGACAGAGACGAAAGAGTTTGCCTTGGCAGGGATTCAGCACGGAAGCACAGTTTTTGAGTACACATGAGGAACACCGTCAGGGCCGTATGCCTTCTTAGAATTAAGCCCAGAGAGGGTAGAAAATACATCTTTAGAAGAGATTAGGATATTAGGCATAAGTAGGAGAGAGAGGGGTGGAGAGGGAGGAATAGCACCGGAATCACCCAAGGTGGAGTTTCGAGCAAAAGTTTGAGCGAAGAGTTAGCTTTGTCAGAGGAAGAAGTGATGGTTGTGCCATCAGAGTGGAAAAGGGGAGGGAAAGACGAGGAAGAAAAATTGTTGGGAGAGGTTTTTGGCTAGATGCCAGAAAGCTTGGGAAGAGCTAGAGTTGGATAGTTCAGTGCATTTATTATTGATGAAAGAGTGCTTGGCAAGTCGAAGAACAAATTTGGCTTGATTCCGGGCAGAAGCATAGGAAGAATGAGATTCTTGAGTCTTAAGGCGTCAGTTCCATTTGAATGCTTCCTCCTTGTTGCAGACAGCAATAGAACAAGCGTGAGTAAACCAAGATTTGTTTGCATTACACTGAGAGAAAGAAAATGGAATGTACTGTATGCTTCCATGCCCAAGAGGATTACCTCGGTAATGCGTGTTACGCTGGCCAGCTTGCCAGAATGCACTCGTAACTCGCTAGCGCTCGCCAGGGCAGTGAAATGGGCTACAATAATCGTAGAACGATGTTCTTTCTTTCATAGAGTTCATGTTGTCACAGACAGATCAGTGGTGGTCTTTATTCTTGTCTCTGACACTTGGAAGTATTTTATATCATTGATAGAATATAAGATGCATTGTGTGAAGTTGTAAGGAGAAAGAGAGCGAGCAGCGTGGTGGTAATATGTGCGTGTGTATGTATGTGCTGCCTCCCTTGCTCGGAGGAGTTTCCCACGCTCGTGATTGGCTGGCGGGCCTGACGCGTCATATGACACTTGCTCCTCATGACGTAGTCGTCTGTGATTGGGTGCTGCTGCCTTTGTTAGTGCTGAGGGGGCTCCTGCCCGCGTTTCTCCTGCAGAGCTTGGCACAGCGTGCTTGGTCCTACATGTCCTTTGCAATCTGTCCCCCCATCTAACCCCCTGTACTACTATCTCTCTCTCTCTGAACTTCTTCTTTTTCATACTTCCATCTTTATTCAATTACTTATCCCTTCTGGTTCTGCATACGACTTCCATAGTTGGCCAGTCGTATTACCAGCACCAGCTCTTACATTTATGTTTGCACTAGCTTTAGGGATTAGTAGAGTCATAGTCATATGGTAGCCTAGTGTTGGGGTGCTTCTATTATTGAGCTGTTCTTTCTTATTATTTAATGCTAGACAGTGGAAGGTATCTTTGGTCGTTGTCTGAGTTATGTATGTGGCAAGTCAGAGCCTGTACAACATCGACGAAGCTAGCTAGCCTGTAACCCTTGTGCATATTTTCCTTTGTGAGTGTAGCAGTATACAGGTAAAGGGTTTTTGCCTACACTTACCTGTATGCTTGCTACCTCATTGTGTTGACCTTTGTGGAGCGCCAGGGTAAGACCAGATACTTGAGATCTGGACTTACCAAGAGAGCCTCCAAGTCACGTAACGTAACATAAGGGAAATCCGTTCAAGGGGAGACAGTAGGCTACGAGCATGCTTGCGCTCTGCCTAGTTTCCTAGTACCTTTTATGCCACTGCTAGACTTTATTAGTGAGAAAGACAGCATTGTGTTTATTAACTTTAATTGTGTATGCTTTAGGAATTATTTACGCTTTATTTTAGCCTAGGCTGATGCATAGTGCACAACCCAGTTTGGCTGTTATGTTGGCTAAGGAGGTACTGTTTTGAGTGGCGATTATTAGTGCTGTCACAGAGTTGTTGCACTCCCTTGTTATATATATGAATCCTACTTTTTGGTGTATTAAAGATACACGCTTTGGTGTCCTGCCCCTGCATTATTTCTGTTCTATATTAACGAGCATCTTAGAGCATCAGACGTTTTCAGAAGATTCTTTATCTGATTGCTGTAGGACTAGACTTCCAGTGTTTTCATAGAGCATTGTAGAGTTTAGTGTTGAGTACAGACTCACACTAAAGTTAACGTAAGCATATACTCCTTTATTAAATCTTGTTATAGTTTATTCAAGCATTGATATTACTTAAGAGCATTTTATTAACGTAAAGTACTCCTGTTGTGAGTAGGCTTTGCGCCGTCATCGGCAAGCCTTTGTAGAAGTGCACTAAAACCCAGTTAATTGATACCCCATTATTCAGGAGATTAACTCTGGAGGGTTTAAGTGTTTTTGTTCATTGGCGTAATAGTTCGAGGGTTTGGAATTAGCGTACCGTTGTTGCAGATATAGCCTATCATCTAGTCCATTCTTAAGTGCCCTTGTTTATTTCGTAGTGCCGACCGTAACATGCGTTAATCACTCTCCGTGGGTCCCCGGCCACGGAAGCAAAAGTCCTTCCATGGGAAATCAAATAAGTGCTGCCGGAGAGCCTCCCAGTCGGCAGCGCCAAAGTGCCATAAGCGCCGCCGGTTGGGAGGATCGGGTGGCCATACAGGAGAGATAGGACAGGTGACGGAGATAAGTTTATGGTCGGACGAGCCCAAAGGAGAGAAAAGATTGACAGTATAAGAAGAAGGGTTAGAAGTTAGAAATAAGTCAAGAATGTTGGGTCGATCTCCGAAGCGATCTGTTTATCTTTGTCTATCTATCTATTGCCCGACGCCGTGATCCCCGAAGGGGTGGCCACAAACGAACCGCCCCCATGCACCTCTGTCCCCAGTCAGTCAACGCCCCTCCCCCCAACCAGCACCACCTTCGTTCATATACTTCCTCACTCCATCCTTCCTACCTCTCTTTCAGTCTACCTCTCCCTCTCTGTCCCTCCACCTCGCTCTCGTACACCCTCTTAGTCAATCTCTCGCTTTCCATACGTTCCATATGGCCGAACCATCTCAAGTTGTTCCTTTTCACACTTTCCAGCACATCTACCTCCACACCACACCTCCTTCTTACTTCCTCATTAGTCTGTCTATCCCTCCATGTAACTCAGCACGCACTTCTTAAGTAATTTATTTCCACTGCTCTCACTCTTGGTCTGAGTCTCTCAACCAACGTCCATGCTTCGCTTCCGTAAGTCAGTGTCGGGATTACCACACTGTCATGTAAGGACTTCTTCACTTCCATACTGATGATACTGACCACCCTATTTCTTGTTACTGCTTTCAGCATTCCTACAACCCTCTTCCCCTGTTGTACCCTCTCCCGCACTTCTTCATCCATAGTTCCATCTTTACTCAACACACTGCTCAGATACTTAAAAGAGTTGACGATCTCCATAGCCTGACCGTTCAGCTTCACCTCACACTCTGTGACTTCACCACTTTCGAAGACCATAACCTTGCTCTTCCCTGCATTTACCTTCAAATTCCGTTTTTCACACACTGTTCCCTGCAACTCCCATTCATTATCACTCATCAGAACTATATCATCCGCAAACAGCAGTATAGGTAGCTTCCACTCAATTCCCTCCCTTTTCAGCGATACACCAACATCCACTGCTCTTCCTAGTACAGTATATCTTTGTGTGACTGTTTATCTTTGCGTGACTGTATATCTTTGTGTGACTGTTTATCTTTGTGTGACTGTTTATCTTTGTGACTGTTTATCTTTGTGTGACTGTTTATCTTTGTGTGACTGTATATCTTTGTGACTGTTTATCTTTGTGTGACTGTTTATCTTTGTGTCTGTTTATCTTTGTGTGACTGTTTATCTTTGTGACTGTTTATCTTTGTGTGACTGTTTATCTTTGTGTCTGTTTATCTTTGTGTGACTGTTTATCTTTGTGTGACTTTATCTTTGTGTGACTGTTTATCTTTGTCTGTTTATCTTTGTGACTATTTATCTTTGTGACTATTTATCTTTGTGACTGTGACTGTTGATCTTTGTGACTATCTTTGTGTCTGTTTATCTTTGTGTCTGTTTATCTTTGTGTCTGTTTATCTTTGTGACTGTTTATCTGTGACTGTTTATCTGTGACTTTTTACCTTTGTGACTGTTTATCTTTGTGTCTGTTTATCCTTGTGACTGTTTATCTTTGTGACAAAAATATCTTTGTGTGTGTTTATCTTTGTCACTTGAGAACGGCGACCCCGAATACAGAAATCTGAATAACACACAAACTCTCAACAGTTCTGGGGCTTACAACTTATATATCCATATTTAGGGGAGTTGGGTCGTTTTTATGGTCCCCTTTCTCCCTCGTGTTTAGCCCCGTCAGTTATGAGATTTGGAGATGTTTGGGCCATTAGTTTGGCGATTTTAACACCTTTCACTCCAATTCGTTGTCAATTTTAAGACCTTTTGTGCCATTTAGGTGTCGACTTTTTCCTGGCGAGCGTTAGCGAGCCAGTAAATTTCAGAGGAACCGAAAAATGTACAAATTTATCTTGAAGGGGGGTCTAGGTGTTTTTCTGAGCTTGATAAAGGTCTAGCAAGGAAACTAAACAAATAACTGAATTACTGGACCCTCCCTCCCCCCCAAAAAAAAAAAAAAAACCAACACACACACACCCTTAACCCAATACAAACTCTCAAACATTTCTGGTGCTTATACAAGTTATAATCCATATGTTATCCTTTTTATTATTGGTGGCGGCAAAACAAGGGTGAGAGAGAGATAGTGTGTGAGTGAGAGAGAGAGAGAGAGAGCACGCGAGAGAGAGAGAGAGCACACGCGTGCGAGAGAGAGTGAGTGAGTGAGTGCGAGAGTGAGTGAGTGAGTGCGAGAGAGAGAGAGTGTGTGAGTGAGAGAAAGAGAGAGAGCGAGAGAATCAGTGGGAGGGCGGGAGTAAGAGAGGGGTAGTATTGAATGATAGAAAAATATATGTATAATAAAAGGAAAAGCAATAAAAACAAAGGAGTACAAAGGAAATCAAGCAACAACAGGTCTAGTGACCCTTCTAGGTTGCTTGTCCTCCAAAACACTGAGGATCAAGTGTCCAAACAGTGGTTTAGAGTGGGTAAGGGAACATTGGAAAGGGAATTACTGCCCTGGAACTAATGTCCGTGGCAGGACATTAACGAGAGAGAGAGAGAGAGAGGGGGAGGGGGGGAGTACAAGGAAGGTAGTATCTCAAAGACTTTGCCGTCCATTCCGGGGAGATACTCGAAATGGAGAGTGAGATGACAGGGCGAAAAGGAGAGGAAATCAATACCATCAATAACCCATCCATATCTGCAGAAGAGCCCCCAACCTCAACCTGTAGGATTGCCTCCATTACCAACAGGAAAAGACCAAAGCCTCAGTCTCCCCTGGAATCGAGAAATCACCTATTAAAAAAAAACTCCGTCTACGTATTGTGAAAAACCTGTTATCCTCCGGTGAATTGCGGGGGTGAGGGAGTGAAGTGAGAGACAGTGCATTGTATGATGGATACATGTTTTTCATAATACGTGTTGCTAGCCCTAAACGCGCGAGCAGTCACCCCTACTACAAGCAGAGAGAAAACGAGGGTCACAGGAACCCTTAAGAGGCTTAAAGGATACGTATCCTACCATGGCCCGGCCCCCCTCATTAACCCCTTCTGTACCGGCGGCGTCTTTTTAATTATAGTTGTGGTAAACTATCAATGGAAGTTAAATATTACTAAGCTATAATGAATCAAATAAATCAATCTAAATGAAAACTACTCCATATCTAAATTGAATTCAATCTGAAACAAGCTAATTTATATCCAAAGGTCTCACATAATAAATGTATATATAGGGTAAGGTTATAAGGGTTAATATTAGCCAGGAATTAACTCACCAATAGTTCCACGTGGCAATGAGGCAAGGGAGAACGTTTTACCCAATATGGTGGTGGACAATGGGGAACGAGACTTCGGTCCCAAGACACGAGTCAAGTTAAAGAAAGAATAAATGATTACATGGGAATGGACATGAATATTATGCTTATCTGTCAGTCAGTCATGGCGTCGATGAGAGCGTCGTGATGGTGTAGCTGTGTGTATTGCTGCATGTGTATTGTGATTAGAGGCACAAAAGCACGATCAACTGAGGGCGGAAAATTAGATGTTAACTGGTTGGTGTTCGTGAAGGCTCGGGTGTTCCTCGAAGGCACACCTTGCTGCCTTGGCAAAACGCCAGGAGCCCAAATTATCGTACCGCATCTAGGTTGCTCTATACGATAAATTATATTAATATATACGATAAATTCATATATACTACATAAGACCATAGCAATATTGCTTAATAGCATATTACGCCTTTTATAACTTAACTTATTTACAATCTTATAATATACGATCTACTCGTCCTACGTCGTGGTGTAGGAGCGATTGTGACGTCACAGAGACATACGAGATCACAAAAGAGTCATATTTTATCGTATTTATACGATACACTCCCCCCACAAAAAAAGACCTGAACCCCACCTTAAACCTAAAGTTGCCCAGACGCTATCTTCTGACGCCACAAGTCGACGGCGCCAGCAGCAGCGCGTCTGGGACGCGTCCCGGTCCGAGAATGATCACCATCAGTAAGAGGTGAGTCATTCCTTTGAGAATCCTCGGACCCAGCAATAACAGGTGGAGCATCAGATTGCAATGCGGAATCGAGCTCCAAAGAGTACAAACGTGCGATAGGACGAACAGTAGTTCCAGTGGCTGTCTTCAATAGCGCCACCCGCTCTACAGTCTGCCCCCTTGTATACCTCCAACACGCGGCCCAATTTCCAGTATAAACGAGGACTATCTTCTTTAATTAAAACAACTTCACCAACTGTAGGTGCCGTTGGTCTACCAGAGGGAGTAACACTCCTTTCCCTCAATGCTAGCAGATATTCACTAATCCACCGTTTCCTAAAATCCTCTATTATCTTGGATATATACTGGTATCTCTTAGACACCACTACCTCAGAGTACAACGAGGGATCCTCTAACTCTACTATGGATGGAAATCAGATGGAAACGCAGTCAATGGTTTCCCATATAGCAAGTGAGCTGGCATTAATGGTAGTGGTTCTTGCAGGTCGGTGTACACATATGTAAGCGGGCGATCATTCACGACTGCCTCTATCTCTGTGAGGACTGTCGTCAACTCACTCTTCTTTAATAGAGCACATCCTACAACCGCTCTGAGTCCTGACTTTACTATGCCGACACACCGTTCCCACATTCCACCAAACCAAGGTGCCCTAACTGGAATGAACCTCCATTCGCACTTCTTCTCTCCCAAAAAAGTGATGATAGTAGGATCACTACTCATATCCTTTAGATATTTTGATGCTTGGACATAAGTGGGAGCATTGTCGCTAAGAATGAGTTGAGGGAATGAACGACGGGCACAAAACCGTCTGAACGCCAGCATAAATTCTTCGCTAGACATATTATCACATAGTTCTAGGTGTACCGCTCGAGACGTCGCACAGGTAAACAATAATATATAAACCTTCTCATGCTCCCTCGTCTTCAATGCCCCTGTGTAATCTAATCCTACTGCTTGGAAAGGTTCTACGTGCTTTACACGGCATTCAGGTAGGGGTGGAGCTGATCCAGTTGCATATGGTTTACCTTTTAGTCTCTGGCATATTACACACTTTCTTACTACGCGTCGAGCTACTTGTCGAACTCTGGGTATCCACCATGTGAGACGTAAATTTGATATAATATGACATACCCCGTAGTGTTTTACTTCCCAATGTGCACGTATGATCAATAGATCAGTAACGTGATGTCTTGTTGGCATAAGTATAGGGCGGTTTGTGCCGTCTGGTACACCCGACCACTTCAGGCGACCCTCACACCTGATGAGTCCATTGTCTAGGTGCAACCTTAGTTGACGCACCATATTAGGCATTAATGTCTTATTCGAGCTTTTCAAGGATTCTAATTCATTGGAAAAGGTTTCTACTTGAACCCATTTGATCAAAGTTACTTCAGCTGCTTTAAATTCACGAGCATCAATGTTGTGACCCCTGTTGCAGAGTTGGCCCGTTACTTTAAGCTTGAGATTGGATACATATCGCACCATACGTGAACGATTTCAATATTTAATTCGCTCTCGTATGCTGCGCGTACATGTTGCACCAGACGTGCTAATAGCAGCATGGCAGTCAATTCCATTTTAGGGATAGTTACCTTTTTAGCCGGGGCTACCTTGGCCCGGGCTGTAACTAAATGTGCCCCAAATGAAGTAACAACATATATGGCTACCCCGTATGCCGTGGCGCTAGCATCGCAAAACGTGTGTAACGTAACGTCACCGAACGCCGCCACTGTACGAGGTATAGGTTTAGTACATAGGATGGCATATTCAATCAACAACAATGTCCCTTGGTCATTCAGGTCCTCGGGCAAACTGTCATCCCATCCTATTTTACGTCTCCAAACTTCCTGCATTAGAATCCTAGCTCTTATGGTAACAGGTGACTGCGTTTGTAAATGAATAACTTTATTTTATCCCCCCCTCAGTTACTAACCCCTCTGTCCCCTACTAACTTCCTAATCCTGCCACAGACATTAGTTCCAGGGCAGTAATTCCCTTTCCAATGTTCCCTTACCCACTCTAAACCACTGTTTGGACACTTGATCCTCAGTGTTTTGGAGGACAAGCAACCTAGAAGGGTCACTAGATCTGTTGTTGCTTGATTTCCTTTGTACTCCTTTGTAGGTAATGCTAGACCCAAAGGATCAAAAAATTGCGCAACTTTGCTTAACAGACTTCTTTTTGTGTGCGCTCCTGTCTGCTGAGCAAAAGACCTTGTTTGAAAAGTTAGTATGTCATGTTTAGGTTGCCAGATCATCCCCAAATTTCTGGACTATTCCTGGTTAACAGATGCCATACCGTCCACCTGTATCAAACTCTGAAGATCTTCACTATTAGTAACCCACTCGCGGAGAAATAGATGTACATCCGCAAACAATCTGCGTGCTTGCCAGTATGCATATAACAAATCATCCTGACTATCGCTAGAACCCTGCAAATTGTCAATATATAATCCACGAGATAGTTTACTTGTGTCCTCATGAGTGTCAGCTAGATGTTTTCTGATTGTGGCATTTAACAAAAACTGTGAGCACGTGGCCCCAAAGAGTACAACCCGAAAACGGTATATTATGATTGGATTTTCGGAGTCGCTAATGTCGCTGAACCAAAGAAAGCGGGTAACATCTCTATCTTCCTCCTTTAGCTTGACCATCAAGAATGCTTTCTCGATGTCACTGGTATAGGCGTACTTTCCCAGCCTAAACCGCAATAGATGTTGGGACAGGTCCGACACCATGGACGGACCTGTCAACAGGCAGTCATTTAGACTGGGTTGTTGACCTTGGTGGGCAGAACAGTCATACACCACCCGTATTGGTGTGGTGACGCTGTCTTTCCTTACCCCATGATGGGCCAGATAGTGAACCCTACCCTTCTTAAACGGTTCCTTGACATCGACTCTCTCAATAAAGCCCCTATCCTCATAACTCCGAAATACATCGTCATACGCCTGGCGCGTGCTCGGTTCGTTAGACAATTTACGCTGTAATGCGCGCAAGCGACCTAATGCCAAACCATAGTTAGTAGGCAGGCTTATCTCACTGTTCTTCCAGGGTAAACTAACTTTATATTGCTTGTCTGAGGCTCAGTAGCACACAGACTCGTCAAACCTTTGTAGCGCAACTTCCGAGTCATAATCAGTCTCCATAGGATTAATGCCTATGTGATCCAATCCCCACAGTCGTTCCAGGTCGAACTCGGCAGCCATATTAGGGTCACTAGGTTGGGAATCCTCCCTTCCCAACTCCTCTGCCGCGGTTACATTGACTCTATATATCGAGACCGTGTCGACCAGGACCTTTGACTGTGTAGTATGCACCTTTCCGCTCATGCAATATCCAAATTTAGTGGGGATTAAAATTACACCACACATCTTTTTAAATCCAGGGTATACTACTTCATAATAATGATCCACACCAAGTAGAACATGCACCTCACTATGATTTCCCATGGGATCTGACAAGTTAACCCCTTTGCTACGTAATGCGTGTTCCACCTTCTTCACTCCTACATATACATATTCTGGTAGGGTGTCTACTACGACACAAGTCATAAAGTACCGGTTTTTACGGTAGAAATATGAAATCTCCGCTATCTCGTAGTCTTGTTTATCAGTAACCCCTGTGAAGCCCTGTAATCGAAGAGTCTCAGCCCCTACGATTCGGTGCTTCAGTCCCACTAGTACGGACCTCTTTATAAAGGAACGTGGAGACCCTTGATCTAGAAGTACCCGACAAACTTTTTTTTTTTTTTTTTTTTTTTTTCTATGTGATTGAGGGAGGCAAAAGGCATAACTGCCTATAGCGAGTGCCTCCCCCATAGTTGAAAGAGTGACAGGGCCAAAATCAAGGGACGTTCGAGCCAAAATGCCTGGACACACGGAGTTTGAAGCAATTTAAGTCATAGGAAGTAGGAAAGACTGATTCTGGGAGAGAGTTCCAGAGCTCAGATGTTGAGTAGAAGAAAGTTTGAGAGTAACGTTTCACTCTTGGGTTAGAGAGTTGCACAGAGTAGGGGGATTGTGTTGCAAGACGGGTACCACGTACCCTACGTAGAGGAGGTGAATACACTGGGAGAACTCTGAGGAACACTGATTATTATAGTAGCGATAGAATAGCGAGAGAGATGCAACATTGCGGCGGAGAGAGAGAGATTGCAGAGAGTTGGTGAGTGGACGGGAGTTAATGATACGAAAGGCCTTCCTTTCAACTTTGTCTAGGAGAGCGGTGTGTGAGAGGAACCTCCCCACACTGTGAACAATACTCAATACAAGGGCGCACTATGCCCCTGTACAGAGCAAGAAGCTGTGCAGGGGAAAAGAACCCCCTAAGGCGGTTGAGCACACCCAGCTTCTGGGAGGCTGCCTTAGCAAGACTGGTAATATGGTCCTTCCAAATGAGAGCAGAAGAAAAAGAGACACCAAGAATATTGAGAGAAGATGAAGGGTTGATTTTTGTATTGTTGAAGAATAAGGGATAGTCCGCTGGGAGATCTGACGGGTAGATAGATGGAGAAATTGGGTTTTGGAAGCATTAAAGTTAACAAGGTTTTCTCTGCCCCAATTGGAAATAGTATTTAGATCAGAATTTAAGAGTTCTATGGCTTCATTACGTTTGTCGTTGAGGGATTGCTGGCTGGGGCGTTCTGAAAAACTAATGGAGTAGTGTAAGGTGAGTCGTCTGCGTATGAATGGATGGGAATTAAGGTACAGTTAAGGAGATCATTTATAAAAATTAGAAAGAGAATAGGAGATAGGACAGAGCCCTGAGGAACACCGGAGTTTATAGGGTGAGGAAGTGAACAAGGCCGTCCACAACCGCGGCTATGGAACGACCGGAAAGGAAAATTAGAGACAAAGGCACAGATGGAGGGATAGAAACCGAAGGAGGGTAGTTTAGAAATTAAAGATTTATGCCAGACTCTATCGAAGGCTTTCGATATGTCTAGTGCAATAGAAAAAGTCTCACCGAAGTCCCGAAAGGAGGATGACCGAGAGTTAGTAAGAGATGAAAGATCAGCAGTAGAGTGTCCCTTAAGGAGTCCATACTGGCGATCTGAGAGCAGATTATGAGAAGAGCAATGCTTAAGAAATTTGGAAGCAAGAATAGTTCAAAACTTTAGAAAGACAAGAGATAAGAGCAATTGGACGATAGTTGGAGGGTTGAGAGCGGTCACCCTTCTTTGGGACAGGTTGAATGTGAGCAAACTTCCAGCATGAAGGGAAGACGTTAGAGGATAGACAGAGACGAAAGAGTTTGCCTAGGCAGGGAGTCATTACCTTCCATGGGAATCTGTATTGTGGGCAATATAGTTGTGTCTTGCGTGATACCTAGTGTCACAGTTGTAGTACCCTCTGTTTTGACATCTTTGACTTTATCTGCAGTAGGACACAACTTATCAAAGTGATGTCCTTTGCAGTGGCGAGAGGACCTTAAGTATGTAGCAGTACATTGTCCCTGCTTACCATGTTCCTTACTTAGACAACCTACACATAGCTTCAATCTTTTCGCCTGTGCTAGTTTTGTCTCATTTGTTGGGTATTTTACGCAGAAACTCCATTTATGTTTGTTGTTACATAGCTTACATAGAATCTGAGCAGGTTTCTTATACACACTCTCTTTCTTTTCTTTAGTCCCCACTCTCATGCTTACTGTTCCCCTCTTCTCCACATTCTCACTCCCTCCCGACACATACATTCTCCCTTTGTTCAACTGTAGATTATTGATCTCCTTACTGAACTGAGTTTTGAACTCCCCCAGCTCAAATGATCTTACCTTATCAAGTATTGCCACAGGAAGCTTCTGACGCAAGATAATGACTATCATTTCCTGCATGGTAAGCCCTAGGGTGTCTAGCGATCGAGTATGGCACCCCATATTTGCCCTGAAGTTTGTCAACTCCTCAACCTTATACTGTGGTTCTGCGAGCCTTAACAAGGCAACGACATGGGCCATCTTCAACTGCTCTTTATCCCCATATGTGGACTCTAACAAGTGTACCGCTTCAAGATAACTACCACCCACTACTGCAAAACCCTCTATTAAATGTAAGGCCTCTCCTTCCATTTGTCCCTTCAGATAGTGAAACTTACGGACATCATCCAAAGAGGATTCATGAACCGTAGACCGAACTACGTCCCAAAAAGCTAACCACTCAGTCAACTTGCCCCCAAATGTCGGAAGATTGAGCTTTGGGAGGTGTACAGTATGTTTTGGGTCAGCCCTTCTATGGGCCTCATTATCGCCTCCCTTCTTACTCGCGACAGCATGCTGTAATAGGTACTTCGCTCTAAAGACAGGTTCGTCATAGAGGGCGCGATTATCACACTCTGTAAATATCTCTTCCTCCTCTATCATATCAGCCACAATCACCTCACTCAGAGCCGTAATATGACCGTGGGTAGCTTGGACGTTTCTAATCTAGCCTCCAATTCCTCTAGTTCAGCAGTAGTGATGAAAGTGTTGACGTCCATAATTAGCCTATTTAATACTCCCCGAAGTCCCGCCCTTTGATTTTTAGGGGCTTTGATCAGCACCCCACTAGACAGTGTCTCTTTATTGTCTTTATTCATTTTGCATGTGAGCCTATAGGCTATGTATCTAAATGTTACGTTACAAAGACAACGGCCATATAATAGTCTAATTAAGAGACGCCGACCGGCGGACTTCTATGTTATGGAGAAAAAATAGTACACTAAATAGCAATACCTACTAATGAATCATATTGAACAAGATTTTTTTTTAGGTCAGGTCATATGTCACAGGAAGTCTGAAACGGAAAAGAAAATTATTGGGGAAAGATGATGGGTGGGATGCAGGACTTAGGCAGGCTCAATGATACAACCCCGGCGTCCGTCTCTAGCCAACGCTTCGTTAGCCCTACAATCTTATCATACAGGACTTGATTGGTGTCTAAATCGAGGTGGACACCATCCTGGTCGAGGTCCCGGATGCTGAGAGTGAGCGATACAAAGCGGTGCCTCGTTTCTACTAACCGACACCTCAGGGCGCGGTTAACAGAATTTTTAATGGCTTGATACTCCGCCGCTGACAACCCTCAGACTCTCGTCCGGCTCTCAATTGCCACAATCCTACAGCTCCCTCCGGACTCACGCTCCAGATCCAGCGCCACCTCTTTGATAGCGTCAGCTAACTCGCGGGGTACTGTACCGGGGCGTATATCATTGCCGCCCAAAAACAAAAAGATCATATGAGGCCTAAACCGAATCACCTGCCCCCACTGTAGGGAGGCTCTCAGGGTGTCAACGGTTGCTCCCGGTACCCCGAAGTAGGACAGCTTGAATGTCCTATCCCCCTCCGACGCCCGATACGACTCAGTTCCTCCGTCAGCTGCCCTTAGCCTAGTGACATATGAATGCCCTACTATGGCTATTTGCTGAGGTACCGGCACCTGAGGTACAGGAAGATAGCCAAGCCCCACCCCTCCGGGGTCCTTGCTCCTGCATCCCTGGGCTAATCCCTTGCTCATTGCCTAAGAAAATCCCCTACTGGTAGCTAAATCCCGAGGTCTGGGCACCATGTGGTAAACTATGAATGGAAGTTAAATATTACTAAGCTATAATGAATCAAATAAATCAATCTAAATGAAAACTACTCCACATCTAAATTGAATTCAATCTGAAACAAGCTAATTTATATCCAAAGGTCTCACATAATAAATGTATATATAGGGTAAGGTTATAAGGGTTAATATTAGCCAGGAATTAACTCACCAATAGTTCCACGTGGCAATGAGGCAAGGGAGAACGTTTTACCCAATATGGCGGTGGACAATGGGGAACGAGACTTCGGTCCCGAGACACGAGTCAAGTTAAAGAAAGAATAAATTATTACATGGGTATGGACATGAATATTATGCTTATTTGTCAGTCAGTCATGGCGTCGATGAGAGCGTCGTGATGGTGTAGCTGTGTGTATTGCTGTATGTGTATTGTGATTAGAGGCACAAAAGCACGATCAACTGAGGGCGGAAAATTAGATGTTAACTGGTTGGTGTTCATGAAGGCTCTGGTGTTCCTCGAAGGCACACCTTGCTGCCTTGGCAAAACGCCAGGAGCCCAAATTATCGTACCACATCTAGGTTGCTCTATACGATAAATTATATTAATATATACGATAAATTCATATATACTACATAAGACCATGGCAATATTGCATAATAGCATATTAGGCCTTTTATAACTTAACTTATTTACAATCTTATAATATACGATCTACTCGTCCTACGTCGTGCTGTAGGAGCGATCGTGACGTCACAGAGACATACGAGATCACAAAAGAGTCATATTCTATCGTATTTATACGATAATAGTTGAGCTACATTTAGACGATTTTATGAAGCTTACGAAGGATATATGGTAGCAAAAATGATTAATTGAGATAGTTTACAGCCTTTCAGTGAGTACATATCCTTCCTAAGCTGAACAAAACCGTCCAATAGTTGCCAGAATATAATGAAAAGTACATCACCTGTACAGAAGGGGTTAAGGATCCGCAGGGGTTATAACAAAATGGCCGCTCTCTTCAAAGGGTCAGAGGACACAACTAGAACCTGATTTAAATTACGATGAAGCCTATTGTATGCAGTCAACTCATCAACCGCCTCCATTTCCGTCTAGTTACCCAGACGGAAATAACTAACATTAATGTTACGAAGAAAGGCAATATCTGTAAACAGAAGATTACAGTTGATAACCAAAACATTACATAGAAGCCTCCTCAGACCAATATCTTGTAAATAATTTATCCTGTACTTATATAAGCCTCCTAAGACCTGCTTTTAAAATAAATAAATAAAGTAGACGTGCCGTTATGCCCAAAATCAAAACGGCATACCCAACTCTGCGATCGATCGGTCACCATCATCACTACTAGTCACTATCATCATTAATATCATCATCACTACTACTCTCACCATAATTACTACTACTCTTATCATCACTACTACTGTATAATCACTACAACTTTCACCATAATCAATACTACTCACCATCATCACAACTACTGTCACCATCAACACTACTGTCATCATTATCACTACAACCATCATCATTACTTGTCACCATCATCACTACTATTATGACCATCATCACTACTACTAGTACTGTCACCATTACTACCACTATTACTACCATCACTTCTAATATCAACTAAACTGACTTAACCTAGCAAATGCGGAGCGACATGTTTTCACCCCCTGAACCATGGCGTTCTGTGTCAGTGTGTCCCTACGGGGCACACACAAACAGAACGCCATCATCATTGCTTGGGGGGTGGGGGGTGGGTGGTCCTGAGAAATGGGGGGGGGGGGAAACCATGTTTTGTTTGCCTAAAATCATAACTATTGCACAAATTCAATTTTTTGTTTTAATTACCGTCGCATTCACCCACCGAATGTTCTTGTGAAGTTTGGTGAAAATCAGTCCAACGGTCTAGGAGGAGTTATCGGAGAGACAGACAGACAGACAGACAGACAGACAGACAGACAGACAGACAGACAGACAGACAGACAGACAGACAGACAGACAGACAGACAGACATTTCGGCCACCATGTACTACTATACGGGGGGCGATACCACTCTGCTTACGCAGAGTTGATAAAGGATAATATTCCCCACATAACCATGTATGTATTATATTTTTAAGACTTTGTATATAACCGAGCAATAATTCAAACACTGTAATTCTCATGCCTCTACTGTTCTGAAATCCATCAGCCTTGTCACTATCTGGAATGTGTAACACTACCTGACCAAAAACAGGAAAAATTTAGGCAAAGTTGATTCACTGCCTGGTACGGATCCGTCTGTACCTGGATTATATGTGATCCAGTCAACTCGGAGGATACTTCCGTAGGGGCTAGCCTAAGTCCCCTTAGACAGTATCTGCAAGCTGAGTGTGTTGGTTGTATGTTGGCCAAGGAGGAGTGTGGTAGACAAGCTAGAAGTGCCCTTTCTAGTAGTGCGAGTGTAGTACGTGTCCCCCTGGTGTAAACAGGAACACGGACACCTCACCTAGTCGCCACGTGTGACCAGATCTCTCACGGCTGTTTCTTCCTATACTCTAACTCGAATTAAGTGCTTCTTGTTCGATCTTATGAGTGTGTTGATTATTGCAGTGACGATAGGATATGTTGCGTGTTCAAATTTAACGTAAACCGCCGAGATTAACTATTCTCGTCTTCTAGCAAACGTTGCTCGTATTGAGAGAGCATACAAACTCTGTCTTGGGATTGATGTATCTAGATACTTTGTAATGTAGATTCCTATATTACATTTAAGGTTTATAGATATATTCGTTCGTAAATAATAACGCGCATCTTACACGTAAATTACCAGTGAACGCCTAGCAGATCTTATCCTATGTTTAAGTATTATTAGCTGGGTACGTAGTTGCGTATAAGTGTTCACAGAGAGTGTTAAATTATGTTGTCTCTTAGTCAGGACGATATACTGTATATCCATGCTTCCTGACTTTAACCTCAGATTAAGCATTATTTTAATTCTTTATTAAATTCTATTCATACCTTATCGTGTTAATCTTTATACGACGAGATTTCAGCCTCTCACACAGGCTAATATTAATTATCCTCAGTTCCAAGAACTAATATTCATAGTTGTGACTGAATAGGTTAATAGGGATTTACCGGTATATCTTATATACATTGCACTAACTTTCAAGTTATTTATATCTCAGCTGATATTTTAAATTATACTGTATATTTTACATTCACTGAACACTCACGCTGTACCTCGCGTTACTTTACCTCAGGATATCAGCTATTGCCTCTCTGTGTTTATGTATAGGGCCTACGTATATATATATTCATACACTTACAATAATTTATGTTACTATTTATTGAGAGAAACTTTTACTCTCGTTCCTCTATGCATCAGGAATAGTGATCTTTATTCCATATTTGTCTCTGAGCTTATTTCTATACAATATATATTTTATCTATTGTTTAGGAATAGTGATCTTTATTCCATATTTGTCTCTGAGCTTATTTCTATACAATCTATATTTTATCTATTGTTTATTAATTTCACCACACCACCAAACACCTCCAATGAAATTAATGCAAGTATATAATTATGTGATCCACCGGGATTCGAACCTGGGTTATCACACACAGATTTTTAGACACCTTAACCATTCCACCAGACTCCAGTCATATGTGTTGTACCCTAAGCTATAAATGAAATAAAACTTGTGAATGATTGATTAACCCATACAGTACTAGGGACGTCCTTGTACTAGGGACGTCCTTTGATTGATTAACCCATACAGTACCAGGGATGTCCTTTGATTGATTAACCCATACAGTACCAGGGACATCCTTTGATTGATTAACCCATACAGTACCAGGGATGTCCATGATTAACCATACAGTACCATCCTATTGATTAACCCTACAGTACCAACTCCTTTGATTGATTAGAGACAGTACCAGGGACGTCCTTTGATTGATTAACCCATACAGTACCAGGGACGTCCTTTGATTGATTAACCCATACAGTACCAGGGACGTCCTTTGATTGATTAACCCATACAGTACCAGGGACGTCCTTTGATTGATTAACTGCAGTACTAGAGTCCTTTGATTGATTAACCCATACAGTACCAGGGATGTCCTTTGATTGATTAACCCATACAGTACCAGGGACATCCTTTGATTGATTAACCCATACAGTAGGCTCCTTTGATTGCCCATACAGTACCAGGACGTCCTTTGATGATTACCCATACAGTAAAGTCCTTTGATTGATTAACCCAAGAGTACAGGACCTTTGATTGATTAACCCATACAGTACCAGGGACGTCCTTTTGTCATCACTTTCTGGCAGTATTAGACAATTTTATTCAGCTTCGGAAAGACGTCTAGTAATAATAAGGCTTGCAATTATCTCAACCCACCCATTTAACTACCACTGATCCTTCCTAAGCTGCATACCATAGTCTAAATATAGCTAGAATACAATATAACACTCGTCGCTGGTACTCAAAGGGTTAAGAGTTAAATATATTCATGTCAGTTGTGTCCCAGTTAATTATTCAGAGTTCTAAGTTTTCCTATATTGGAAATAAACGAACCAATATCAAGCGCACTAAACATAATCGTGTCGCATAAAAGAGAGAGAGAGAGGCTGATGCGATAAGGAGAAAGAAAGGGAAGAATATATCGCTGAACAGAAAACGGAGACAGGGAGACAGTAAAGGGGAAACTATCTGACATGAAAATGCACGAAGAAACGCGTCGATGATGAAGGAAGAGAGACAGAGAGACAGGCAGACAGACAGACAGGCAGAGAAACAGACACACAGACAGACAGACTGATTGATTGATAGATAGATTAAGAGATAGATATATAGATTAAGAGATAGCTATTTAGATAAAATAGAGATGGATAGATAAAAAGGGATATGTAGATAAGTACCAACTAATGGGGCGAACGTCTTAAAATACTCAAAACTAATGGGGCTAGAGAGATAGCGAGAAGAGAGAGAGAGAGAGAGAGGAGAGAGAGTACAAAGGATACAAAGGAGTACAAAGGGACAATCAAGCAACAACAGATCTATTGACCCTTCTAGGTGGGTGTCCTCCCCAAAAACACTGCAGATCAAGTGTCCAAACAGTGGTTTAGAGGGGTAGGGAACATTGGAAGGATAATGCCCTGGACACTAATGTCCGTGGCAGGATTAGGAGTGAGTAGGGGACAGATTGAGTTAGTAACTGCAGGGGGGAGAAAAGAAAGGTTATAAGTTGACAAACGCAGTCAGTCGCGGGTTTGATTGCGAGCTATTTGTCTAGGCCGGCGTTGAAATTGAATCAACTGGTGATGCCCCCCCCCCCCCAGTCTATACGTTTCGGGGAAGCCCATTCCACAAAGGTGACAACTCGATTGAAGAAGAATTCTTAGTTCGTGTGAGGTAAAAGATTTACCAATCAACTTTTGCAACCGTTGCCCGCGTGTAATATTAGATTGGAGATACGTGAAAGTACTTATACAGTTCATATTGTCGATGCCTTTGATGATTTGACTGCGAGAGAGAGAGAGAGAGCTAACATAGAGCTACATAGAGCTAAATAGATACACAGACCACACCAGACTTCAAGGTCCTTACTAGGCAGGCTGGCCTTACAAACAATAATATGCATATATGCATATATACAAAGTACCCACATACACATACAGAACATATACATCTATATATAACATATATATACACATACATATACAACTACAAAATACAACATATATATATACTCACAGTATATCTATACATAACTGTACAGTGCACACACATACATTATACATACTTTTTTTTTTTTTTTTTTTTTTCTTTTTTCTTTTCATTCATATCACCCCAGCCAACTCTGCAGATAGAGGGTCAATGCTTCCTTGGAAGGCGTTTATTGTGTCGCTCTCCACCCCTCTCGCTGGTCGCTTATTCCACTCTGTCGCTACCACTGTAGGTGACGAAATTGTTTGTGACATCTAGGTTTGCCTTTTTGGTTTTTTTTGTTTTAAAAAATTTCATTTTTTCCATTTCCGCGAGTTTGAGTAGTATTGTTTAATGTGAATAGTGCATCTTACATCGACTGTGTCGAAACCTTTTAGTATCTTAAAGCCCTCAATAAGATGACCCCTCAACATCTATTTTTGTAATGAGCACAGGTTCAATCGTTTAAGTCGTTCTTCATATGGTTTATTTCTTAATGCAGGGTACTCATCTTCGGAGCTCTACGAATGTAATGACTCGAGTCTTACAATGTCCTTGAATCAGAGAACGGTGACCCGAAATGCACACCATAGTCCAAGGTGGGGCCTCACCATACTTGTGAACAGTGGCACTATTACGTAACATGTTTATATGTAAATTTTCGTTTAATAAAGCCCAAGACTATGTTTGCCTTATTTGCAGCTGCCTATACATTGGTCGGAAGTTTTTAGCGTTTTCAGATATTAGTACCCCTAGGTCTTTTACTACCGTTGCGGTTTTGAGTTGGTTTGACATTCACTTCGTAGTGGTATTTCATATTTCTGCAGACAACCTGCCAGCACATGGGGACATTTATCGACATTTAAGGGCATCTGCCATTTTTTCGACCACTCTGATATCTTGTTTAAATCAGATTGCAACGCATTTCTATCATCCTCGTTCAGGACTGTATTTCCTATTTTTGTATCGTCGGCGAATTTGGAAATGGTGTTGTTTACCCCTACATCGATATCGTTAATGTAAATGAGAAACAGGACGGTTCCAAGGACTGAACCCTGTGGAACAACTCCCACTAGTGACAGGCTCCCACTCCGATTCCACTCGTTTATCACCACCTCTCTGTCTTTCTGTCTGTAAGCCAATTTTTACTCCAAGAATGATTTCCACCTTTGATTACTCTAATCTCCAGTTTAGCCAATAGTTTTCGGTGGAGGTCACCTTGTCGAAAGCTTTTTGAACGTCCAAGAAGATTATATCTAAACGTGATTTCGTCATGGTCGTTATATGTGAATAGGGTGTTATAAACTTCAATCCAATTTGTTAGGCATGACTTATTTGATCTAAAGGCGTGTTGACTAGTTGTGATTAGGTTGTTTGATTCGAGGTAATCTACTTATCTGATCTCTAATGATGTTTTCCATGATTTTGTACAATTGAAGTTAGGCTAATTGGTCTGTAAATAATCGCTTGTGGCCTTGCGCTTCTTGTATATCGGCGTAATTTTCAATCTTTCCAATCAATCGGTACAATCCCCTGTAGTAATGATAAGTTCAATAGTTGTGTCCGGGGGTTTGGCTATTTTCGTCCTTGACATCCTGAATTATTTGCGGGGGGAGGCATGTCGGGGGGGGCCCGGGGTGTTATTTACATTGAAATTACTCAATTTGCTTTTTACTTCGGTAACACTGATGGTGAATTGACTTGCCTATCCCATGAGATTGACGGTGGTATTTTTCAAGGGTATGCTCCGATAAATTTCCCCTGTGAAAAACTGAGCCAAAATATTTGTGGAGCAGATTTGCCGTGTTTGTGTCGCCTGTTCTTGTCTGGCCATCTGCTATTATGCGGTCCCGCCGATTTCCGCTTTTGATGGTTTATTTTTGTTTACGTACCTGTTCGAATTTTTTGGGGTTTGTGGCCATTTTCTCTGGCAATAGTCATTCGTAATTTGTTTGGTCGCCCTAAGTATTTTCACTTCCCTTCTACTATTTTTGTGTCAAGTTTTCATTACGCTTCCCCCGTATTTGTGTTAATTTTTTTCCAAGTTGTGGCCTTTTCCTTCTTGCCTTGCCAATGTCTCTCCTGTCCCCAGGGGGCATTCCTTGTTTCGTCTTACGTTTTGGTTTCCTGGGTCCCCCAATTGTTTCTGCGCTTCTGTCCATTGTCGACTTAAACTGTCCCCCCATCGTTCCTTTACTTCGTTTTCTTTCTGCGGTTTGCGTGTCTGTTTGCTCCGCGCTTCTTCCGTCCCGGCCCCTTCATGTGCGTGAGCGCGATTCCTCCTTTGCGCGGGCAGAGAGAGACGCGCGCGCGCACTGCTGCGCGCCGGCGATTGAGGCGCGCGCGCGCGCTGGCGTCCCCAGCCCACAACCCCCCCTTCCCCTTCTCGACCCCGGGCCCACTTTTCTCCCGCGGTGGGGGGGACCTCCCGCCCCCCCCCCCGTTTGGCCTAGGCCCTTTGCCCTCGTCCCCCCCCCCACCCCCCCCTCCCTCCCTCCCTCCCGCCTCCGCCCCCCCGTTTTCGCTCCCTTTGCCCCCCTTTCGCTACCAACCTGTCCGTTTCCTCTCCCTTCCGGGCTCGCCCCCCCTCTCCCCCCCGCTCCGCCCGGCCCCCCCTCCCGCCCACCTCCCTGCCCCCCCACCCCTCTCCCCCCTTCTTGCCCCCCCCCTGCGGCCCCCCCCCCAGGTTTCTCCTCGCCCCTCTACTCGGGCCCGTCTCCCACCCCCCTGGGGCTCCTGCGGCCGCCGAGGGTCCCCACCCCCACCCCCCCTCCCCCTTCCCTCGTCGTCCCTCTTCTTCTCCCCCGCGTGGATTCTCGTTTCTATCTATATTCTCT
>CM064565.1:22667010-22691019 GCA_032716605.1 Paralithodes platypus | reverse complement strand
TCTTTATACGACGAGGATTTCAGGCCTGTCTCAAACAGGGCTAATATTAATTATCCTCAGTTCCAAGAACTAATATTCATAGTTGTGACTGAATAGGTTAATAGGGATTTACCGGTATATCTTATATTTCATTGCCAATAAACTTTCAAGTTATTTATAATCTCAGCTGATACTTTTTAAATTATACTGTCATATTTTACATTCACGGAACCACTCACGCTGTACCTCGCGTTGACTTTAGACCTCAGGATATCAGATATTGCCTCTCTGTGTTTATGGTATATCTATTGTGTTAGTATGCGGCCTACGTATTAGATTATCATACAATTCATACACTTAACAATTAATTTATGTTATACTTTATTGAGAGCAACTTTTACTCTCGTTCCTCTATGCATCAGGAATAGTGATCTTTATTCCATATTTGTCTCTGAGCTTATTTCTATACAATATATATTTTATCTATTGTTTAGGAATAGTGATCTTTATTCCATATTTGTCTCTGAGCTTATTTCTATACAATATATATTTTATCTATTGTTATTAAGTCACCACACCACCAAACACCTCCAATGAAAATTAATGCAAGTATATAATGATGTGGATCCACCGGGATTCGAACCTGGGTTATCACACACAAAATTTTTTAGACACCTTAAACCCATTTTTTCCCCCCCAGACCCCCCCCGGTGGGGGGGGAAAAAAAACCACCTCCCAGTGCATATGTGTTTGCTACACTAAGCTATAAAATGAAAATAAAACTTGTGAATGAGTGGAGTTAAAAAACCCATACAGTACCAGGGGACGTCCTTGATGATTAACCCATACAGTACAGGGATGTCCTTTGATTGATTAAACCCATACCGAGTACCAGGGATGTCCTCTTGATTGATTAACCCATACACAGTACCAGGGACCTCCTTTGATTGATTAACCCATAGACAAGTACCAGGGATGTCCCTTTGATTGATTAACCCATACAGTACCAGGGTACCCAGATGTCCTTTGATTGATTAACCCATACAGTACCTAGGGACATCCTTTGATATGATTAACCCATACAGTACCAGTGACGTCCTTGATTGATTAAACCCATACCAGTACCAGGGACGTCCTTTGATTGATTAACCCCATACCGAGTACCAGAGGACGTCCTTTGATTGATTATTAACCCATACAGTACCAGGGGACGTCCTGTTGATGATTTAACCCATGCTAGTTTACCAGGGGACGGGTCCCCTTTTGATTGATTAAACCATTACAGTACCAGGGAACGTCCTTTGATTGATTATACCCCCCATTACAGTACCAGGGGACGTCCTTTGATTGATTAAACCCATACAGTACCAGGGACGTCCTTTGATTGATTTTAACCCATACAGTACCAGGGAACGTCCTTTGATTGATTTAAACCATACAGTACCAGGGACGTCCTTTGATTGATTTAACCATTACAGGTACCTAGGGACGTCCTTTGATTGATTAACCCATACAGTACCAGGGACGCCCTTTGATTTGATTAACCCATAACAGTGACCAGGGAGTCCGTCCTTTTGTCATCACTTTTCGGGCATAGTAGTAGACAATTTTATTCAGCTTCGGAAAGACGTCTAGTAATAATAAGGCTTGCAATTATCTCAACCCACCCATTTAACTACCACTGATCCTTCCTAAGCTGCATAACATCGTCTAAATATAGCTAGAATACAATATAACACTCGTCGCTGGTACTCAAAGGGTTAAGAGTTAAATATATTCATGTCAGTTGTGTCCCAGTTAATTATTCAGAGTTCTAAGTTTTCCTATATTGGAAATAAACGAACCAATATCAAGCGCACTAAACATAATCGTGTCGCATAAAAGAGAGAGAGAGAGGCTGATGCGATAAGGAGAAAGAAAGGGAAGAATATATCGCTGAACAGAAAACGGAGACAGGGAGACAGTAAAGGGGAAACTATTATGACATGAAAAATGCACGAAGAAAACGAGTCGATGATGAAGGAAGAGAGACAGAGAGACAGGCAGACAGACAGACAGGCAGAGAAACAGACACACAGACAGACAGACTGATTGATTGATAGATAGATTAAGAGATAGATATATAGATTAAGAGATAGCTATTTAGATAAATAGATAGATGGATAGATAAAAAAGGGATATGTAGATAAGTAGCCAAACTAATGGGGCGAACGTCTTAAAATATCAAAACTAATGGGGCTAGAGAGAGAGAGAGAGAGAGAGAGAGAGAGAGAGAGAGAGAGAGAGAGAGAGTACAAAGGAGTACAAAGGAGTACAAAGGAAATCAAGCAACAACAGATCTAGTGACCCTTCTAGGTTGCTTGTCCTCCAAAACACTGAGGATCAAGTGTCCAAACAGTGGTTTAGAGTGGGTAAGGGAACATTGGAAAGGGAAGTACTGCCCTGGAACTAATGTCCGTGGCAGGATTAGGAGTTAGTAGGGGACAGATAGGTTAGTAACTGAGGGGGGGATAAAATAAAGTTATTCATTTACAAACGCAGTCAGTCGCGGGTTTGATGCGAGATATTTGTCTAGGCGGAGTTTAAATGAATCAACGGTGATGCAGTCTATAACGTTTCGGGGAAGCCCATTCCACAAGTTGACAACTCGATTGAAGAAGAAATTCTTAGATTCGTGTGAGTTAAAAGATTTTACCAATAATTTTGCAACCGTTTCCCCGCGTGTAATTAGATTGGTCGATAGTGAAGTACTTACTACAGTTCATATTGTCGATGCCTTTGATGATTTTGAGAGAGAGAGAGAGAGAGCTACATAGAGCTACATAGAGCTACATAGATACACAGACCACACAGACCTCAAGGTCCTTACTAGGCAGTCTGGCCTTACAAACTATAATATGCATATATGCATATATACACATACACACATACACATACATACATATACATATATATATACATATATATACACATACATATACACATACATACATACACATATATATATACAGTATATATATACATACTGTACAGTGCACACACATACATATACATACTTTTTTTTTTTTTTTTTTTGTTTTTTTTTTTTTTTTTCATTCATATCACCCCAGCCCTCTGCAGATAGAGGTCAAGCCTTCCCTTGAAGGCGTTTATTGTGTCGCTCTCCACCACTCTCGCTGGTAGTTTATTCCACTCTGTCGCTACACTGTAGGTGAAGAAATTCTTTGTGACATCTAGGTTTGCCTTTTTGGTTTTTAATTTCATTCCATTTCCGCGAGTTTGATTAGTATTGTTAATGTGAATAGTGCATTTACATCGACTTTGTCGAAACCTTTTAGTATCTTAAAGCACTCAATAAGCTGACCCCCTCAACCTCCTCTTTTTTAATGAGAACAGGTTCAATCGTTTAAGTCTTTCTTCATATGGTTTATTTCTTAATGAGGGTATCATCTTCGTCGCTCTACGCTGTACTGACTCGAGTCTTACAATGTCCTTGATCAGAGAAGGTGACCAGAACTGCACACCATATTCAAGGTGGGGGCCTCACCATACTTTTGAACAGTGGCACTATTACGTTTTCATGTTTATATGTAAATTTTCGTTTAATAAAGCCCAATGCTATTTTTGCCTTATTTGCAGCTGCTATACATTGGTCGGAATTTTTAGGTTTTCAGATATTAGTACCCCTAGGTCTTTTACTACCGTTGCGGTTTTTATGTGTTTGCCATTCATTTCGTAATTTGTATTTCATATTTCTGCTACCAACCTGCAGCACCTGACATTTATCGACATTGAAGGGCATCTGCCATTTTTTTCGACCACTCTGATATCTTGTTTAAATCAGATTGCAACGCATTTCTATCATCTTCGTTCAGGACTGTATTTCCTATTTTTGTATCGTCGGCGAATTTGGAAATGGTGTTGTGTACCCCTACATCGATATCGTTAATGTAAATGAGAAACAGGACCGGTCCAAGGACTGAACCCTGTGGAACTCCACTAGTGACAGGCTCCCACTCCGATTCCACTCCATTTATCACCACTCTCTGTCTTCTGTCTGTAAGCCAATTTTTTATCCAAGAATGAATTTCACCTTTGATACCTATCCTCTCCAGTTTAGCCAATAGTTTTCGGTGAGGCACCTTGTCGAAAGCTTTTTGAAAGTCCAAGAAGATTATATCTAGTGATTTCGTCATGTCGTTATATGTGAATAGTTTGTTATAAAATTCAATCAAATTTGTTAGGCATGACTTATTTGATCTAAAGCCGTGTTGACTATTTTTGATTAGGTTGTTTGATTCGAGGTAATCTACTATCTTATCTCTAATGATTTTTTCCATGATTTTTCCTACAATTGAAGTTAGGCTAATTGGTCTGTAATTACTCGCTTTGGCCTTGCTACCCTTCTTGTATATCGGCGTAATGTTCGCATCTTTCCAATCACCTGGTACAATCCCCTGTAGTAATGATAAGTTAAATAGTTGTGTCAGGGGTTTTGCTATTTCGTCCTTGACATTCTTAATTATTTTCGGGTGGAGCATGTCGGGTCCCGGGGTCTTATTTACATTTAAATTACTCAATTTGCTTTGTACTTCGGTAACACTGATGGTGAAATCTCCTATCACATGAGTTGAGGTGTTATTTTCAAGGGTATGATCGATAATTTCTTCTGTGAAAACTGAGCCAAAATATTTGTTGAGCAGATTTGCCGTGTTGGTGTCGCCTGTTATTGTCTGGCCATCTTCTATTAGCCGGTCCGATGAGGCTTTTGATCTGTTTATTTTTGTTTACGTAACTGTAGAATTTTTTGGGGTTTGTGGCACTTTCTCTGGCAATAGTCATTTCGTAATTTTGTTTGTTCGCCCTAATTATTTTTTTCACTTCCCTTCTACTATTTTTGTACAAGTTTTTAATTACTTCAGTATTTGTGTTATTTTTTACAAGTTTGTGGCCTTTTCCTTATTGCCTTGCCAATGTCTCTACTGTACCAAGGGGGCATACTTGATTTCGTATTACGTTTTGGTTTCATGGGTACAAATTGTTTATGCGCTTCTGTAATTGTAGACTTAAAATGTCCCCATAGTTCATTTACTTCGTTTATATTTATGAGGTTTGAGTGTATGTTTGATAGCGATTCCTTAAGTCCGTCATAATTTGCGTGAGAGAGATTAATAATTTGCGAGAGAGAGAGAGAGAGAGAGAGAGAGAGAGAGAGAGAGAGAGAGAGAGAGAGAGAGAGAGAGAGAGAGATGGGAGTCCAGAAAAAACACACCCCTTAACCCTTTATAGAACAAGGGACCAAATTTTATCAAGAGGGGGAGGGGGGATCAGCCACAGTTTGGACCTAGGACATTTGCACTATCTCAACCCCCCCCCCCCACCCTAAATAAATAAATACAGAACTAAGACCCCCCGTTAAGATAAATTTGCAAATTTTCGATACAAAAATGTCCGTTCCTCCTAACTTACAGGCTCGCTATCGCTCGACAGGAAAAAATCGACACCTAAATGACACAAAACTCTCAATATTGACAAACAAATGAGGCAAAAGGTATTATAATCGCCAATCTAATAGGGCAAACGTCTCAAAACCAATGGGGCTAAACATGAGGAAGAAGAGGGTCCAAAAAAAAAAAAATCACCCTTCACTAACTAAGTACCTCTTATTATTCCCCGAGTCGGATTATATATATATATATATATATATATATATATATATATATATATATATTATATATATATATATATATATATATAGAGAGAGAGAGAGAGAGAGAGAGATGATAAGCAGATGTGCACAAATAATGTTATAGAAAGGAATGAAAACTACAGAACATAATATATGTTAAATATACAAACACACGTAGCAAATATACTGTATATACAACACTATATATACTGTATATACTATATATACAACACTATATATACTGTTATTACAACACTATATATACTGTATATACAACACTATATAACTGTATATACAACACTATATATACTGTATATACAACAACTATATTACTGTATATACAACACTATTATATACTGTATATACTATATATACAACACTATATATACTGTATATACAACACTATAACCAGCCTGTATATACAACACTATAGATATACTGTATATACAACACTATATATACTGTATTACTATATATACAACACTATATATACTGTATATACAACACTATATATACTGGTATATACTATATATACAACACTATATATACTGTATATACAACACTATATATACTGTATATACACACTATTATACTGTATACAACACGAGATATACTGTCTATACTATGATATACAACACTATGATACTGTATATACAACACTATACACCAGGCTGTATATACAACACTATATACTATATACTATATACAAACACTATATATACTGTATATACAACACTATATATACTGTATATACTATATACAACACTATACACCAGGCTGTATATACAACACTATACACCAGGCTGTATATACAACACTATATATGTATATACTATATATACAACACTATATATACTGTATATACAACACTATATATACTGTATAGACAACACTATATATACTGTATACACTATATATACAACACTATATAATACTGTATATACAACACTATATCTACTGTATATACAACACTATATATACTGTATATACAACACTATATACTGTATATACTGTATATACAACACTATACACCAGGCTGTATATACAACACTATACACCAGGCTGTATATACAACACTATATTCCTGTATATACTATATATACAACACTATATATACTGTATACACTATATATACTGTATACTATATATACAACACTATATATACTGTATATACAACACTGTATATATACTGTATACACTATATATACTGTATACACTATATATACTGTATATACAACACTATATTACTGTATATACAACACTATATATACTGTATATATATACAACACTATACACCAGGCTGTATATACAACACTATATATACTGTATACAACACTATATATACTATACAACACTATATATACTGTATATACAACACTATATATACTGTATATACTATATATACAACAATAGCTATATACTGTATATACAACACTATATATACGTATATACAACACTATAATATACAGTATATACAACAATAGCTATATACAGTATATACAACAATAGCTATATACAGTATATACAACAATAGCTATATACAGTATATACTATATATACAACACTATATAACTGTAACAACACTATATATACTGTATATACACAATATATACTGTATATACAACACTATATATACTGTATATACAACACTATATATACTGTATATATATACAACACTATATATACTGTATATACAACACTATATATACTGTATATACAACACTATATATACTGTATAACAACACTATATATACTGTATATACTATATACAACACTATATATACTGTATATACAACACTATATATACTGTATATACAACACTATATATACTGTATATACTATATATACAACACTATGTATACTGTATATACAACACTATATATTCAGAATAAACAACACTCAATTTACTGAATAAACAACACTATATATACTGTATATACAACACTATATATACTGTATATAAAACACTATATATACTGTATATACTACACTATATATACTGTATATACAACACTATATATTACTGTATATACAACACTATATATACTGTATATACTATATATACAACACTATATATACTGTATATACAACACTATATATACTGTATATACAACACTATATATACTGTATATACAACACTATATATACTGTATATACTATATATACAACACTATATATACTGTATATACAACACTATATATACTGTATATACAACACTATATATATACTGTATATACAACACTATATATACTGTATATACAACACTATATATACTGTATATACAACACTATATATACTGTATATACAACACTATATATACTGTATATACAACACTATATATACTGTATATACTATATATACAACACTATATATACTGTATATACAACACTATATATACTGTATATACAACACTATATATACTGTATATACAACACTATATATACTGTATATACAACACTATATATACTGTATATACTATATATACAACACTATATATACTGTATATACAACACTATATATACTGTATATACAACACTGTATATACTGTATATACAACACTATATATACTGTATATACAACACTATATATACTGTATATACTATATATACAACACTATATATACTGTATATACAACACTATATATACTGTATATACAACACTGTATATACTGTATATACAACACTAAATATACTGTATATACAACACTATATATACTGTATATACAACACTATATATACTGTATATACTATATATACAACACTATATATACTGTATATACAACACTATATATACTGTATATACAACACTAAATATACTGTATATACAACACTATATATACTGTATATACTATATATACAACACTATATATAACCAAAACACATAAAGGTACAAGGTGGAAGAAATCTGAAAATACCCGAAACATTGTGATAAATTACGATGAAAAATGGATGAGAGGTACAAAGTGAGTTTGACGGAGAGAGAGAGAGAGTGTGAGTGATATATATAGTGTGTGTGTGTGTGTGTGTGTGTGTGTGTGTGTGTGTGTGTGTGTGTGTGTGTGTGTGTTAGTATTACGATGATTGGGTTGCAGGGAGGAACAAGGAAAATAATATATATACACTGTATATATATATATATATATATATATATATATATATATATATATATATATATATATATATATATATTATATATTTATATATATATATATCAGTATATACAGTATATATATATATATATATATGTTTGTGTGTGTGAATAGAATATTTATTTAAATATAGTATGAGTTATTATGTATACAGTATGTATATACTGTATATATATATATACTCTGTGTATATATATATATACAGTATATACACATAGATAAATGTGACCAATAGATAGGCCAAACAGACAATATATATATAGATAGATAGATAGATAGATAGGGCTAGTATACATAAAGTTACTAAATAGGTGGAGTTATATTCAGAGACTTGGTCATTATAACTTTGCCGCTCTCTCTCTCTCTCTCTCTCTCTCTCTCTCTCTCTCACTCGATCTCTTATACTCTCTTACTCACTCTCACTCTCTCTCTTATTTAATCATACTCTCTGTTACTCTCTCAATCACTCTCTCTCTCTCTCTGTAGATTCTGATTCACGGCAGGTGACGGATGATTTGAACTCTCGCCGTAAGATCGATGCCCTGAATACCCTTCAAGAATTCGCCACACTTAACGTAGGAATGCCATCGGGTCAAGAAACCAACACCACTATGTCAACCGCCATCATTCCAACGCAACCAGTGCCCGTACCAGCAGCTGTCCCAGAATCAACTAAGGACTCTCCTCTTCCCAGGATAACTTTAACGTTGTGAGGAACAATGTGCGCCCCAGACCCAGGAGAATCATCCCCGAAACCATGTGTCATAACCGTTTCGAGATTTTTGCGGATACCAATGAAGATGAGGAAGCGTAAGAAGTTCGACTTGTGGGCGATTCTATGGTCCGCGGCCATCTTACGGAGTTCTGCGCCAGGGCACCTAGGACCAGAAAGTGTTTCTGCATCCCAGGTGGTGATGTGGATGATGTTATTGCTGCCGTCGACAAGGTATCGATGCTGGCCCCTCCGAACACGACGTACATCATCCACGTTGGAACAATGTGAAGTACTCCATATCGGGAACGAAATGAGAAAGCAAATTATTCAATGAATGGCACTCAGCTTAAGAATTTTGACAGAGAAACTGATTTGTGAATAACAATATTGAGTAAACTAAATAAAATAATTGGCTCTATAGGCTGGTCATTTGAGCATAAATCCAAAGTGTAATCCTCACACTTTACAATTCCCTAGTCCGTCCTCTTCCGGAATATTGCGTTCAATCCTGGTGCCCCTACTACCAAAAAGATATTGATAAACTTTGACGAATTCCACTTGGAGTTATCAAAATTAAACCTTATCTAAGAAACAAACCATACGAGGAGCATCTTAGATAATTAAGTTTGTTTCCTTTAACCGAGTGCAGATTAAGAAGTGACCTAATTCAAGTCTTCAAAATCATCAAAGGCATCGACAATATGAACTGTAATAAGTACTTTATGATCGACCAATCAAACTACACGCGAGGAAATGGTTGCAAAATTATTGGAAATTCTATTAACTCGCACAAGTCTAAGAATTTCTTCTTCAATCGAGTTGTGAATTTGTGGAATGGGCTTCTTCAAGATGTTTTAGACTGCAGCACCGTTGATTCCTTTAAACATCGCGTAGACAAGCACCTCGCCTTAAACCCGCGACTGATTGCATTTGTAAAAAAAAAAAAAATCTTCTCAGATACATCGTGTTGTGTTATTAGCCCAAATTGTTCCCTACTATCATCTGCTAACCCTGCCAAGGACATTGGTCTTAAGGCAGTGATTCCCTTTCCAATTGTCCCTTACCCACTCTGAACCACTGTTGGACACTTTGAACAGCAGTGATTTAGAGGGCAAGCAACCTTGAGGGGTCGCTAGAACTGTTGTTGCTTGATTTCCTTTGTACTTCTTTGTACCCATTATACTCTCACTCACACTCTCTCTCTCTCTCTCCCTCTGCGCACTGGTATCATACCAGTAATCAATATTCTCCACCTCCTCCTATGGTTGCTTGACTTCCTTTTTACTCCTCTTTATATCCTTTATCTTTCCACTCTTCCGCCCACTACTCACTCACTCTCTCTCTCTCTCTCATAGCTTTGTTTTTTTTCTCACGAAATTGCGTTTCCTCTCTCGTTTTTCTCGCCCACGTCCTGCACTCTCTCTCTCTCTCTCTCACAAACATACACACACACACACACATATTAGCTCTCACTCTCACTCTCTCACACACACACACACACACACACACACACACACACACACACACACCCACATACACTCATATTAGCTCTCACTCTCACTCTCTCACACACACACACAGACACATTAGGTCTCACTCTCACACATTCTCTCACTCTCACACATTCTCTCTCTCTCTCACTCACTCACTCACTCACTCACTCACTCTCTCTCTTTCCAATTATTGTTGTATTTTTATCTCCCTTTGGCCATTTTAACTTTTCCTTCCATCCCATCTCCTCCAATCTCTCGCCCCCCACCCCTCCCCCAGCCAAACGTTCTCATGCTATCTTTACCAGTGTGACGGGCTCTCTCTCTCTCTCTCTCTCTCTCTCTCCCCCCCCCCCCCTTAGGTTAAGCATCAGTAGTATACAATATTTCTCAGCTTCTTTCTTTACTATGAATTTCCCAGTAGCAATGTTCTCATTCTGCTGGGGCCTTGTTTCCCAAACTAACTTTCATGCTGACCCAAGGTCGGAGGGAGTAGTGGGTGGAGAGAGAGAGCCTTCTGCTTTGCTATCCTAGCCTTCCACTTGGTAGCAAATTATATGTCAGAATTAAGTCCGGACTGCCTAGTAGGGACCGCAAGGTCTGTACAGTCCGTGTATCTATGTATGCCTAACATTATCTCAACCTCCATATTCGCCATTTATCAATTCAATCAATAAATCCATTACACATATTCACACACACACACACGCACTCTCACTCTCTCTCACTTGCTCACTCACTCATTCACTCACTCACTCACTCACTCACTCTCTCTCTCCTCCCAATCACTTAAGCTGCGCCACAGAAGTTGTTAGTCTCCGTATTAAGTTGTCACAAAGTTATGTTATAATTCAATTATTATATACAGTATACCGTACGCATATACCGTGCGCAAAGAGGTTATCCCAACTGGCAGGCATTGGCAAGGATATATATATATATATATATATATATATATATATATATATATATATATATATATAACTTATGTTCCAATATTGTTTATGAATTTAACTGTCCCAGCTGCCTTGCTGGGTATGTGGGATGTTCGTCTCGTTCATTCCGCGCTAGAATATTGGAGCATTTGGGGAAAAGTATCCGAACAGGTCAATATTTAACGAAAATGCCTTTTTCAGCAGTAAGGAATCACTCTTTCGAATTGGACCACAGATTTAATGAAAAAAGATTTTAAGATATTGGCTAAATTCAGAAACAAGAACGATACTTTCATTGGGGAGAAATATTTCATAGACAAACTCAAACCGAACCTAAACTGAGTGGTCAGGTAGTTGATAGCTTGGGGCTTTAGGATCCCTTGCTATATATAATGTCTATTGTCAGTTAATCTAGTTAGTTCTCCCGGAATAGTCGTAAGGTGCAGGTCGAAATGGTTTGTTGCATGTTATTTTATATTTTGTATTACATGTTCAGGTTTATGAAGTTAGGATTATGTAATATTCTTGTAAATCTTGTTATTGTTTTCAATTATTAACTTATAGTCTAGCAGTTTTAAGTAACGTATTATGTAGAATTGTCACATTAAACTTGTTTAAATAGATCCATATATTAAATACAAAGTTTTAACAGATATCATGTTTGTTTTCTAGGATCGTTGGTGTTTCACCTGATGATGAACAGAGTTGTTCGAAATATTGTCAAAGCTTAATTAATAAACAATGAAAATGGAGTTGATGTTTGCTCTCGTCATCTTATTTATTCTGAAGATCCGGTACCCTAGCGGCCAACCTACTACTGATATTATATATATATATATATATATATATATATATATATATATATATATATATATATATATATGGGTAAGTCAGTCTATGCCCGAGAGGGAGTAGTTGGAAAATAGAAGAAAACAAATGTGTATACCGCTCCGCCACCACCCGGCTGCGACACACCCCAGACCTACGACACACCCCAGAACTACGACACACCCCAGACCTACGACACACCCCAGACCTACGACACACCCCAGGCCTACGACACACCCCAGGCCTACGACACACCCCAGACCTACGACACACCCCAGACCTACGACACACCTCAAACCTACCACACACCTCAGACCTACCACACACCTCAGACCTACCACACACCTCAGACCCACGACACACCTCAGACCCACGACACACCTCAGACCCACGACACACCTCAGACCTACGACACACCCCAGACCAACGACACACCTCAGACCTACGACACACCTCAGACCTACGACACACCTCACACCTATGGCACACCCCAGACCTATGGCACACCCCAGACAAACGACACACCTCAGACCTACGACACACCCCAGACCAACGACACACCTCAGACCTACGATACACCTACGACACACCTCAGACCTACGACACACCTCAGGCACACCCCAGACCTATGGCACACCCCAGACCAACAACACACACCAGATGTACGACACACCCCAGACCTATGACACACCCCAGACCTACGGCACACCCCAGACCTACGACACACCTCAGACCTACGGCACACCTCAGACCTACGACACACCCCAGACCTACGACACACCTCGTAGCCTAGTAGGTAGATCTCTCGTCTCACACACGAGGGGTCGGGGGTTCAATCCCCGGCCGGGCGGAGACAAATTGGGCTTGTCTCCTTTCATGTGTTAGCCTCAGTTCACCTAGCTGTAAATAGGTACCTGGAATAAGTGGACGACGTTGTGACGTCCCATCTGGGGTTGGCAAAAATGGTACAAGGCGAGATGGGTATCATATGGTTCACCTAAGCTGATGGCTACCTAAGCCTTCGGGCGAGACGGTACCGTCTATAGTGAGAATGGTACCATACAGATCCACCCTAAGCCTTCGTTTCCAATGTCGCCAATTGGCTAAAATACAGACTACACACACATCCACAGCCATTCCAACAGTACATAAAACACTTAACCCTCTCCGACATATGACGCGATTTTGAGCCTATTAGGGATACTTTAAAGCCTTTATTACCATCAGTGGTATTTTGAAACCTTTAGTTTAGTTACTTCAACTTCTGCAGTTGTCTTTGAGTTAGCTGTGGGCAGAAAACTAATTTTGGAGAGGTATTTATAAGAGTGAGAGAACTCTATTTGTTATTGCTAATCTGGCAACCTCTGCGTCATATGAGCGTGAAAGGGTTAACATGCATTTCACGCAATACATTCCCAGTTAAGGAGGCGCGATAATAATGAGCTTAGCTCGCATTTGCGTGGATTCCCCTTGACGAACAAGTAACTGAGTAACACCCCAGACCTACGACACACCCCAGACCTACGACACACCCCAGACCTACGACACACCTCAGACCTACGGCATACCTCAGACCTACGACACACCCCAGACCTATGACACACCCCAGACCTACGACACACCTCAGACCTATGACACACCCCAGACCTACGACACACCCCAGACCTACGACACACCTCAGACCTATGGCATACCTCACACCTACGGCACACCTCACACCTATGACACACCCCAGACCTACGACATACCTCAGACCTACGACACACCCCAGACCTATGCCACACCCCAGACCTACGACACACCCCAGACCTACGACACACCCAAGACCTACGACACACCTCAGACCTACGACACACCCCAGACCTACGACACACCCCAGACCTACGACACACCCCAGACCTACGACACACCCCAGACCTACGACACACCCCAGACCTACAACACACCCCAGACCTACGACACACCCCAGACCTACGACACACCCCAGACGTATGCCACACCCCAGACCTACGACACACCCCAGACCTACGACACACCCCAGACCTACGACACACCTCAGACCTACCCATCACCGTGCCCTTTTTCCTCGTACACTTGGATACCATAGTCTCCAGCCCACTCATACAAATTCGTGAACTTCGCCTATTTCTAGTTATGGAAGCATATCTCTGGAAACAAATTTTTTAATAGAATTTGCTATAAATCAACTAGCCTACAAAACTATATAATAACCATCTCCTGAGTGGGCTAGAGACTATGGCATCCGAGTGTACTTTACAAACAAACCGGAGAGCTCACCTACACGGAAACATACACACACACACACACATATACATACATAATAATAGGTAATCAGGCCAGGTAGGGGAAATTATCTCACTATACAGTAGGTAGCGCCAACGAACTTGACAATAATCTAGACCCCTCAACTTCTTATAACTCAAAATGAATGAAAGCAATCGGGCTAAAACTTAGTCTTATTATTACTAGAGGTCCTTCCTAAGCTGACTACAATCGTCTAATAGTAGCCAGAATAATGTGAAAAGGACGTCGCTGGTACTCAAAGGGTTAGCTGTTCACGAATATTACATATAGTTTGTTTATTTGCAACTGACGGTAAATTGTCATGCCCTCACCTTAACTAGCCACTTGCGAGTTTCGTTGTAACAGCGCATTTTGAGCGACTGTACACTTCTAAGATAAACCATATAATCACATATATAACTCTCACCATTATAACTACCTATTAAAAAGAACTGTAAGTGTGTTGGTGTGATCTCCCTATAGAAGCTCACACCATCACAATAGAAGCTGGTAACTTTCCACTCTGCTAAGGCAAGCACGGATCCCACGATCACCAAATGGTATCACACTTCCGTTGCCAAGATATCGAGAAGTAATTGCTAGCAACTTTGTTACATCCAGTTGTCACATGGTGTTGCTGAACCGCGCCCCTCCCTCAAGAGGCAGAGGGTGAGTCAGTCAGCACACCACCACACCCTAAGGAGGGTATCTCTCTCCAACCCTCTGGGTAAAACTAGTGACCTGTATATAAGTGTACAAGTACCTTATAAGTGACATACAAGTACGCAGTGACATACAAGTGTTCTAGTGATTCCCTTCTAATCTTGTGTTCTCTCTCTTTACAGGAAGATCATTATAACTTGGAAAACAGCTCATAGTTCTAGGTTGCTATTATTAACACCTTATTGGCGGGCTAGGCGGTCTATTTATATGTACCGCCCAGCGGGGTGTTTTTAGCCAAAATAGGGCTGTTTACGTGATCATTTTCATGCCTAAATAAGACCCAGAGCGTAAAACAAGCATCTATCCCTGAAAGGGCATAAACAGAGCTTTCCAATAACACCACAACGATCCTTGTATGACCGCTAGTTTTCTTGCAACAACCGAGCAACACGAGTGCAAAAACCATGTAATTCGGTACTTTCCCCATACATTTCAGTATGTAGCGAGTGTGAGAGGGTGGAGGAGGGTGGGATTCGTGTCAGTAGGCCCGCCGCGGTGGTCTGGAGCAGTCATACGCTCGCTACTCTCCTGCCACCACTTGTCTCTCTCTCTCAGCAACATTACGTGCTGAAATTGCCACACGACCTATGTCGCACGCCGCCACATAGTCCAAATTTATTTAACTCGATTTATGTTTCGCACCGCCAATAAGGGGTTAAGTATGGTACTATTATTAAATAGTAAGTAGAGTACTTATCTCGGTACACACTCAACATCGAGTATACACCACATTAAGAAGTACTTTATAATTGCATTGCCCAACGCAAGGGACGTTTAGTGCAATATATTCTAATATCTCAAAATTAGGATTAAGGGTTAAAGACATATATTTTGATGATAAAATAAACCAAACAGAAAGCCCCGTGCTTGTTTATTTTAAGACCTCCCTACATATTTCCAGTGGTTCCAGATTACTACAGAGTTCATTAATGGTAAGATAATAAGTTAACCCTAACCATTCCGCTTAGTGCCTACACCATAAACCGCCCGCTACATCGTTCTATAAGGAAGTTGGAGCTGTAGACATCGATATTTAGCAGAATTACCAGCTAAAACATGGTCATAGTACATTCATAAATACATAAAACCCAATTCAACATACCATTTATTCATCAGAAACGTATACATTATTATTGTATATCTATTTTGTATCAATATTTACGGCTCCAACTTCCTTATAGTCTGAAACTCGCAAGTGGTCAATTACTCAGCTATTGCCAAGATTGTGTAGCGAAAATTTTTGTAAATTATGAAAACTTGGGATTTATATGACACAGAGACATGGTAGTTTATATGACACAGAGACATGGTAGTTTATATGACACAGAGACATGGTAGTTTATATGACACAGACATGGTAGTTTATATGACACAGAGACATGGTAGTTTATATGACACAGAGACATGGTAGTTTATATGACACAGAGACATGGTAGTTTATATGACACAGAGACATGGTAGTTTATATGACACAGAGACATGGTAGTTTATATGACACAGAGACATGGTAGTTTATATGACACAGAGACATGGTAGTTTATATGACACAGAGACATGGTAGTTTATATGACACAGAGACATGGTAGTTTATATGACACAGAGACATGGTAGTTTATATGACACAGAGACATGGTAGTTTATATGACACAGAGACATGGTAGTTTATATGACACAGAGACATGGTAGTTTATATGACACAGAGACATGGTAGTTTATATGACACAGAGACATGGTAGTTTATATGACACAGAGACATGGTAGTTTATATGACACAGAGACATGGTAGTTTATATGACACAGAGACATGGTAGTTTATATGACACAGAGACATGGTAGTTTGATGTGTGTTCCCTTAAGGGGAGGCTGGCCGTTTGTTTGGTCTATTAATTCATTTATTCATATATTTTTTTAGTTTTCTCCCTAGGCCTCCATCAAGCTTAGAAAATAAAAACCTAGACCCCCCCTTCAAGATAAATTTGTAAATTTTTTGATAGAAAAATGTCCCGGCCGAAGGCCACTTCCTCTTAAAATTGCAGGCTCGCTATCAGTCGCCAGGAAATAATCGACACCTAAATGGCACGAAAGGTCTTAAAATTGACAACTAAATTGTGCGAAAGGTGTTAAAATCGCCAAACTAACGGGCCGAACGTCTTATAGTCTCAAAACTAGTGGGGCTAAACATAAGGGACAAAGTGGTCCAGAAAACCGGCCCATCCCCCATTAACTACCAGAGAATCAACTGCTAAAAGCTCTGTCACACTATGCCGATTTAAGTGCCGACGCTCCACGACTTAAGGAGTGGCGATACAAGGGGGAGACTACTGCCGAGTATCCTGGGTGATAGAGGGCGGGACGCCCACGGCGGGCAGTATGGACGGGCATGCCGCCTAACGGCAACTGGAAGGGATCGAGAGGCAACCATGCAAGACCTAAGGAAGACAAATGACGCCGCTGGGGCGGCGTCATGCGCCGTAGCACGCAAACTGGTTGGCGACAATGCTCCTGACGAGCGGCGCCCATAGGAGGTAGGGCGGCGCGGCGCCGATAGATACTACGGCGGCGATGGACAGCCACCCTGTCACACTGGACCCCTACTCTGTCACACTTGATCCCGACCGAGGCAAACCGGTCCGTCAGAGGCGACGTTTGTGTGTGTGTGTGTGTGTGTGTGTGTGTGTGTGTGTGTGTGTGTGTGTGTGTGTGTGTGTGTGTGTGTGTGTGTGTGGGTGGGGGGGGGGGGGGGGGGGGGGGGGGGGGGGGGGGGGGGGGTGGAGGGGGGGGGGGGTTAAGCTTGAGATCTAGGGAGGAAACTAAAAACATAATAAAAAGATCCATAAATGATCAAACAAATGCGCCCATCTCCCCTTAATTAAGCGTTATTTTTTGTTTGAGTAATTGGTAAAACAAGGCCATCTATATGTAACCCTTTCAGTACCGGTGACGTCTTTCTCGTTATAGTCTGGCAACTATTAGGTTATTGTATTATGCTTACAAAGGGCCTGTAGCAATCACAAGACCTCCATACCTCTCAGTTATCTCTCTTAACTCCCACAGACCGCTCTTAAGCTGCATAAAATTGTCTAGGTATAGCGGAACTATGGCAAAACAGACGCCACCGTTATTGAAAGGGTTTATAGATAGTCACTCGTTGATGGGATAGGATTAAGGGGACAGTGGTGATTTTTGGGGTCTATTGATTTATATAATAATTTATTTTTTAGTTTCCTCGCTAGACCTCCATCAAGGTTAAAACAAAAACACCCCCAAAACTATCTATCAACAATGTCCCGTGCGACGTTGCCAGGTCGCGGACTCACGGTATGCCCTCCCCCTATGACGGCGCCTGGGCGTTACCGGGTCGCTGCCTGAAGGCGACCTACCTTATAAGCGGCGTCTGACGCAGACAGGCTGGCGCCCTTGTAACGTATGACGCATTACCGGACGACGCCCGACGCCGCCAGCCTACCGTCCCCGTGCCGTCAATTTACTAGCCGCCGACTCAACTCATGAGAGTTGTGCATGTCGAACTTTTCCTGAGGCCCCTGACGACCTCTCCCGACGGCTCTCTTGAGTAGGCGCCCACCCACGTCGCGCGCGATGTAGGCAAAGACCTGCTCCCGACACTTAAGTCGTGCAGCGTCGGCACTTAAATCGGCATAGTGTGACAGAGCCTTAAGGGATTCAATTTACCCTCCGCTGATAATGAACTGACTCTAGTACTATTGCTGGTGGTGGTGGTGGTTGATACTGGTCTATAATTGTTCTAGTTTCCTCCCTAAACTTCCATCAAATTTAAAAAAAACATCCATTAGATATCCCTTCTAGATTAATTTGTACATTTTTCGGTAGAAAAATTTCCCGGCCGGGGCCGGTTCTTCCAACATTACAGGCTCACTATCGTTCGCCAGGGATAAAATTGACAACAAAATGGGGCGAAAGGCGTTAAAGTCGCCAAACTAATGGGCCAAACGTCTTATAATCTCAAAACTAGTGGGGCTAAACATTAGGGAGAAGGGGGTCCAGAAAAAACGGGTCTACTAAGGGATTCAATTTACCCTCCGCTGATAATGAACCGACTATAGTACTACTGGTGGTGGTGGTGGTGGTGGTGGAGGGAGTGATATTGGTCTGTAATGTAGTGGACCATAACGGCTTAAGGGGAGACTGACCGTTTGTTTGGTCTATTAATTCATTTATTCATATACTTTTTCTTAGTTTCCTCCCTAGACCTCCATCAAGCTTAGAAAAACACCCCCTAGACCCCCCTTCAAGATAAATTTGTACATTTTTCGGTGGAAACATTTCCCGACCGAAGGCCGATTTCACTTAAAATTATAGGCTCGCTATCGCTCGCCAGGTAATAATAGACGCCTAAATGGCACGAAAGGTCATAAAATTGAAAACGAAACGGGGCGAAAGGTGTTATACTCGCCAAACTAATGGGCCGAACGTCTTATAATCTCAAAACTAGTGGGGCTAAACATTAGGGAGAGGGGGGTCCAGAAAAACAGTCGGCTTAAGTACCGAAAAATATAATGCAGTGGATCATCAGTGCTTAAGGGGAGGCAGTTGGTTTTTCGAGTCCTCCTCCTCCCTCATGTTTAGCCCTATTAGGTATGAGATTTCAAGACATTCGCCCCATTAGTTTACCGATTTTCACATCTTTTGCCCCATTCATTTGCCAATATTAAGACCTTTCGTGCCATTTAGGTGTCGATTTTTTTCATGGTGAGCGATAGCGAGCCTGTATTTAAAGAGGAATCCGCCTTCGGCCGGGAAATTTTTCTACCGAAAAATGTACAAATTTATATCGAAGGGGGTCTTGTGGGTGATTTTTTAAGTTTGATAGAGGTTTAGAGAACAAACTAAACCCCTTCCTTAAGGGGAGATTTCCACTTGAGGGATTTTTTACTGAACTCCTTTCTCATTCAGGTTTAGCCCCATTGATTTTGATATTTTTAAGACGTTCGCCCCATTAGTTTGGCGATTTTAGGAACTTTCGCCCCATTTCTGTCAATTTTAAGATCTTTCGTGTCATTTAGGGGTAAACAAAATCCTGGCGAGCGATAGCGAGCCTGTAATTTAGGAGGAACCATTTTTCTACCAAAAAATGTACAAATTTAGCTTGAAAGAGGGTCTAGACTCTAGAGGGTGTAATTTTAAGCTTGATGGAAGTCTAGGGAATCAACTAAAAACCTCCCCTTAAACCATTGAGCCGAACCAGTAAATTATGCTGCACAATACCGTCTGAGCTGCCTTAACTGCCTTAACTGGCTTTTGTTATCTTTCTTTTCTTTCTTTCTTTCCCTGGCTTCTATCTATTCGGCCCCATTCAGCCAACTGTTTTAAGACGTTTATCCCCATCCAGGTGTCGATTTCATCCTGGCGAGCGATAGCAAGCCAGCATTGTAGGTCGAAATCCGGTTTCGCCGGAGACATTTTTCTATCGAAAAATGTACAAATTTAGCTTAGTGTCAAAACAAAAATATATATATGCTGGGGAAAATATTGACACTTGGATGGGGGTAAACGTCTTAAAAGAGTAGGCTGAATGGGACCGAATGGATACAAGCCAAAGAGAGAGTGAGAGAAAGAGAAAAAAGCGAGGTGGGCTCCCTTAAACTCCTGTGAATCGGTATAATATTGGTTCTCTTCCATTCATCAGGAACTTGACCTCTTTGTAAGGGAGCCCACCTCGCTTTGGTTTTCTTTCTATCCCTCTCTCTTTGGCTTGTATCCATTCGGCCCCATTCAGCCTACTGTTTTAAGACATTTACCCCCATCCAGGTGTTAATATTTTCCTGGCGAGCGGTAGCGAGCCAGGATATATATACAGTATATTTTTGTTTTGACAGCAAGCTAAATTTGTACATTTTTCGATAGAAAAATGTCTCCGGCGAAGCCGAATTTCTCCACACTATGTTGGCTCGCTATCGCTCGCCAGGAGGAAATCGATACCTGGATGGGGATAAAAGACTTAAATCAGTTGGCTGAATGGGGCCCAATGGATACAAGCCAGGGAAAGAGAGAAGAGAGAAAGATAAAACAAAGCCGGTTACCCCCCTTAGTTAAGCTAAGGAGGCCTGGACAATATACCTCACCGGCTTCACTAATTGGTCTGTACATACCTTTAACACCCACGCTCATACCTGTGTGGGTGTGTGGGGGGGGGGGGGGGGGGGGGGGGGGGGGGGGGGGGGGGGGGGGGGGGGGGGGGTATGTATGTATGTATGTTTCCGTGTACGTGAGCTCTCCGGTTTGTTTAGGAACTTTAGGGATTAGGATGATCAGGGAAACGTGACATATTAGAGAGAGAGAGAGAGAGAGAGAGAGAGAGAGAGAGGAGAGAGAGAGAGAGAGAGAGAGAGAGAGAGAGAGAGAGAGAGAGAGAGAGGAGAGAGAGAGAGAGAGAGGGGAGAGAGGAGAGATGAGAGGGAGAGCGAGCGAGAGAGAGAGATAGAGAGAGAGCGATGAGCGAAGCGAGAGCCGAGAGCGAGAGCATCAGCGAGAGAGAGAGGGGGGGGAGAGGCGACAAGTGAGAGAGACTATGTGTGATAGATATATATATATATATATATATATAATATATATAGATATATATATAAAAAATATATATATATATATATACTAAGTATATAAACAAACGGCTAAATACATATACTGTATATATATATATATATATATATATATATATATATATATCACTACCAACACAGCCAGCACTGACAGAGGTAATTGATGTCAGTTATTAAGGGAGCCCACCTCGCTTTTTTTCTCTTTCTCTCCCTCACTCTTTGGTTTGTATCCATTCGGCCCCATTCAGCCTACTGTTTTAAGACGTTTACCCCCATCAAGGTGTCAATATTTTTCTGGCAGAGCGGTAGCGAGCCAGCGTATGTATATTTTTGTTTTGACAGCAAGCTAAGTTTGTAAAAAAAAATATAGAAAAAATTCTCCGGCGAAGCCGGAATTCTCCATACAATGCTGCGGCTCGCTATCGATCGCCAGGAATAAATCGACACTTGAATGGGGATAAACGTCTTTGAACAGTTGGCTGAATGGATACAAGCCAGAGAAAGAGAGAAAAAGAGAGAAAGATAAAAACAGAAGGTGACCCCCCCATTAAATGTAGGTCGACTCTCACGAATATTTAAAACGGGAAATAGTTTTGACAGCTGCAAAATTTTTGGTGGATAATATATGTACTCATTCAACTAAACAGGTTTACTTTTCTTGTTGATATATACAGTATACATATATATATATATATATATATATATATATATATATATATATATATATATATATATATAGTACATATAAGCAAACTCACTCTCACTCACTCTTACTCTCACTTATTCACTCTCTCTCTCTCTCTCTCTCTCTCTCTCTCTCTCTCTCTCTATCACTCTCACTATGCCCCATCCATATATCCATTCTTCCCCCTACTCTTTCAAACATCACAGGTACGAAAGGGTTAGTTAATGTGCCCAAAATAATCGACCCATTAATAGAACCATTGGTGACCATAAACCCATCCTATACCTAACGACCCATGGAGAATTTCAGGCTAGAAGGAAGTTGGAGCCGTAAACATCGATATTTAAGGAGAGATGGGTCGTTTTTTTGGTAACCCCTTCTTCCTCATGTTTAGCCCCATTAGTGTTCAGATTTTAAGACGCTCGCCTCATTAGTGTGTCGATTTTAAAACCTTTCGTCCCATTTCTATATCATTATCAACATTTTTCGTGCCGCTTAGGTGTCTTTTTATTCCCGGCGAGCGATAGCAAGCCTGTAGTTTAAGAGGAATCGGCCTTCGGCCGGTAAATTTTCTATCGAAAAATGCACAAATTGATCTTGAAGGAGGGTCTTGGGGTGTTTTGTTTGTTTGTTAAGCTTGATGGAGGTCTAGGGAGGAAACTAAAAACATGATATACAAATAATCAAATAAATACGCACATCCCCCCTTAATATCGATGTCTACGGCTCCAACTTCCTTATAGCCTGAAACTCGCAAGTGGTCAATGAGAAAGGTAAGTCTCCCTCAAGATACCTAATAATCTTATATATATATATATATATATATATATATATATATATATATATATATATACTTTTAACATATCCTTTTAAGGGGGGATGGCCGTATTTATTGGCTCATTATGTATATTTGTGTTACTGTATTAGCTTCCTCCCTA
>CM064565.1:22657010-22662010 GCA_032716605.1 Paralithodes platypus | reverse complement strand
CCTCCAAAGATTCTGTTATCTAATTTGGCTTTAAAAATGTGGATATTCCCCGCACCCAACAACTTTCATCATTCCAACTGATTCCACACATTGAATACTTCATATATGGAAAGCTGAATTTCCATCACAATCCCTTTACATCTGCACTTTCTTCTAACTTGGCAAGACTATGTCCTCTAAGTCCTCCTTTTAGCCAAACCAAAGCCCAAATTGTGGAACACAGATATTTCAGAGAGGGACTGTCTGCTTGGCTAAAAAAAAAATTTGCTTAAAATTGATAGATTAAAATCCTCACAAAATGACCGAAAAGAAGAAGAAACGGGTGATGTGTGAATGAATGGGAAAGTTGTGTTGAAAGCTACGACCCGCAAAAAAAGCCAAAAAGTTAATTAAGCAAAAAGTTAAAAAAAACACCCTGTGGAGTTAACATGTTGCCGAACTCAAAAGTAAAAACAAACCCGAAAGAATTCTATAGTATATCAGAAAGAAAAAAAGTAGTTCACTTTCAACTGTTGGACCGTTAGTCAGATTATGAAAATGGAGAAATACACCCAAGACGAAGTTAACTAGAGTGCACAGAAAAGAGTAATGCCCCTCAGCAATACCTTCTTGTGCAATCAGTTTTTACAAACCGAGAAGACCTTCAGTGACTATCCCTACACCATCGCCGATTTCAGATTGATAATTCAGATGTTCTAATTGCAATATTCACCGTTTTACAGGCAGAGAGTAGAGAAAGTATTGAATTGTTTTTAGATAAACTCAAGAGTGAAATTAAAACGGCCCCATTGCTGCACCTGGGCCGTGATGCCGCTTGCCTGCCTTGGTACCTGATACAATCTACGCCTAGAGTTCAAAAGGAAGGCTAAGGAGTGAGCTCTCCCAAACCACTGACATTGCTAATCAATGAATCCTTTGCAGTCTGGGGGACGTATGCCTGATCAGTGGAAGCTAGGCCAAACCCGTATACACCGATGATTCAAAAAAAGCAGCAGCAAAATCCCTACCCTTAGTTAAAACTATCGTTCCAATTAGCGTTCTCACCTCAATTTGTATGTAAAATGCTAGAAAAAAACCGGTCATAAGAGGATCCAGGACTCGTAAAATTCAACTTAGACGGCAAACAAGCTTACTTAAAGATACTCAAACACGGCTTTTGTAAAAAAATTAAATAATCAAATAAAAAAAAAATCGCGTTCCTGTTTAACAAACATCTTTCACACTGCTTCCACGATATCCTCGAACACCTTCTACGTATGAGAGTAAAAGCTTGTAGGATATTATATACCTGTGGATTTTCAAAAGGCCTTCTGACAAAGTTCCCAACGAAACGGTTTACTGCTCTTTCAAAACTAAAAAAGCGCATGCATGGGAATACAAGACGGTCCGCGTGTTGAAATGGATAGAAACAATTGGCTCAGCGCAGGGGAAAAGCCAGACCCAGAAAGCAAACGAGTAGTCAATAAACGGTTAAGGCATCTAACAATAGACCAACTGTAAGTAGCTGGGGGTACCCCAGGGATCGGTACTAAGGGACACAATTCTCTTTGCTAATTTTTTACATCAAAACGAAATAGATGAGGGTCTCACCTGAACAATCTCAAAAATTTGCCTTGACGATGACAAAAATTGCAAAATAGCGTACTCTCGAAAACAGAAGAAACAAAGGTGATGACGATATTATATGCCAAACCACAATCTAGATAAGTTGTCATGTTGGCCACAAATTTGGCGCACAAATGAGGTTTCAATGCGGATAAAGTAAAAGTACTACATATCGGGATTACCAACAAAACGAGAAAAACAAAAAAAACTATTCTGATGAATGGGCACCCACTCAGCGAAGACCTCAGCTGAAGAATGTAAAACAGAGGAAAAACTGATTCTGGGAAGTAACAAGTAAGAGGTGTAGGTTAGAGTCAATGAGTACGAGTAAGTACAGAAAGTAAACAAATAGGTCAGAGTAAGTAGAAGTAGTATAGACAAGTACGAGGGAGGCGGAAAACTAAAACGCGAAGGGTTGGGGTAAGGGGGTGGAGGGGGGGGAGGAAAGGGGGTAGAGGAGTGGCGAGTAAAGGGGAGGGGGGGGAGGGTGAGTAAACAAATGTTCAGAAGTTGTTAAGAAGGCAAAATCCAAAATAATTTGGCGTGATAGGCAGGGGTCATTTGAGGGGTTAATAATCCAAACGACGTTATCCATAACCCTTTTACAATTCCTTAGTCTGCCCCTCTTCGTGAAGACTTCGTTCAATCCTGGTTTTTTTTGGCCCTTATTACCCAAAAAAGATATAGACAAGCCTTAGAACGACGACGTTCTAGGAACGAGGTTTTTTCAAAGTAGACGGTTTTAGAGTTACCAAAATTATACCTAGCCTAAAAGAACAAACCCAGACGAGGAGCGTCTTAGAGAATTAAAATTCTATTTCCCTGTACTTTAACCCAGCGCAGATTTAAGAGCGGCGACTCTAATGTCAAGTGTTCAAAAATCATCCAGAAAGGCTTATCGACAATTATGAACTGTATGTTAAAGTACTTCACTATCGAACAACCACAATCGTAATTACACGCGGGGAATAGGGATGGGGAAAAACGGTTTTTCCAAAATTATTGGTTTAAATCGTTTTAAACTCGCAACGAAAGCTAAGACATTTCTTCTTCAATCGAGTTGTTACACTTATCGGAATGGGCTTGCCCGAAATGTCATTAGACTGCAGGCAGCAATCCGCAGCCATGCCGGGTGTAGCATGTGATTCATTTAAACTGCGTCCGCCTAGACAAATATCTCGGCATCAAAACCCGCGACTCTGGGGACTGCTCTGCCGTTTGTAATGAAATTATTAAACTTGTTAGTTAATCCTCCCCTCAGTTACTAACCCCTCTGTCCCCTACTAACTTCCAAATCCTGCCACGGACATTAGTTCCAGGGCAGTAGTTTTAGAGTTTAGTTCACAGTACTCAGAGGAGTACGTAGAGTAGTAGTAGTAGTTAGGCCCTTTCCAATAGTTCCCTTAACCACTCTAAACCACTGTTTCTAGACTACTTTTGCATCCTCAGTGTTTTGGAGGACAAGCAGCCTAGACGGGTCACTAGATATGTTGTTGCTTGATTTCCTTTGTATTCCTTTGTACTGAGGAAAAAGAAAAAAAAAAACAAACAAACAAAAAAAAAAAAAAAGCTCATATTAACAACCTTACGACTCCGCGGCCTAGGCGGTTTATTTATTTGTACCAGCCCGAGCAGCCGGGGTGTTTTTAGCCAAAATAGGGCTGTTTACGTGATCATTTTCATGCCTAAATAAGGACCCAGAACGTAAAACAAGTACCTATCCCTGATAAGGGCAATAAACAGAGCTTTCGAATGCCACCATAACGATCCTTTTATGAATGGCTAGTTTTCTTGCCAATAACCGTGCACAGCGCGAGTGATTTGCAAAAAGCATGTAATTAGCCACTTTCCCGATACAATTCCTTATATAGCAGAGGTGAGAGAGGGAGGAGGGAGCTGGCGATTCGTTGATCAGTATGTTCGCCGCGGTTGTCTGGAGCAGTCATACGCGCGCTACTCTCCTGCCAGCCACTTGTCTCTCCTCCTCTCAGCAACATTACGTGCTGAAATTGCGACAGGAGAAATTGCCAGCAGCCCTACTGTCGCAGCGCCCGCCCACCATAGTCACATAGCAAGCGTTATTAAATACGACTTATGTTGTGTGAGCCGCGATTAAGGGTTGGTAAGAGCGTGCCTAAAAGTTAGATATTAGTTCAGTTTAACCAAAGCGCAGGCGAGGGCAGGGTGAGAGGGAACCTAATATCAAGAAGGTTACAAATTTTCAAAGTATAAACGAATATGGATCGGTGTCAAACAAAACTATTTTACAAATCGAATCATTCAATCAAATTACACTAGACGAAATGGTTGCAAGATAAACGGAAAGCATTTGAACTCCCATGAGGCAAAGCATTTCTTTTTCAATCGAGTAGTAAACATATGGAAAGGACTACCATTCATGTCATTGAATGCAGTACTGTCAAAACTTTCAAAATACGCCTAAATAAATATCCCGTTCTTAATCCCCGGTTAACTGCGTTTACACACGAATAGCAGCACTCTATATTGAACTACCGTTATCGTTTTCTCACATAGGTTAGGTAGTTTAGCTACAAGCAGCCTCGAAAGGATCAATATATATGTTGTTGCTTGTTTTCCTTTGTACTCTTACCCTACTCTCTCGCTCTCTCTGTGTAATCCCCACACAATCCTACCCTAGTAATATTAATCACTCCTCCCATTATCAATGTCCATCCCATGAACCAATCCCTAGCTAAGACCTTCACACACACAGAGAGAGAGAGAGAGAGAGAGAGAGAGAGAGAGGGGGGAGAGAGAGGAGAGACGGATGAGAGAGGGCGCGAATTGTTGGACATCCAAATCAAGCGGACCCGAAGGATGAGAGAGAGGGCCGAGACATATAGCCACTATATATAGATATATATATATATATAATGATATCTCTATATTATATATAATAATACTAACTCCACGCTGGGTCACACACTATGCAAATTCAAATTCACCGGGGAGCATAAAGTTTCCCTTGCATACAGAATTACTTCATATACCGTGAGTGAGTGCTCTCTCTCTCTCTCTCTCTCTCTCTCTCTCTCTCTCTCTCTCTCTCTCTCTCTCTCTCTCTCTCTCTCTCTATCTCTCTCTCTCTCTCTCTCTATCTCTCTCTCTCTCTCTCTCTCTCTCTCTCTCTCTCTCTCTCTCTCTCTCTCTCTCTCTCTCTCTCTCTCTCTACTTCTTGCTCTAATCTCTCCCTACCTATCCTTCCTTCATTCCTTTTCGTCTTCTCTCCTTCCATCTATCCTTGCTTATCTCTCTCCTTCCATTCCTTCACGCCTTCCATCATTTGCTATTTTCTCCCTATTCCATATTCTTCTTTCCATTTATTAACTCCTTCCTCATTCCTATCCATTCACTTCCACTCCCTCAGTTCATTC
>CM064565.1:22637010-22652010 GCA_032716605.1 Paralithodes platypus | reverse complement strand
CTCTACTCATCCTAATCTGAATAAAATCGTCTAATAACAGTCAGAAAACAAAAAAATAATTAGTTATATTATTTTGTAAGGGTTAAGGATTGTACAGTCGGCTAAATAAGTGATGTCGCCGCACCAAGTATATTTTGATCAATAATTGGTATCCGCGCAATCTAAGGTTTAAATTATCGATTAGAGTGAGATACACAACCATGTTCCTATCTTTACAAACCCTATTCAACATCTGACAGACATTAATACAGCACACAGCGAGGAAAACGTAATGACAGCGGCGACACGACTTATTTGGCCAACCGTACAGTATAATTATTAACTTTTCATTCCCTTTCATAGCCTTGATGTGTTTGCCAGCTATGATATGAATGAAGAGTATGACATGTGATGAAGTATAAGTAACACCCCGTTCTTAACATTAAGTATCAATTACAAACCCCAATGTACTTGAATAAATTAATGAAAGCATATGGTCCTCCCGGGATTCGAACTCGGGACACCACACCCAGAACATAAGCACCTAAACCATTACTCCACCAACACAGTTAAAGGTTGAGTACACGATCACGATTAATATCCATATTCGAATTTTGGATATCAATCAAATCATGTACTCAGACCCAACTGCATTATGGAAAGCGAAATGTTTTAGTGAGAGGAAAGAACATAGAATGGGGCCAAGATCACTAAGTATGCCAGCTATGATATCTTGACACAGATATATTAATGGCCCCACTATTAAGATAAGGCGGGGAGGAGACAAGGGATTAGCATTATCTTAAGTAGTGTTTATGGGGAGATTTCTACTTGAGGGATTATTTTGTGGACCCCTTTCTCCCTCATGTTTAGCCTCATTGCTTTTGTAATTTTAGGACGTTCGCCCCATTAGTTTGGCGGCGACTTTAAGAACTTTCGCCCAATTTCTGTCAATGTTAAGATCTTTAGTGCCATTTATGTGTCGATTTTTTCCTGGCGAGCGATCGCGAGCCTGTAACTATAAGAGGAAGCGGCCTTCGGCCAGGACATTATTCTACCGAATAATGTACACATTTATATTGAAAGGGGGTCTAGGAGGCATTTTTAAAAGCTTAATGGAGGTCTAGCGAGGAAACTAAACAAAAACAATAATAATAATAATGATATAAACTAAAACACAAGCACTACCCCCTTAACCCCGAAGTGTTGCCATAAAATATATTGCTAATAGAAAATTGCCAGGAAAAGTCTTAGCATGGCAATGGTGATGGTTCATGAATGTTTGATCATGACTGTACATATACATACACACGCGCACACACACACTTACATGGAGAGGTGTGCATGTATTATTTATTTTTATATATGGAAAGGTAGGCTAGGGAGAGGATGAGGAGTACACACAAGTACACACACACACACCTCCCCGTGGCGTAACTGATAGCGCGTCTGGCTCACAACCAGAAGGTCCCGGGTTCGAGACCCGGGCGGGGAAGAGACATTTGGGCAAGTCTCCTAACGGTGTAGCTTCTGTTCACCTAGCAGTATAAATAGGAACCTGGTATAAGTGGACGAAGTTGTGACGTCCCATCTGGGGTTGGTGATCGGTTACAAGGTGAGATGGGTATCGTACTGGTCAACCTAAGCTACTGGTCAACCTAAGCTACTGGTCAACCTAAGCCTTCGGGTGAGACTGGTACCGTAGTGAGAATGGTATCGTACAGATTAACCCTAAGCCTTCGTTTCCAGATGTCGCCAATTGGCTAAAATACAGACTACACACACATCCACAGCCATTCCAACGATACATAAACACTTAACATGCATTTCACGCAATACATTCCCAGGTAAGGAGGCGCGATAATAATGAGCTTAGCTCGCATTGCGTGGATTCCCCTTGACGAACAAGCAAGTGAATTACACGTACACACAAACACACACACACAGTACATTCACACACGCCCACTCACTCACAAAACGTCCCCCCCTCTCTCTCTCTCTCTCACACACACACACACACACACACACACACACACACACACACACGAGACCAAACAGCAGATAAGTGTCAGGTGCATTTTACGAGTGGAGAGAGAGAGAGAGAGAGAGAGAGAGAGAGAGAGAGAGAGAGAGAGAGAGAGAGAGAGAGAGAGAAAGAGAGAACTGATGTGGTTGAGATTCGACATAAAGAGGAATTGGGAGAGTTAGAAGGAGACACAAGGCATGGTCAATATCTCAATAATCCTGCGGTCCATTTCAGGGAGACATTCTGTATACACAAACAAGTGGTAGAGGTCGTGGTTAAAACCCTTTGAGTACCAGCGATGTGTGTTATTGTTATTCTAGCTGTATTTAGAATTTTAGATGATATTGTGCAGCTTAGGAAGGATCTGTGGTAGTTAAAAGGGTTAGTTGTGATAGTTTGAAGCTAGCTGTTCCTTGCTGGAGGGCCTTCCTAATCTGAATAAAATCGTCTAATAGTAGCGATAATAAATGACAAAAGACGTCGCCGGTACAGAAGGGGTTGAAGTGGGGGGGGGGGGAGTATGGGTGTATTTATTTGCTCATTTATGTATCTTATTATTATCTTTTCAGTTTCCTCCCTACACCTCCATTAAGCTTAAACAACACTCCCCCAAGACCCTCCTTCAAGATATGTATGTAGGCCAGTTCCTCTTAGATTACAGGCTCGCTATCGTTCGCCAGGAAAAAGTCGACAACTAAATAACACAAACAGTCTGAAAATTTACAACGAAATGGGGCGAAAGGTTTAAAATCACCAAACTAATGGGTCGAACGTCTTAAAATCTGAAAACTAATGTGGCTAAACATGAGGAAGAAGGAGGACCAGAAAAACAACCCATATCCCCTTAATAGAGTTTTAGGGAGTAGTGAAGAGGGAGGTAGTGGTTGGGGAGGGGGGGGGGGGGGGAGAGTTAAGTACTAGTGGAAAGGACAGGGAGTTGTGAAGCTGAATTGATAAGTACCTAAGAACATAAGAAAATGGGAGTCCGCAGAAAGGTCATTGGCCCACACAAGGCAGATCCCTTTCACACCCAACCCACCTCGTCCATATGTCTATATGGGGGAGAGGTTTAGCGGGGGTATGCTTGGGAGGGTTGGAGGGGGTAACAGATAGGTGTGGGAGTTGTGGAGGTGAATAATTGATGGTGGTAGTTGAAGGGGGGAAGTGGAGGGCTTTACGGGGGAATGGTTCACTTTCTGGTCGATTTTTTCATTTATTCATTTTTGTTCTAGTTTCCTCCCTAGACCTCCATCAAACTTAAGCAAACATATATTACATCCCCCTTCTAAATAAATTTGTACATTTTCCGGTAGAAAAATTCTTCCAAAATTACACTCACTATCGTTCGCCAGGAAAGATCTCGGCATCTAAATAGCACGAAAGGTCTTAATATTGACAACAAAAATGGGGCGAAAGGTCTTAAAATCAACAAACTAATGGGGCAAACATAAACAAATCTAAAAACTAATGGGGCTAAACATGAGGAAGAAGGGGGACTAGAAAAACGGCCCATCTCCCCTTAAGTAGGTAGTGGAGGGGGCTGCGGGGGGTTGAAGGGGGTTATTGCAGAGGGGGTTGGGGGGGGGAGGTCAATGTTTGGCAAGAGGTAACAAGGCGCAGACTGTATGAATGGAAGGGGTGGGGGGGGGGGGGACAGAAAGAGCCGAGAGGAAGGGGGGCGAGAGTAAGAGCCGAGGGGGGAAGAGCAAGAGCCGGGGGGGGGGGGGGGGGGAAGGGAGAGGGTCGGAGAGAGTAAGAGCCGAGGGGGAGGAGGGCGAGAGTAAGAGCCGAGGGGAGAGGGTGGCGGACAGAGTAAGAGCCGAGGGGGAGGGGGGCGAGAGTAAGAGCCGAGGGGAGAGGGTGGCGGAAAGAGTAGAGCCGAGGGGGGGAGGGGGGGGGGGAAAGAGCAAGAGCCGGGGGGGGGAAGAGCAAGAGCCGGGGGGGGGGGGGGGGAAGGGAGAGGGTCGGAGAGAGTAAGAGCCGAGGGGGATGGGGGCGAGAGTAAGAGCCGAGGGGAGAGGGTGGCGGACAGAGTAAGAGCCAAGGGGGGAGGGGGGGGGGAAGAGCAAGAGCCGGGGGGGGGGGGAAGGGAGAGGGTCGGAGAGAGTAAGAGCCGAGGGGGAGGGGGGCGAGAGTAAGAGCCGAGGGGGAGGGGGGGGCGAGAGTAAGAGCCGAGGGGAGAGGGTGGCGGACAGAGTAAGAGCCGAGTGGGAGGGGGCGAGAGTAAGAGCCGAGGGGGGGGGGGGGGAGAGAGAGTAAGAGCCAGGGAGAGGGGGCGGCCGGAGAGAGAGTAAGAGCCAAGGGGGGGGGGGGGGGGGGGAGGCGGAGAGAGTAAGAGCCGAGGGGGAGTGGGGTGGGGGGGGGGAGGGTGCGAGGAGAGAGTAAGAGCAGAGCGTTTTTAAAGAGAGTACACGCGAGAGAAGAAAGCTAAACAAAAAGATAGCCGCGAAAAAAACTCTGAAAGGGCAGAGATGAAAAGGTGTAATTAGCACCTGGGTCAGAGTGGCTCAGCCTAGACACAGGAAAATCGCCTGGTGGTGGCTAGTTTTATGATGTTAATTATATTTATCTTTTCTGTATAAATGAAGGAGACAAAAGGCAAAGCCGTCTGTAACAAGCGTCTCCCCCCAAGTTGAGAGAGTGACAGAGCCAGATTCAAGGTACGTTAGAGTCAAAATATCTGGACACACGGAGCTTGAAGCAATTTAAGTAATATATACCTGTATATATACAGTATATATACAGTATGTGTGTGTATGTGTGTGTGTGTGTGTGTGTGTGTGTGTGATTCATGCTGACAGGTAGATGGATTGGGTGGGAGAAAAAACACAGGAAAGAGCTTTTATTCTTTATTTTCAAATGTTTCGTGCTATGGACAACCCATGCAGTCTCTCTGAAGATGGGTTGTACATGGCCCGAAACGTTAGAAAATAAAGAATTAATGCTCTTTCCTGTGTTTTCCCCCACCCAATCCACATATATACTGTATATATATATATATTTATATATATATATATATATATATATATATATATATATATATATATATATATATACTGTATATACAGTATATGCCATGGTATTCCAAATACACTTTTCCAGGTGTGAATATGTAGTTTCTCATTCAGCAAAATGTGGATATGACACTCACTATACTGTTAGCATTTTCTATATTTATACTTTCTATATTTCAGCTTAACAAATACGAATACAAACCATACTTGTTTTATTCACCACTTCTTCAGGATTCATTAGTCTGTCTTTGCCGCAAGGGAAAAACAAAACCGATGATTTTTGTTTGTTTATCATATCCACTGTCTGTCTGTTTTACCGCATGGACCTCTGAGAAATCTTGAGCTCAAAATCTGATATGGATAGATTTAGCGTTGTCATTTCCTGAAGTTTGTCTTAAACTGAACACATGGTCTTGGGGAAGCTTGAATATAACGACGTTGCTATCAGGTTTGTATGTATGTATGTATTATACTCAGGCACATACCCTATTGCTGAGGGTGGCCGACTCGAGACAGAGCCCGAACAGAGACCTTCAAAGTTTCAATTCTTAGGGTCCGGGACCACTTTCGCGTTCCCTCGCCCCATTCTCTGTCTTGTTGAGTAGGAGAATTTTACAATTTATCAGGCTTGACACAATAAAATAATCCTTTGAACATTGTGACGCATTTTGTCAGTCTATTCTGAGTATCATTTGACGATTTCATACAGTTTAAGAAGGATCTGGGAATCATAAGGGTAAAGACTCTCAATTAACTCTCTGACTTCCACATACCCTTCCTAATCTGAATAAAATCGTATTATAATAGCCGGTTAACAGGAAATATATGCGTATTGGATCTTGAAAGGGTTAACATATATTGAAGAAAAATATGTAATAATATTGGGAACATCTCTCCCACGGTTTTAAGGGGAGATGGGTCGTTTTTTCTGGCCCCCCTTCTTCCTCATGTTTAACCCCATTAGTTTTCAGATTTGTTGACGTTCGGCTCATTAGTTTAGCGATTGTAAGACCTTTCGCACCATTTCTTTGTCAATATTAAGACTTTTCGTGTCATTTAGGTGTCGATTATTTTCCTGGCGAGCGATAACGAGCCTGTAGTATAAGAGGAACCGGCCTTTGGCCGGGACATTATTCTATCGAAAAATGTACACATTTATCTTGAAGGAGAGTCGTGGTGGGGGTGTTATTTTAAGCTTGATGGAGGTCTAATGAGGAAACTAAGAAAATTACAATAAAATATATGTATGAGCGTATAAATAGGCCCATCCCCCTTTAAAATCTTCAGTATGTTGATGCCACTCTTTCATTTTGTTCTGGCTAAAAAGAGACGATTTTATTTAGATTAGGAAGGCTATATGGAAGTCCGAGGGTTAACTGAGACAGTCTTTACCCTTTTCATTCCCACATATCCTTCCTAAGTTGTATAAAATCGTCTAATAATAGCCAGAAATTTTTTCAAAGCGCGTCATGATCCTCAAGGGCTTAAGTTTATGGAATATATATATATATATATATATATATATATATATATATATATATATATATATATAGTCGAAGGGTTACCTAATATACTGTAGGCTGTACCTTTCTAAGGTGAGTAAAATCTGCTAGTGTTATCCAGAATGATGGATAAAAAGTTCCCCGCACTGACAGGGTTAAGGGACCCCACCTCGGTTTTTCCTTTCTTTCCACCTCTCTCTCTGAGTTGTATCCATTCGGCCCCATTCAGCTTACTGTTTTAAGACGTTTATCCCCATCCAGGTGTCGATTTTTTCCTGGCGAGCGGTAGCGAGCCAGCATATTATTTAAAATGTTTCTGACAGCAGGCTAACTGTGTACATTTTACGATAGAAAAATGTCTCCGGCGAAGCTGGATTTCTCCATATAATGCTGGCTCGCTATCGCTCACGAGGAAGATACCAACACCTGGATGGGGATAAACGTCTTAAAACAGTAGGCTGAATGGAGCCAAACGGATGCAAGCCAGAGAAAGAGAGAAATTTAAAAGGAGGCAAAAAAGGCAGATGACCCCCCTTAAGAGATATAATCCACATTAAACCAATGGAAGTAAGGCACCACTTTAGAATGTAACTGGACCCCCTTCTCCCTCATGTTTAGCCCCAACAGTTTTGAAATCTTAAGACGTTCGACACATTAGTTGGCTGGTTTTAAGACCTTTCGTCGCATTTCTTTATCAATATCAAGACCTTTCATGCCATTTAGGTGTCAATTATTTCCTGGCGAGCGAAAGCGAGCCTTAAATTTAGGAGTAACCAGCCTTTGGCCAGGACATTTTTACCGAAATGTTTTCAAATTGATCTCGATGGGGGGTTTTGGAGGTATTTTTTAAATTTAGATTACCAACACACTCTATTTAGTGCCTTCCATTTATCGCCATATTACTTTGACTAATTTAGGACGTATCACCTCATTCTGGTGTGGATATTTTTTGGGCGAGCGACAGCGAGCCACCAGGAAACTGGCCTTCTAAAGCCGGGAAATTTAGGTTGAAGGGGCTTCTGAGGGAGGTGCCGTTCCCAATCTTAAGAAAATCGTTTAAGGATAACCAGCATAAAGAACAGCTCATCGAATTTAAATGGTTGTTAAATATAAAGGAAGGAGCAGGCTGGGAAATTAGTGTTGCGGATCTACTTGCCCCGGGCTAGTGACTTCTGAAATTTACTTGCCCTGACATATCTTGTACTTGCCCTGATACACTGTAAGACATTTCGCTCGCTAAGTACCACATGCATTCACAAACATATCACCTAAAATCACGGTACAGTACGTTAGAGGAAATTTAGGTGTGTTGGAAAGAAGTGTGGTGTGATTTTTAAGTGTAGTGAAATGATTCAATGAATAGTAAGTGTTTATGAGAGTTAGCTGGATTACTCTCTATAGAAAAAGTGGGGGAAGCCTGGCAAATGAAGCAGGAGTTCCAGTAACTCGTTATCATATGGCTATGTGACCTCCCCTGGGTACTGTCCTGCTCGACTGGTGCCTACAATCTCCCCAATAAAACACTTCACGACTAGCAATATTCAATTTTACAAGTCCAAGCAGACTACAGTATAGGTCCGTGTGGTCGTGTTAACTCCAAGGTGCGTAGCGCGACGCACAGGACCAAATAAAACAAAAAGGGCTCCGTTAGGGCCTAGAGGATAAATCAGAGTATATGCACGAAAACAATAATTAAATTTGGTTCAGTAATAACCGAAAAATTGCAATTTTCAAAAAGCGTTGCCCTAACAAGAAGAAGAAGAAGGACTGTGTAAACCCTTGAGATCCTTCGCTTCCCCTAAATAGGGTGTCGATGTGGACGTCGATCCAAAATAATTTTCAATTCCAGAACAAAAACAGCCTCCTTCGCTTCACGCGCAGACCTAATAAATTGAATACGGCGAATAACATTTCTAGGAACAGGCAGCCTTGTCTATAGCATCACATTACAAATTCATAGTTCATTAGTGACGTATACCGGGGAGAGAGAGAGAGTGTTTACGGCTATACTGAATATTAAATCACAACACTGACTTAACCCCTTCATTACCGGTGACGTCCATTTCAATATATTCTGGCTACTATTAAATTATATAATTCAGTTTAAAAGGGGCCTCCAGCTATTAACAGGCTTCGAATGATCTCACTTGACCTTTTCTATAACAGCACACATCCTTCTTAAACTGCACAAAATAGTATAAATCTAGCTAGAAAGAAATTATAAACACGTCGCCGGTACAGAAGGGGTTAAGGAAGATGTGTCTGTCTGTCAAATAGTCTGTTACAGCAAAATTCTGATAATTCGAACACGAATAATCCAAAATTCCCAAATAGCCCGATTTTTTGAAGATCGGAATTATTAACATTAAAATGGGGAGAAATAGAACAAATAATAAAACTGCACACCGATATCGGGTAATAAGTGGAGACAAGCGTAGGTGCAGACGATGCCAATCTGCTACCCTACAACCAGCATCTATGGCTTATAGTATAATACTGACCACTGACCAACAACTATGCCACCAACACCATCTACAAGCTTAAGGGGACACGGGCCTGTTTTCGGAACCACTTTCTCCCTCATGTTTAGCCCCATTAGTTTACAGATGTTAAGATGTTTGCCCCATTAGTTAGTCGATCTTAAAACCTTTCGCTCCATTTCGTCGTCAATATTTAGACCTTTCGTGCTATTTAGATGTCGATTTTTTCCCTGGCGAACAATAGTGAGCCTGTAATGTTGGAAGAACCGGCCTTAGGCCGGGAAATTTTTCTACCGAAAAATGTAGGCTACAAATTAATCTAGAAGGGGGATCTAAAGGATGTTTTCTTTAAATTTGATGGAGGTCTAGGGAGGAAACTAGAAAAAGAATGAATACATGCAAAAAACGCCGTATTTATCGTTTATATGCTTGATTCTGTTGGTATTGATTGAGCAAATCAATATTCTTCAATATTTTATTGCACTGATATTGTTATTTTCCTGATATTGACAGTATAGTATTCTTGTGTTGTTATTGCATCTGATATAAATCAATATTGACAGTATAGTATTCGACAACCGATTAGCTGTTTACTGTTTACTTAAGGGTCACCGCACACCGAGTGTCGTCGGTCTCAGACTCCGTCTATTAAAGGGTTACCGCAGCGATGTTTTCCTACATTAATTATATACCGGTATTTGATATTATATATGTATGTATATATTTTATTGAAGAGTTATGTAAGGAAGTATTGCAAACTTTCACTTGTCCCCCGGGCAACTGCCGGGCAGACTAACATTGAAAATCACTAGCCCGGCTACATGTCCGGGCTACATGTCCGGGCTAGTCCGGGCTATACCTAATTTCCCAGCCTGGTCCGAAGGAGCCGGCCCCCCCCCTCCGGAGACACTTAAGGGAACACGTTGGCTCAGGGGGTAAGTGCCTCTAGGTTACCCAAGACAGTCACGGGGGAAAGACGGAATTTCCAGACTGTTAGAATAAAACCAATTGAAAGTGCCAGCGGGGGATGATGCATAGACGCTAGCTGACTGAATATCGTTAGGGGTTAGCTGAAACAATATGCTCTGGTGGTGACTCAAATATGGGGGGAAACAAATATATAAATCCTTTGGAAATATAAGTGAAATTGTCTATGATCAGAAATTCGAGTATGCGTTTTTTCACTGCAGTGCTTGCTAGGAATCTATCTTTTTAGCATATTGATTGTGGCTTTGGTTTTAAGATTAAGTAAGTGTGTGTTTGCATTTTTGTTTAGCGACAATTGTTTTAATATATTATTTCATTGACGGTTGGGATATTATTTACGCATGCATTCACTTGCAATGATAGGTGGCATATATTTTATTGAACAATTCTGACATGCTGATTATATATTGTGAAACATTCCCAAGCTCCAGCGTTATTCCTCAATCAACGTTCAGTATCTCAAGTTTATCATAACATTGTATACTACTTATTTGTGCAGGAAAATGGCATACCTAAACATGAATATCACCCATATGCAAACACACTAATACAAATACACAAGAAACGCACACAAACACTAAACGAACACATAGACACACAGAGTCAAGACAAACAAAAAAAACACACACACACACACACACACACTATGAATATATTCGTAAACTCCCATTGAAAACCTATATAAACACATACTGTATATTCCTATAAGTATTAGTTTACACATACTGTATATAAACACATACTGTATATTCCTATAAGTATTAGTTTACACATACTGTATATAAACACATACTATATATTCCTATAAGTATTAGTTTACACATACTGTATATTACACATACTGTATATTCCTATAAGTTTTTTTTTTTTTTTTTTTTTTTATATATTCCAACTTACTTCCTCTCGGGCATAGGCTGAGAGCCTTAACATTCACCGCTTTACAATGAACAGTGAAGCCCGTGAGGTCTTGTTCCAGTCTAGGGAGTGAGACATGTGAAGCACGTAGAGTACAACGAGCACCTGCCATCTTGCCTTCACATGAGGCATGGTGCTCACTCATGGCCCGAAACGACCCCATCTCTGAAGCCATCTCGTTCCCCGTGCTTCACTGTCACACACCCTACACTCGGACTCTCACACTTACACACACAACGCCACCTGTTGAGCAGATAACTCACCAGGCATTGCACCCCTATAGCATATTTTGAATATGGGAATATTCATACAGTGCTATTTAATCAGGGAACAATGAGGGTATTTTATTGACGTTTCGGTGGGCTTGTGGTAATGCACTAATACCAGGTACAGCACAAATTCCATCCCAATAATATCTTCCCATTGATACATCGGGATTTGAACCCGGGACCTTTGGATTACCAGGCCAGTGGCAAGACCACTCCACCACACCTCCCCTCATTAGTTTACACATACTGTATATAAACACATACTGTATATTCCTATAAGTATTAGTTTACACATACTGTATATAAACACATACTGTATATTCCTATAAGTATTAGTTTACATTATGATACCACAAGCCGCTTTCTCCGTAGATGATCTGTGCGGGTCCTGTAAGGCTGCAACATTTGGTAGGCTTCGTAATATGGGTAGAGTTAAGCTAATATATGGTTGTTGTTGTTGTTGTTGTTGTTGTTGGTGGTGGTGGTGGTGGTGGTGGTGGTAGGATCAGGTTTGGTTATAGTTGTAGTGTTATTGTTGTTGTTAGTGGAGGTGGTGGTGGGTGTAGTGTTGGTAGCAGTGATGGTGGTACTGGTAGTGGAAATTATAGAGGCTGTTTTGGTGGTAGTTGCGGTGTTGGTGGTAGTGGTACTAGTAGCGATGTTAGTGTTGGTGGTAGTGTTAGTGTTGGTGGTAGTATTACTGGTGGTGGTAGTGTTGGTGGTGGTGGTGGTAGTAGTAGTGATGTTGGAAGTGGTAATATTAATGGTGGTGGTAGTGTTGTTGTTGTTGTTGTTGTTGTTGTTAGTGGTGGTGGTGGTTGTGGTGTTGGTAGTGGTATTATTAGTGGTGGTGGTAGTAGTAGTGATGTTGTTGTTGTTGTTGGTGGTGGTGGTGGTGGTGGTGGTGCAGTGTTTGGAGAATGAACCCTCAAGAGAAGTAAACAGTATGACTAGGGTGCTCTCTCTCTCTCTATCTCTCTCTCTATCTATCATTCTCTCTCTCTCTCTCTCTCACCGATAGTTGTTACAGGTTCTTTAAACTATTAGTCTTCTCGTTCGTCTGACCTTTACATTTTTCCATTAACTCCTATGTATGCTCTCGCTCTCGCTCTCTCTCTTTGCTCTCCTTTCCTTCCACTTTCCACTATTTACGAGTTTGCTTTCTTTACTAGGATTATGCCATGACCGTCTCGCCGGGACCGTAAAGTCTGTGTGGCCAGTGTATTTGTGTAAATCTCTCTCTCTCTCTCACTATCTCTCTCACACACACACACACACACACACACACAGCCCGTAGCCTAGTAGGTAGAGCTCTCGTCTCACACACGAGGGGTCGGGGGTTCAATCCCCGGCCGGGCGGAGACAAATTGGGCTTTTCTCCTTTCATGTGTTAGCCTCAGTTCACCTAGCTGTAAATAGGTACCTGGAATAAGTGGACGACGTTGTGATATCCCATCTGGGGTTGGCAAAAATGGTACAAGGCGAGATGGGTATCATATGGTTCACCTAAGCTGATGGCTACCTAAGCCTTCGGGCGAGACGGTACCGTCTATAGTGAGAATGGTACCATACAGATCCACCCTAATCCTTCGTTTCCGATGTCGCCAATTGGCTAAAAATACAGACTACACACACATCCACAGCCATTCCAACAGTACATAAAACACTTAACATGCATTTCACGCAATACATTCCCAGTTAAGGAGGCGCGATAATAATGAGCTTAGCTCGCATTGCGTGGATTCCCCTTGACGAACAAGTAACTGAGTGAGTAACACTTTTTTTATTTTATTTTAGAAAAATATATATAAACTGCATGCTCAACTCTGCGACATTATCTTACGAAATTGTCCTTTTTAAGTATTGCGAGACAATATATAAATTTAGTGAGTAACACACCCACACACATCCAAGCCATCCTTTTTCAAGTCTCCAGCGTAGGATGTGCAGCTCCATTTGGGTGTATGAAACATTCACTAATTCCCTAGAGTTTTTTATATTCCTTTCGAATACATACATGGAGACTATCATGCACACACACATACATACACCCAGTCATAGATTCCCTCACACATACACTCACACAAATACACACACAAAAATACAGATACACTCAATAAAACACACGTATACAAATACTAATGCATATAACACACACACACACACACACACACACACACACACACACACACACACACACACACACACACACACACACACGGACACACACACACAAATTCAATGTGTAATAATAATAATTGTCTGTTTATTGTTCACTTGCACCTGTGAGGCTGAAAATTTACAGAGTTTTTTTTAGTAACCTAGGTACAGTACAATGGTTATTTTACCTAAACTACGAGGTCACAAGCGACCTTTGGCGACCGTGAAGTGCCTGGCTTCCCACCATATTTCGTACATACGCAGATACACTGGTGAGAAGTACGTGTAGGATAACACAAGCTGATAGTTGAACAGCCTGACCACGGTACAATCCTCTCCATCAGGATGGCCGAAAAAACTTTTAGGATTCAGGTGGATTTGAATCCTCAACATCGCGGTTACAGTGCCAGCGCCTTAAACTGGTGTGTGTGTGTGTGTGTGTGTGTGTGTGTGTGTGTGTGTGTGTGTGTGTGTGTGTGTGTGTGTGTGTGTGTGTGTGTGTGTGTGTACTTAATAGTCTTCATAATACGTGTGTGTGGGTGGGGTCTAAAACTCTCTAAGGCATCTGTAAATGATTCATAAATTGAGTCAGAGGCTCAAATCTTACGGTTTCGGCTTGATTTATGGTTGTTTGAGAGAGAGAGAGAGAGAGAGAGAGAGAGAGAGAGAGAGAGAGAGAGAGAGAGAGAGAGAGAGAGAAGGCAGGGATTGGCTGAGAGGGACGCCAGTGTTGAAAGGCGAAGCAGGGGAGATGGTGAACTGGAATGAAAGTGAATAAAGAAAGAGAAGGAGAAGAAGGGGACGAAGAAATGGGAGATGAGAAAGTGGAATGAAAGTGAATAAAGACGGAGAAGAAGAAGGGAATGAAGGGAGAGGAAAGGTAAAAAAGTGAAATGAAAGTGAATGCAGAAGAAGAAGAAGAAGGAATAGGAGAACCAGATAGAAGCTAGAAATAGGGAAGAGAGGATAGGGAATTGGAAGAAGGATAGGCTAACAAATACACAGAAAGACTAGACATAAAATACAAGCGAAATCCTAGTGAAATCCAATTAATTAACCCTTTGAGGATCATGACGCGTTTTGACAGTCTATTCTGGCTATGATTAGACGATTTTATTCAACTTTAGAAGAACTTGTGGGAGCTAAAGAGTTGATTGATATTGTATTAACCCCTTTGATTCCTATACTCTTCCTAAATTGCATAAAATCTTCTAAGATTAGGCAACATAATCTGCTAAAGTGCGTCATAATCCTCAAAGGGTTAACTCCCCTATTGCAGATCGTCCGAGGTCTACGAATGGTATACTGTATTGTTGTTGTTGTTGTTGTTGTTTTTGTTGTTGCTTGGCTGTCGTTATTGTTGTTGTTACTGAGATTCAGAAGCAGAGGTGGTGGGTGGACAAGCCAAAATATATTTGTCGCAGTTTTGGTTTTCGTTATATTTTTAGATGTTGAGCTGACATTTTGTATTCCAGAGAGAGAGAAAGATAGAGAGAGAGAGAGTGAGTGAGTGTGAGAGAGAGTGAGTGTGAGAGAGAGAGTGAGAGTGAGTGAGTGAGTGCGTGACAGTGAGAGATAGATAGATAGATAGATAGATAGATAGATAGATAGATAGATATATATATATATATATATATATACATATATATATAGAATATTTATAGAAGG
>CM064565.1:22618754-22636910 GCA_032716605.1 Paralithodes platypus | reverse complement strand
CCCGACCAACACCTAAAACTAACGAACCCTGACCCCACCGTAAACTACGAACCCTGACCGACACCTTAAAACTACGAACCCTGACCAACACCTTAAAACACTACGAACCCTGAACCAACACCTTAAAACTACGAACCCTGACCAACACCTGTAAACTAACGAAACCCTGACCAACACCTTAACTACTAACCCTGACCAACACCCTTAAACTACGACCCTGACCAACACCTTAAAAACTACGAACCCGGCACCAACACCTTAAAACTACGAACGCCTGTACCAGCACACCTTAAACGACGAACCCTGACCACGACCTTAAAACGACGAACCCTGACCAACACCTTAAACTAACGAACCCTGACCAACACCTTAACGAACGAACCCTGACGCCAGCACCGAAACTCACGAACCCGGACCAACACCTTAAACTACGAACCCTAGGACCAACACCTTAAAACTACGAACCCTGACCAACACCTTAAACGACGAAACCCTGAACCAACACCTTACAACAACGAAACCTGACCAACACCGTAAACTACGAACCCTGACCAACACCTTAAACTACGAACCCTGACCACACCTTAAAGCTACGAGACCCTGACCAACACCTTAAAACCGACTACGAACCCTGACCAACACCTTAAACTCAGACGAACCCTGACCAACAACCTTAAAACTACGAACCCTGACCAACACCTTAAACCTACGAACCCTGACCAACACCTTAAACCTACGAAACCTGACCAACACCTTAACTGGCGACCTACAACCCCGGGGCGGGAGAGACCGGGTACGCGCACCGCTTACCACCCTTAACACATCGAACCCTGACCAACCCTTTAAACTAACGAACCCTTGACAACCCTTAAACTACGAACCCTGACCAACAACCTTAAACTACGAACCCTGACCAAACACTTTAAACTACGAACCCTGAACCAAACACCGTTAAACTACGAACCACCCCTGACCAACAACCTTAAACTAACGAACCCTGGACCAACACCTTAAACTACGAAACCACTGACCAACACCTTAAAACAACTACGAACCCTGACCAACACCTTAAACTACGAACCCGGACCAACACCTTAAAACTACGAACCCTGCACCAACACCTTACACTACGAACCCTGACCAACAAAGCCTTAACTAATACGAACCCTGACCAACGACCTTAAACTACGAACCCTGACCAACACCTTAAACTTAATTCATATACTGACAAATCAAGGAAAACCCTCGACAACTAGTCGCTTCGCAACAGCCCGGCTACCGCTATGAAACCGTCCACAAGAGGTACCATGTCATATAACCGACACACCTGGTAACAGTGAGGACTGTGGACCTCAACACTTATGTCGGTTTGACAAGGACTCGTCTGTCCTGTCGCCTTATCTTCCACCTTCCAAGCCGGAGCTCTCAAGGAACCACTACCACACACATCCCCACACCATCAGGAACTCACACAGACCCGACGTAGAGTAAACACACCTCTATTCTCTCGATAAAGAAATAGACTCACTCACGGCCGCCTATTCTCTTGGTCTCTTGAAGCTACTATAGTCTTCCACTTTCTCCTTGATAATGATGGCAGCCGCTGCGCCCCATTGAAACGTCGGAAACCCTTTTGCAAACCTCCTTATACCCACTTCCTGACAAAATACTATAGAAAACTGTACGAAGTAAAATTTGAGGAGTATCAATAAAAAACTCAATAATGCAAACTGTGTCCTATTTATCATTTAACTCGGATCACCTGCCTTAAAGAATATAATATACTCATATATATATATATTATATAGGAATATATATATCGATATATAGATATATTATATATAGAGATATCTATATATAATATAAGATTATATATCATTAGCTATATGTATAACAGTATAGAATAGTGGTGAGGTGATGATGACAGGGAGAAAGGCAAGCAGTTAAATAGATAGATATATAAAGAGAGAGAGAGAGAGTGAGCGAGTGAGAGAAAGAGAGGGAGAAAGACCTTGGCCCAAAAGACCAAGCCAAGACAGACACAAGGCCGAGAGAGAGAGCGAGTGAGCACAAAGGAAAACAAGCAACAACAGTTCTTGCGACCCCTCAAAGTTACTTACCCTCCAAAATACTGCTGTTTCTACTCCCAACAGTATTTCAGAGAGATAAAGATGTGAAAAAGAAATACCTCCCTTGGGATTAACATGGCAGGGGGGGGGGGGGGGGGACAATATTAAGGAAATATTTTATTGATTTACAAATGCAGTCAACCTTGGATTCAGAGCAAGGTGCTTGTCAAGATGAACTTTGAAGGAATCAACGGTGTTCCAGTCTATAACATCTCGTGGAAGTCCATTCCACAAGTCGACGACTCGATTGAAGGAGAAATTCTTGGATTTGTGCGAGTTGAATGATTTACCAATGATTTTGCAACCATTTCCCAGTGTGTAGTTTGACCGGTCATCAATCGTAAAGTATTTACTACAGTTCATATTGTCGATGCCGATGATGATCTTAAAGACTTGAATTAGGTCGCCTCTTAATCTACGCTTAGTTAGGGGAAAACCGATGTAATTTCTTCAAGACATTCCTCATGTGGTTTTGTTCTTTTAGCCTGGGTATCATTTTAGTGACTGCGTTGAACACGTTCCAGTTTGTCTATATCCTTTTGATAGTAAGGACACCAGGACTAAACACAATATTCCAGGAGTGAGCGAACTAAGGAATTATAAAGAGTGAGGATTACATTTTTGGATTTATGCTCAAAGGACCTACCTATGAAACCAATAATTTTGTTTGCTTTCTTAAGGGGGGTCACCTGTTTTTTTCTTATTTCTCTCCTTTTCTCTCTTTCTCTGACTTGTATCCATTCGGCCCCATTCAGCCAACTGTTTTAAGACGTTTATCCCCATCCAGGTGTCGATTTCTTCCTAGCGAGCCAGCATTTGTATGGGAAAATCCGGCTTTGCCGGAGAAATTTTTCTATCGAAAAATGTACAAATTTAGCTTGCTGTCAAAACAAAAATATATATATGTGCTGGCTCGCTATCGCTGACCAGGAAAATATTGACTCCTGGATGGGGGTTAACGTCTTCAAACAGTAGGCTGAATGGGGCCGAATGGATACAAGCCGAGAAAGTGAGAAACGGAGATAAAGAAAAAAAAAGCAGGTGACCCCCCTTAACAACCGCCTTGCATTGTTGACTAGGTTTCAGGTTACTCGATATTGTTACTGCTAAATCCGTTTTCTTAGTCTACAGTCTTTAGTTGGGTGCCATTCATTAAATAGTTCGCTTTATCATTTCAGCTTCCAATGTGAAGTACTTAGAGAGAGAGAGAGAGAGAGAGAGAGAGAGAGATGAGTAGAGAGAGAAGAGAAGAGAAGAGAAGACCTTGGCCCAAAATCTCAACCCAAGGTGGATACAAGGTTGAGAGAGAGAGAGAAGGGAGGGGAGGGGAGGAGAGAGAGAGACAGAGAGAGAGAGAAAGAGAGAGAGAGATGAAAAAGTGGAATGGAGGGAGGAGGAGGGAGAGAGAGGAGATAGAGAGACCTTGGCCCAAAAGCTCACCACCCAGGTCCTATACCATGGTTGAAGAAGAGACGAGAGAGAAGAGAAGGGGAGGGGAGGAGGAGTAAGAGAGAGAAGGACATAGTAGAGAGAGAAAGAGAGAACGAAAAGACGCTGTGGGCGCCCCTAAAGCATCCACCCAAGCGACACCAATCACCTACATCCAAAGTTGAGAGATAGAGAGATAGAGAGATGTACAAAGGAAATCAAGCACACAACAGATTCTAGTGACCCTTCTAGTTGCTTGTCCTCAAAACACTGAGGATCAAGTGTCCAAACATGTGGTTTAGAGTGGGTAAGGTAAACATTGGAAAGGGAATTACTGGCCCTGGAACTAATGTTCCGTGGAGCAGGATTAGGAAGTTAGTAGGGGAACAGATGGGTTTAGGTAACCTGAGGGGGGGCTAAAATAAAGTTATTCATTTTACAAACGCCAGTCAGTCCGCGGGTTTGATGCGAGATATGTGTCTAGGCGGAGTTCAAATGAATCAACGGTGAATGCCAGTCTATAAACGTTTTTTCGGGGAAGCCCATTCCATAAGATTGACAACGCGATGGGAAGAAGAAATTCTTAGATTCTTGTGAGTTAAAAGATTTAACCAATACCTTTTTGCAACCGTTTCCCCGCGTGTAATTAAGATTGGTCGCATAGTGAAGTGACTTACCTGGCAGGTCCTATGGTCGATGCCTTTGATGTTTTTATTTTTTTGAAGCAGTCTTGATTAAGTCACCTCTTAATCTGCGCTGGTTAAAGGAAATAGATTTAATTCTCTAAGAATCTCTTCGTATGGTTTGTTCTTTTAGGCTAGGTATCATTATGGTAACTCTACGTTGAACTCGTTCTAGCTTGTTTATAATCTTTTTGGTAACTAAGGGCAACCAGAGATTGAAAGCAGTAATTCCAGAAGAGGGCGGACTAAGGAATTGTAAAGGGTTAGGATAACTTCTTTGGATTTTATGCTCAAATGACCTGCCCTATAAAGCCAATTATTTTGTTTGCCTTCTTAACAACTTCCTGAACCATTGTTGAGCCTCGGTTTTAGGTTGCGTCGATATTGTTACCTCCCCAGATCCGGGTGTTCTTCTGTGTTACATTCTTTAAGCTGAGTGCCATTCACGAATAGTTTGCTTTCTCAGTTTAGGTATCCGTTATGTAGTAATTTAACATTATTGCACATTGAAACTCATTTGCCAACTTTGGGCCCACATGACAATTTATCTAGAATTGTGTTGCATATCGTCAACTTGTTCCTTTGAGAGTACGGTATTTGCAATTTTTGGGGGTATCGTCAGCAAATTTTGAAGATTGTACAGGTGAGACCCTCAATCTATGTCGTTGAATGTAAATTAGAAAGAGAAGTGGACCTAGTACCGATCCCTGGGGTACCGCACCCCGCTACTTACATTGGTCCAATTAAGATGCCTTTACCGTTTATGACTACTCTTTGCTTTCTGTCGCTGATCCAATTTTCTATCCATTTCAACACACCGTCTTGGTATTCCATGCACTTTTAGTTTTAGCAGTAAACGTTTGTGGGGAACCTTTGTCCAAAGAGGCCGTTTGAAAATCAAGGTGATAAACTATCTACAGCTTTACTCTCCATCATAGAGAGTTGAGGATATCGCTGGAAGAAAGTCCTAAGAGGTTTTTGTTAAACCAGGAACGTTTTTTTTACGAAAGCCGTGTTGAAGTAGCGTTTTAAGTATGTTATTTTCCTCTAAGTGATTACGAGTCTGTCTCGTATGACCGTTTCTTTCAGCATTTTACATTACAACTGAGGTTAAGCTATATTGGACGATATGTTACTGGGTAGGATTTGCTGCCTCTCTTTTGAATATCGGTGTTACGTAATGCTAGCTTCCAATGATCAGGCTAAGTTCCAGACTGCAAGGATTTATTGAATAGTAATGTCAGTGGTTTGGAAGAGCTCATCCTTAGCATTCCTTGTAGAACTCTAGGCGAGATTGTAATCAGGTCCAGGGCGTCAAATATTTAACCTTGAGTCTTATCTAAACAATTCAATACTTCTCTCTCTGTAACGGTGAATTTGCTTAGAACATCTGTAAATTATCAATCTGAAATCGGCGATGGTGTAGGGATATCACTGAGGTTCTTCTGTGTTGTAAAACCACTGAGTGCAAAGAAGGTATTGATGGGCATGACTCATTTGTAACTTCGTCGTGTGGTGTATTTGCCATTTTCATATTCACGACTAAACGGTCCAACAGTTGAAGTAACTAACTTTGATTTTCTTTCTGATATAACTATAGAATTCTTTCGGGTTTGTTTTACATTTGATTCGCAAAATGTAACTCTAAGGTCTTTTTACTTTGCTTAATTAACTTTTTTGGCTTTGCGTCGTAGCTCTACAAATTTCACCCGTTCTCGTCCATTTTGGTGAGGATTTTAATCTATCATTAAGCAAATTTTTTTAGGCAGCAGGCAGTTTGAAAGAACTATTCAAAATCTAGTTCCACCTTTTGGGCTTATTAATATGGCCTGGACGCCGTATGTTCCGATGGTATGCAGTCTTGCACTGCTTTTAGGTAAGTGGTTTCGGGGAATAACTTCCAAGATGTATTTATGTCGGTATTGGTTAATTAAAAAGCTCCAGTCCGTTTTTCTTTAAACATAGCTCTAAGTTTATGGAAGTTTGGCTTTCTGTTGAAATTTAAGGGACTTTTTCGATGCTACTATTTGGTTCGTTACTAGTAAACTTTAAAGTAAAAGTTATCGTACGATGGTCGCTGTTACTGAATTCATCACCAATATTCAAATTCTCTATTAATTCTTCTTTTGTTGCATGTACTATGTCAAGAACGTTATTACCACGGGGTCGGCGTTTGAACAAATTGATAAAGCGAACTCTCTTGCAAGTTCGTATACAAGTCATGTCCGGAGTGTGAAGTAAGAGTATCGTCCCACTTGGTCACAGGTAAATTAATGTCGCCAAAAATTACGGTATCTTGTGAGTTACTTACATCTGCAATTTGTTCGTAAATTTTGTTGTTTGGTTTTCCGTTGTTGCAGTCAGTTTGCACTGATTGAGCTGGAGGTCTGTATATTAATGCAAGTATTATTTTTATACCTTTATTATTTTTTATTAGCACAAAAGATGTGTCGACGTTCACAATTTGAGGTTTTGACAAGAGGGTAGGGTTAAGACCTTTCCTTTGATATAAAGTAAAACGCCACCTCTATTAGTCGATTTATTCGGCTTATTTCTCAAACATTACATAACCGGGGAAGTGAATACTCTGCTAAAAGTCTCTATCTTCTGTATTGAGGCAATATTCTATTTATTGCCAATCCCATCACAATATTCTGTAAACACTAGGCTCCTCTAAATCTGAAAATTTATTGGCGTATGCTACGAGCTTTTTGCAGTAGAAAAACCTTTAAATTTGTTAATTTAGAACGCACGGAACGCTCTTTAATAATATTTTTGGTTCTTGTCGGATCTACATTTATGTTCATAGGTGGCATGTCCTCGGTCCTCGTCTGTGCCTTCGGTCCCTTATCGCTGGTGGTCCTCCGGTTTGCCTCTGTTTTTTTGCTTGGCGTTTGATGATTTTATGTCCACTGCTGCTTCTTCTCTCAGGATGGCGTTTTTTTATCCATGGCTGCGGCCCTGCTTCGTGTAGGAGACGACCCATTCATGCTGAACCCACAGGGTTTAGAATAGTGCCATCCTTGCGGAAACAGAAGTAGAGCTGGTTGTAGAAGTTGTCCCCAGAGTTGATGAATTCAACTTCTTCCCTCAGACCACAAATATTTTAGTCGGCTATTTGGCTGAAGGCCTTGTCGTCAGAATTTGTCACGGGTGCGTCGATCTTGGGGAGAATGCCTGAGATGATGATTATTCCTTGACTTGTTTTTGTAGTGCTGGATCATCTTGCTATATTTCTCCCTCAACTCTTCGGCATCTGGTGCGCATGACGTCATTTGAACCAGCATGGATTGACAAAAAGGGTATTTTCAGTTTGCAATCCTTTGTGGTATCTTCGAAGGCTTCCAACCAATGTCGTCCCAGTCCAGCTCCTGGGATGCAAATCTTTTTCGTCGATTTGGGACTCTTTCGCAGAACTCTTACGACCTGTCCATCGTAGGATGGAAAATCCCCAACGAGCCTGGTCTCTCTCTTGCTGGTTCGTCTTCCATCTCTACCAATATCTCAAATCTGTTTGACATTGTGACTGTGGTAGATAGGACCTATTTCTGCACTTGGCCAAGTTTTTGGTGCCGTTGGCAACCGTTCCTCACATGGTGTAAATCCAGAAAAACCTGTTGGTGGCGGGACTCCTGGCGTACAGGTCGGGGAGAGGAGTGGTTAGAACCTGGGGCGAGGGGGTTGGTAGCTGGTTCGTGCTAGCAGGCTTCTGCACGAGGAGTGGGGGAGAGACTAAGGTGAACAGCCGGCTGTCCTGGTTTGAATGTCGGCTCAGGTTCATCAGAAGGCTACTGTGAGGTTTGGTGGATTGTATGGCAGATGACGTTGGGGCGGTGGTGGATGCTGGAGTTGAAACAATTGGAGTTAGTGATACTCCAACGTTGAGTGTTACAAACTCTTGGAGTGATTCCAGCTTCCTGGTGAGGGCGTTGATCTTGTGTGTGGGCTTCATCCAGGTGTGTATTTGTGTGTGTGTGTGTATGTGTGTGTGTGTGTATACTGTATATGTGTGTGTGTGCGTGTGTTAAGTGAAAGTGAGCTATAAATACACACACAAACGAACACACACTCACACAGACAAGACAAATGATGGTAACAAATCTTAAGCAGACACCATGGGCTAAAAATATAATATATAGAGTATTATAGACCGAGAGAGAGAGAGAGAGAGAGAGAGATTGTTACTGAGGACTCCATCTGTATTTATGCTTTGTCTGTGGGTTGGTGTGTGCGTGAGTGTGGTTTGGAAGGATGGTATTTGTATGTGTGGCTCGCATTTTGGTAGCATTATATATCTGATAATCCCGTATCACACGTTTGTGAAAATATTCCCAATTAACCCTTAACCCCAGGGTTAACGTAATTTAATTCATGTAATTTCCATCATATTCTGGTTACCATTAGACGATTTTATTTAGCTAATAATCTACCTCTGGGATTCAAAGGGGTAAATACGATCTAAATAAAACCTGAATAACACAGGTCCTTCTTAAACTGTTACCATTAGACGATGTTATTAGCTTATTATCTACCTCCAAGACTCAAAGGGGTAAATACGATCTACATAAACCCTCTGAATAACACAGGTCCTTCTTAAACTGCATAAAATCGACTAACTTTACCCAGATTGAGAAGTAAAAAAACGCGTCATGGTGCTGAAGGGGTTAAGCTCCCACGCAGGCCGTGTGGGAGCTTAACCCCTTCAGCTGAATAAAATAATCCGGACCGGAAACTGAAAGGGTTATTTGATAAAGGTTTCTTAACGCCTCGACAGCGGAGCCCCGTCAGTACATCTACTACCCCGGCAAGCTGGCGTGGTTTTTACCCTAAACTACTTGTTTCCATGCTCTTTTTCATGCCGAATAAACAAGAGCCAGAGCGTATAGGCAATTAGGTGAATCCCTGAAAGGGCGTAAATTGAGCCGTTCCAATGACCATACACAGAACCATCCTTCTATGACCACGCGTTCTCTTGCAACGATCGTGCCAGACGCGTGGCAAAATCCCTAAATAACGGTAATTTCCTTACATAATTCCCTGTGTAGCGAGGCAGTGAGTGTGGGTGTGTGGTGAGTAATGTCCAGTAGTCGCGCGGTGACCACGTGCCACGCGGTAAATCAGGCCGCCCACGCTCCGCATACCCACCTCCTCCACCCACTCGTCTCTCTCTCAGAGCCATTATGCTCGCAAAATTGCACACAGACTTAAGTCTGGCCCGCCACATAGTCCTTGTTGTCTCGTAGCCCGACTTAAGTCCACCCCCGCTATACAACAGGGTTAGGGGGTAGTGGCTATGGGTTTTTGGTCTATCATTCATTATAATTTATTTTTAGTTTCCTCGCTAGACCTCCATCAAGCTTAAAATAGCACCCCCTAGACCTCCTTTCAAGATAAAATAGCACCCCCTAGACCTCCTTTCAAGATAACTAGCACGTCCTAGACCCCCTTTCAAGATAATAACACCCCCTAGACCCCCTTGCAAGATACAGACACCCCCTAACCCCCTTCAAGATAAATAGCACCCCCTAGACTGCCCCTTTCAAGATAAATAGCCACCCCCTAGACCCGTTTCCAAGATAAATAGACACCCGCCCTAGAAACCCCGTTCAAGATAAATAGCACCCCCTAGAACCCCCTTTCAAGAGAGTAATTTCAGGGCCACTCCTGACCCCCTTTCCAAGATAGGGGAGTTGTGGTTGTAGTGTCATGCCCTGGACGGTAAATCCAATGGACCCGGGGGCCAAATCCCGATAGGTCCATGGGAGATATTAATTGGTATTGAATTTGTTGCGTACCTAGTATCAGTGCATTGACCACAAAGCCCACCGAAATGCCAAAAAAATACCCCTCATTGTTCCCTGAGTTAATAACACTGTATGAATATTCCCATATTCAAAAATATGTTACAGGGGGACAATGCCTAGGTGAGTTCACATGCTCAATAGGTGGCGTTCTGAGAGTAGGAGGTCGAGTTTGGAGGATGAGACAGTTGAAGCACTTTGAGCGAAGCAACCAGCCGCTTCAAGCTGGAGCGGCTTCGAGCCAGTGGAGCTGCTTCGCATGTATCACTCTCCAAACTGGAACAAGACCTCACGGGGCTTCACCGTGTTGAGCGGAGGCAATGTACAGGCTCTCAGCCTATCCCGAGAGGGCAGTAGTTGGAATAAGAAAAAAAAAAAAAAAAAAAAACTAGCACCCCCTAGAAAAAAAACAAAAAAATAGCACCCCCTAGACCCTCTTTCAAGATAAATAGCACCCCCTAGACCCCCTTTCAAGATAAATTTGTAAATTTTTCAGTAGAAAAATGTCCTGGCCGAAGGCCCCTTCCTTCTAAAATTACAGGCTCGCTATCGCTCGCCAGGAAACAATCGACACCTAAATGGAACGAAAGGTCTGAATATTGACAAATAAATCGAACGCAAGGTCTTAAAATCGACAAACTAATGGAACGAATGTCTTAAAATCTCAAAACTAATATGCTAAACATGAGGGAGAAGGGGGTCCAGCAAAAGCGACTACCTCCCCCTTAACACTCTCTTGTCCGATGTTTTTTGGGGTTATTATGATATTTGGTTTATTTATCATTGAGGATTTTTTTTTTTTTTTTTTCATTCAATTTGGAGCAATGTATTTTATTTTGTCACCTATGCTAACAAAAATGCCTTCCCAGACTGCCTTCAAACTAAATGATTAAATAAATATAGAAATAAATACATACATACATACATACATACATATAGAAATAAATACATACACACATACATACATATAGAAATAAATACATACATACATACATATAGAAATAAATACATACATACATACATACATACATATAGAAATAAATACATACATATATAAATAAATACATACATACATACATACATACATACATATAGAAATAAATACATACACACATACATTCATATAGAAATAAATACATACATACATACATACATATAGAAATAAATACATACATACATACATACATATATAGATAAATACATACATACATACATACATACATATATATAAATACATATAGAAATACATACATACATATAGAAATAAATACATACATACATACATACATACATATAGAAATAAATACATACATACAGTACATACATACATACATACATACATACATATAGACCTCCACAGTGCCAGAGCAGTCCCTCACAATTGTTTTGGTATATTATTAACCCCTGTGGTGGCCCTGGTTGGAACCATACCAAACACAATGGGGTCCACTGCTACAAAAGCTGATTGTACCACCAAAGTGGTGGGCGGTGGGGTCGCCGCATCCCTACGCCTAAGGATAGAAAAATGGCCCAGACAAAGGCCGATTTCTGTTATGGTACAGGCTCGCTATCGCTCGCCAGAAAATCGAAACGTGAATGGGGGTGAAGTGTCTTTATCGCCAAACTAATGGGGTGAAAAGTCTTTAAATATCCAAACTAATGGAGCAAAATAGGGGAGGTCCAACAGGCCTCTCTCGGACCAGATAGGGTTAAGGGGGAGATAGTTGCTTTTTATCCCTCATGTTTAGTCCCAATAGGTTTCTCCCTCATGTTTAGTCCCAATAGGTTTCTCTCTCATGTTTAGTCCCAATAGGTTTCTCTCTCATGTTTAGTCCCAATAGGTTTCTCCCTCATGTTTAGTCCCAATAGTCTCTCTCATGTTTAGTCCCAAGAGGTTTCTCCTCCTCATGTTTACGTCCCAATAGTGTTGGATGTTTAGTCCCAATAGGTTTCTCTCTCATGTTTAGTCCCAATAGGTTTCTCTCTCATGTTTAGTCCCAATAGGTTTCTCTCTCATGTTTAGTCCCAATAGGTTTCTCTCTCATGTTTTAGTCCCAATAGGTTTCTCCTCTCATGTTTAGCCCCAATAGGTTTTCTCTCTCATGTTTAGTCCCAATAGGTTTCTCTCTCATGTTTAGTCCCAATAGGTTTCTCTCTCATGTTTAGTCCCAATAGGTTTCTCTCTCATGTTTAGTCCCAATAGGTTTCTCTCTCATGTTAGTCCCAATAGGTTTCTCTCTAAGTCCCAATAGGTTTCTCTCTCATGTTTAGTCCCAATAGGTTTCTCTCTCATGTTTAGTCCCAATAGGTTTCTCTCTCATGTTTAGCCCCAAATTATGAGGGTTAGTCCCAATAGGTTTCTCTCTCATGTTAGTCCCAATAGGTTGCTCTCTCATATTTATGCCCAATAGGCTTCTCTCTCATGTTTAGTCCCAATAGGTTTCTCTCTCATGTTTAGTCCCAATAGGTTTCTCTCTCATGTTTAGTCCCATTAGGTTTGAGATTTTAAGACATTCGCTCCATTAGTTTGGCGCTTTTAATACTTTTTGCCCCGTTTCTTTGTTAATATTAACACCTTTCGTGCCATTTAGATGTCGATTGTATCCTGGCGAGCGATAGCTAACCTATAAGTTTAGGAGGAAGCGGCCCTACCAAAAATTTAGAAATTTATCTTGAAAGGGGGTCTAGGGGGTGTTTTTGTTGTTTAACACTATCTGGTGCAACGTCTCGGGGGTTATTATGGTATTTTGTTGTATTATTATGGAGGGTTTTATTTGTTTTAGCCATTTTCGAACAATGTGTATTTAGTTAACCCCTAGACTTGGAAAAACGCCTCTCCAAACCCCCTTCAAACTAAAAAAACGTCCCCCAGACCCCCTTCAAGCTAAATGAGTAATTTTTTCGGTAGAAAATTTTCCCGGCCAAAGGCCGGTTTCTCCCAAATTGCGGGCTCGCTATCGCTCGCCCAGGAATAATCGACACCTTATTGGGTTGAAGCATCTTATAATCGCCAAACTAATGCGATGAAACTTCTTAAAATCTCCAAATTAATGGAGTAAACCTCAAATTGTCGCCCCCTGCACCTAATAGGGTTACCCTGTTCATAATGACGCGATTTGAGCCTATGGGGATACTTTAAAGCCTTTGTTGCCATCAGGTATTTAGAAACCTTTAGTTTAGTTACTTCAACCTCTGCAGTTGTCTTTGAGTTAGCTGTGTTGAGCCTATTGGGGATACTTTAAAGCCTTTGTTGCCATCAGGGGTATTTAGAAACCTTTAGTTTAGTTACTTCAACCTCTGCAGTTGTCTTTGAGTTAGCTGTGTTGAGCCTATTGGGGATACTTTAAAGCCTTTGTTGCCATCAGGGGTATTTAGAAACCTTTAGTTTAGTTACTTCAACCTCTGCAGTTGTCTTTGAGTTAGCTGTGTTGAGCCTATTGGGGATACTTTAAAGCCTTTGCTGCCATCAGGGGTATTTAGAAACCTTTAGTTTAGTTACTTCAACCTCTGCAGTTGTCTTTGAGTTAGCTGTGTTGAGCCTATTGGGGATACTTTAAAGCCTTTGTTGCCATCAGGGGTATTTAGAAACCTTTAGTTTAGTTACTTCAACCTCTGCAGTTGTCTTTGAGTTAGCTGTGTTGAGCCTATTGGGGATACTTTAAAGCCTTTGCTGCCATCAGGGGTATTTAGAAACCTTTAGTTTAGTTACTTCAACCTCTGCAGTTGTCTTTGAGTTAGCTGTGGGCAGAAAACTAATTTTGGAGAGGTAATTATAAGAGTGAGAGAACTCTATTTCGTATTGCTAATCTGGCAACCTCTGCGTCATAAATGCGTGAAAGGGTTAATGCTTGATGGAGGTCTAGCGAATATGACATATAATAACTAAATAGACCAAGAAGTAACCATTAACCCCTTCTGTACCGATGTGGTATTTATATTTCTTTTCTAGCTATATCTAGACTATTTTGTGCAGTCTATTTTGTGCAGAGATGCAGTCTCCAGCCATTAACAGGCTTCCAACGATCTCACTTAATCCTTTTTACAACCTCAGATCCTTCTTAAGGGGGGGTGACCTGTTTTTGTTCTGTCCTTTTCTATCTTTCTCTGGCTTGTATCCATTTGGCCCCATTCAGCCCACTATTTTAAGACGTTTATCCCCATCCAGGTGTCAATTTGTTACTGGTGAGCGGTAGCGAGCCAGCATATTTTTTATTGTTGTTTGACAGCAGGCTAAATTTGTACATTTTTCGACAGAAAAATGTCTCCGGCGAAGCCGGATTTCTTCATATAATGCTTCCTGGCTCGCTATCGCTCGCCAGAGTAAGGATACTTTATTGTATGATAGTACAAGAGATGTTTAACCCCTTCTGTACCGGTGAAATAGCTTGTACTTTATTCTAGCTATATTTAGATGATTGTATGTAGCTTAGGAAGGACCTGTGGTGGTTGAAAGGGTTGGTGGAGATAGTTTTTAGGCTTATAATGGCTAAGGATCCTTCCTAAACTGAATAAAATCGTCTACTAGTTGCCAGAATATAATGAAAAATACGTCGCCGGTACTGAAGGGGTTAACGGGTCAGAGTTCTAAGTTTAATTTTATTTATTTGTGTGTGTTTTTATTGGGTGGGGATTCCAATTAACGGGTATTTTGTTTTGCCTTTAACTAGTGGTATTTATTGGTGAAGGTGTTCGTTGTCCGGGAGATGGTTAATTGGCTGTGTGTGAGTGGGTGTGTGAGAGGGAGAGAGGGGGGGTGTGTGAGAGAGAGTGAGTGAGAGTTTGTATATTAGAGAGTATGTGTGTGTGTGTGTAAGTTAGAGACAGAGACTGAGTGTGTGTGTGTGTGTGTGTGTGTGTGTAAGGGGTGAGAGAGAGAGAGTACAAAGGAGTACAAAGGAAATCAAGCAACAACAGATCCAGTGACCCTTCTAGGTTGCTTGTCCTCCAAAACACTGAGGATCAAGTGTCCAAACAGTGGTTTAGAGTGGGTAAGGGAACATTGGAAAGGGAATTACTGCCCTGGAACTAATGTCCGTGGCAGGATTAGGAAGTTAGTAGGGGACAGATGGGTTAGTAACTGAGGGGGGGATAAAATAAAGTTATTCATTTACAAACGCAGTCAGTCGCGGGTTTGATGCGAGATATTTGTCTAGGCGGAGTTTAAATGAATCAACGGTGATGCAGTCTATAACGTTTCGGGGAAGCCCATTCCACAAGTTGACAACTCGATTGAAGAAGAAATTCTTAGATTCGTGCGAGTTAAAAGCTTTACCAATAATTTTGCAACCGTTTCCCCGCGTGTAATTAGATGGGTCGATAGTGAAGTACTTACTACAGTTCATATTGTCGATGCCTTTGATGATTTTGAACACTTGAATTAAGTCGCCTCTTAATCTGCGCTGGGTTAAAGGAAATAGATTTAATTCTCTAAGACGCTCTTCGTATGGTTTGTTCTTTAGGCTAGGTATCATTTTGGTAACTCTACGTTGAACTCGTTCTAGCTTGTTTATATCTTTTTGGTAATAAGGGCACCAGGATTGAACGCAGTATTCCAGAAGAGGGCGGACTAAGGAATTGTAAAGGGTTAGGATAACTTCTTTGGATTTATACTCAAATGACCTGCCTATAAAGCCAATTATTTTGTTTGCCTTCTTAACAACTTCTGAACATTGTTGACTCGGTTTTAGGTTACTCGATATTGTTACTCCCAGATCGGTTTCTCTGTTTACATTCTTAAGCTGAGTGCCATTCATCGAATAGTTTGCTTTCTCATTTAGGTATCCGATATGTAGTACTTTACATTTATCCGCATTGAAACTCATTTGCCAAATTTGGGCCCAACATGACAATTTATCTAGATTGTGTTGCATATCGTCAACTTGTTCTTTTGAGAGTACGCTATTTGCAATTTTTGTATCGGCGGCAAATTTTGAGATTGTACAGGTGAGACCCTCATCTATGTCGTTGATGTAAATTAGAAAGAGAATTGGTCCTAGTACCGATCCCTGGGGTACCCCGCTACTTACATTGGTCCATTTTGATGCCTTACCGTTTATGACTACTCTTTGCTTTCTGTCGCTGAGCCAATTTTCTATCCATTTCAACACACCGTCTTGTATTCCATGCGCTTTTAGTTTTAGCAGTAAACGTTTGTGGGGAACTTTGTCAAAGGCCTTTTGAAAATCAAGGTATATAATATCTACAGCTTTACTCTCATCGTAGAGGTTGAGGATATCGTGGAAGAAGTCTAAGAGGTTTGTTAAACAGGAACGTTTTTTACGAAAGCCGTGTTGAGTATCTTTAAGTATGTTATTTTCCTCTAAGTGATTTACGAGTCTGTCTCGTATGACCGTTTCTAGCATTTTACATACAACTGAGGTTAAGCTAATTGGACGATAGTTACTGGATAGGGATTTGCTGCCTTTTTTGAATATCGGTGTTACGTTGGCTAGCTTCCACTGATCGGGCATAGTTCCAGACTGCAAGGATTTATTGAATAGTAATGTCAGTGGTTTAGAGAGCTCATCCTTAGCTTCCTTTAGAACTCTAGGCGAGATTGTATCAGGTCCAGGCGTTTTATTTACATTGAGTTTATCTAAACAATTCAATACTTCTCTCTCTGTAACGGTGATATTGCTTAAAACATCTGAATTATCAATCTGAATCGGCGATGGTGTAGGGATATCACTGAGGTCTTCTGTTGTAAAAACTGATGCAAAGAAGGTATTGAGGGCATTACTCATTTGTTCTTCGTCTTTGGTGTATTCTCCATTTTCATCGACTAACGGTCCAACAGTTGAAGTAACTACTTTTTTCTTTCTGATATAACTATAGAATTCTTTCGGGTTTGTTTTACTTTGATTCGCAATATGTAACTCTAAGGTCTTTTACTTTGCTTAATTAACTTTTTGGCTTTGCGTCGTAGCTCTACAAATTTCAGCCGTTCTTCGTCATTTTGTGAGGATTTTAATCTATCATTAGCAAATTTGTTAGCAAGCAGGCAGTTTGAAATATCTTTATTCCACCATTTGGGCTTATTATTATGGCCTGGACGCCGAGTTTTCGATGGTATGCAGTCTTGCACTGCTTTTAGGTAAGTGGCTTCGAATAACTTCCAAGATGTATTTATGTCGTTATTGTGAATTAAAAAGCTCCAGTCAGTTTCTTTAAACATAGCTCTAAGTTTATGGAAGTTTGCTTTCTTGAAATTAGGGACTTTTTCGATGCTACTATTTGGTTCGTTACTAGTAAATTTAAAGTGAAAGTTATCGTATGATGGTCGCTGTTACTGAATTCATCACCAACATTCAAATTCTCTATTAATTCTTCTTTTGTTGCAAGTACAATGTCAAGAACGTTATTACCACGGGTCGGCGTTCCAACAAATTGATAAAGCGAACTCTCTTGCAAGTTCGTATACAAGTCATGTCCGTAGTGTGAAGTAAGAGTATCGCCCCACTTGGTCACAGGTAAATTAAAGTCACCAAAAATTACGGTATCTTGTGAGTTACTTACATCTGCAATTTGTTCGTAAATTTCTCGGTCAGTTTGCACTGATTGAGCTGGAGGTCTGTATATTAATGCAAGTATTATTTTGGTACCTTTATTATTCTTTATTAGCACAAAAGATGCGTCGACGTTCACAATTTGAGGTTTTGACAAGAGGGTAGGGTTAAGACTTTCTTTGATATAAAGTAAAACGCCACCTCCATTTCGATTTATTCGGCTTTTCTCAAACATTACATAACCGGGAAGTGAATACTCTGCTAAAAAGTGTCTATCTTCTGTATTGAGCCAAGATTCTGTTATGCCAATCACATCATAATTTTCTGTAAACACTAGCTCCTCTAAATCTGAAAATTTATTGCGTATGCTACGAGCGTTTGCATAGAAAACCTTTAAATTTGTTATTTTAGAACTCACTGAACGCGCTTTAATAATATTTTGGTTCTTGTCGGATCTACATTTATGTTCAGGGCTGTCCTCGGTCCTCGCTGTCTCCGGTCCTTATCGCTGGTGGTCCTCGGTTGCCTCTGTTTTTTTCTTGGCGTTGGATGATTTATGTCACTGCTGCTTCTTCTCGGATGGCGTTTTTTGATCCATGGCTGCGGACTG
>CM064565.1:22581254-22613754 GCA_032716605.1 Paralithodes platypus | reverse complement strand
CTTGGAATACACTCTCTCATTCAAGAACTGCTTCAGTTTGCTTGTGCCATCCTCCTTTGCCGATTTCAAGTCGGCAGCGAGAGCGTCTGAGGCTGGGATTCCTGACTGTAGGGATCGAAGTGTCTTGTTTGGCTGCACAAACATGACATTAGTGCGGTGTGACTGGCCAGGACCGGTCAGTGTGTCTCTCTTTAAGTCATCGTTGTCGACTATAGCGATAGCAGGCTTACCCTCAGCTAGTTCGAAGGGGCAATCAGATGAGCACTTGAGGTCATTGACCACCCAAAAATCTCGCAGCATAAGTACGTCATTGTAACTGATGCCCAGTCCATCTTTGTGCATTATGTCGACTATCTCCCTACTCTTGGTCAGTCCATGTAGCAAGACAGAGAGATTTATCTCAAATGCAGTGCATTTTCCAGTGATGTAGCTTGTGAGGATAGATGCAATCGATCGGACGGATGGACTGTCATCAATTGCAGACTTATTTGGGTGTTTCAGCCATGTGAGCGGCTTCAGCAGGAGCTCACTGAGGTCTTCTTCTCTCTCCAACTCGTGTATATATGGGAGCCAGGGAATAGTATTTGTCCTGATGACTTGCTCTTTGAGTCGTGCCACAACATTCATCACCAACTGATCATTGCTGACACCCAATGAAGATATTGCCGCCTCGATGTATGTACCTGCTGCTGTTGTATCATATACCAGTTCACTCACATTCTTTTAAATGTGTTCATGAAATCCGATGTCTTCCCCAAATGCATTGACGAGAATTTCCTTTAAGTAGCTGGATTTTACTACTGAGTTATGTCCGTGATTTGAGATAATGCGCTTATAGTCCTGCAGCAGGCCTTGCAGTGTGCGAATTTCATGGTCTTTGAAGATGACTTGACGAATATGATGAAAGAAGAGAGCTTGGGCCTCTCGGAGGTTTACACGCTGCAGATGTTGAGTGCTTTCATCTGAAAGGGGGCTTGTGGTCGCTTACATATTTGCGCCAGCACGCACGATGGTAGCGGATTTCCATCCCAAATGCTGTTTGACTATCTGGGATGGATGCAATCAGAGTGTCAAGTCTCAATCTCATGACCTCATCTTCCAGACGGACAGTATGTAACTTGAATTTAGTCCAGGCATCTACTGTTGATAGGAGTAAAATCTGCTTGTCACGATCACTACTCTTGTATTCCCCATTCATGCACCACACACATAGAGTCTTATCGTGAAGGACACCCATACTGGAGCGGAGCCTTTTAGGTACACTGGCCTCTGGGGAAGGGTCTTGTTGATCTGATGCTTCATCTCTTTCAAGACGTTCCTCGGATTTGTCTTTGCGTTTTTTGGCTTGAGAGAGCTTGCGCTTGCTGGATAATGATGCGTAACAAGTGCTATGCATGTGGTGACCCTTTGGTCCCGTCTCCCAATCCACATTTTCATGTATATGTTGAAACTTATCAAGTTCTTTCCATTGTAAAGACTTTTCCCGGATGGATTCCCACTTCTCAGGTGTAATGTTTTCCAAACGATCATCTGCGGTACATACATCGCTTACCACAGAGTAAAATGCACTCGTATTCATTTAATGTCTTGTCTGGTAACTCTTCACTCTCTCTTCTATTATCCATTATTTCGGTCACTTCACAAGTCGGCGATTTTCATCAGATGGGCATGCGATCCATCTGAAACAGTAAAAAAGTAATATTAGATATACACCGCAGGCAGAGAACAACAGTGATGATAGCAGCGAAAGTGAGGACAATGATTCTGATAGTGGCTCATACAGTGAATCATGTAGTGACAGTGAAGTGGCAGATTAGTATGTACAATTAGTATAATACAATACAATAACAATACAATATACAATACAATACAATACAATAACCATTCCAGTGGATTTGTAATGCCAGAATTAGTGAAAAAGGACACTCATTCGTCCTTGTAGCTCATCTGATGCCAGAGATATTACATTTCATGTTTTTCAAGATGGCGTTGGCGGCCATTTTGAATATTGGGCTCTAGCAGAGTTAGCCGTCATTTTTCAGAGGGGCATAGGAGCTAATTTTCCTTTAAAATGGTTCAGGTTGTCAAATCCATCGAGAGAAAAAGGTAGGAACAAAATGGTTACGGATTCCAAGCAAATGACCCTACTATTATTTTTTTCTTTTCTAACGCTCTCTTCAGCTGAACAAATAATAACGGTGATAATTACTGCCTACTCCATACCAATTTTTCTGTGGTATGAGTCTAGATTTGTCTTAAATGTATCTATAGAGGAGCTGTCTAATACTTTATTTGGAAGTTTGTTCCACTCATCAATTACACTGTGAGTGAAGATTTTTTTTTTTTGTATCTAGATTTGCTCTCCGACCTAATAATTTTAAATTGTTTCCTCTTGTAGATGTGTCTTCGTTTTTTTTGAATAACTTATCTAGATTAATGTTACTGAATCCTTTTAGAATTTTAAAACACTCTATCAATTGGCCTCTCATCCTTCGTTTCTTAAGTGAAAATAGATCAAGTTCTCTCAGTCTTTCATCATATGATTTATTTCTCAATGAAGGGATTATTAGCTTAGTGGCTCGCCTTTGCACAGATTCCAATTTTTTAACATCCTTTATGAGGTGAGGTGACCAAAACTGCACAGCATATTCGAGGTGCGGTCTCACCATACTTTTGTATAAGGGCAAAAATATGTCTTTGCTGTGATAGTGGAAGTTTCTTCTGATGAAACCTAGTGCCCTGTTTGCTTTGTTTGCTGCCGCTGTGCATTGATTGGAAGATTTTAAGTTTTCGTTTATCAGCACTCCCAAGTCTTTTATTTGTGTTACATTTTTAATCTTTTCTTCATTCATGTAGTATTCATATTTATTGTTTTTAGAACCTATTTGCAATATCTGACATTTATTTACATTAAACGGCATTTTCCACTTCTCCGACCATTCTGTGACTTTATTTAAATCAGCTTGAAGGTTTATTCTATCACTTTCGGAAATGATTGCATTACCTATCTTCGTGTCATCCGCGAATTTGGAAATTAAATGATTTATGCCATTATCTAGATCATTGATATATATTATGAACAACACTGGTCCCAATACTGAGCCTTGGGGGACTCCACTAGTAACTTGGCTCCATGTTCATTCCACACCGTTGATAACTACTCTTTGCTTTCTTTCACTTAGCCAGTTTTTAATCCAATCATACATTTTGCCCTGTATTCCCATGTCTCTTATTTTCTGTAATAATTTATCGTGCGGGACCTTGTCGAAGGCTTTTTGAAAGTCTAGATACACTATGTCGAGGCTTTTGGTGAAGTCATTTAGTTTGTATAGACTGTCATAAAATTCTATTAAATTAGTTAGGCATGATCTCTTTGCTCTGAATCCGTGTTGACTATTGTTAATAAGGTTATTGTTCTCAAGGAATAATACGATTTTATCCCTTATGATTGATTCACACATTTTTCCAATTACGGAAGTTAAGCTAATCGGCCTATAGTTATTTGGTAGTGTTTTGTCACCATTTTTAAATATCGGTGTTATATTAGCGGTCTTCCAGTCGGTGGGTACATGTCCTTGTTTAAGTGACATATTTAGTATTATGGTTAGTGCCCCTGCAACTTCTTCTTTGACTAATTTAAGAATTTTAGGGATAAACATGTCCGGCCCAGGTGATTTATTGACATGAAGTGAGTCGATTTTTTTTAATTACTTCTGACTGGGTAATAATACAATCTTGAAGAACAGAGAGAGAGAGAGAGAGAGAGAGAGAGAGAGAGAGCGAGAGCGAGAGCGAGAGAGAGAGAGAGAGAGAGATTAGGAGAGAGATGAGAGAGAGAGAGAGAGAGAGAGAGAGAGAGAGAGAGAGAGAGAGAAGAGAGAGAGAGAAGAGAGAGAGAGAGAGAGAGAGAGAGAGAGAGAAGAGAGAGAGAGAGAGGAGAGGAGATTTTGTTTTCTTTTCTAGTGCTTCATACAATCACCGAGCAAAAGTATTATTATTATTATTATTATTATTATTATTATTGGTTTTGTTTTACTGTTGTTCCTTTACCATCCTTTCTTTCTCTCTCGCTCTCGCTCTCGCTCTCTCTCGCTCTCTCTCTCTCTCTCTCTCTCTCTCTCTCTCTCTCTCTCTCGCTCTCTCGCTCTCTCTCTCTCTCGCTCTCTCTCTCTCTCTTTCCGCAGATCAATACAACCTTGTTTTATTTAACAGTTGAAAATGTTGTTTGTGTGTGTGTTTTTTGTGTGTATGTGTGGTTTGTGTGTGTGTTTTTGTGTGTGTGGTGCGGTTGTATGTGTGGTGTGTGTATGTGTGTGGTGGGGGGGAGATAGGTATGGTTGTGTATGTGTGTGTGGGGGGGGGGTTGTATTGTTTGTGTATGTGTGTTTGTAGTGTATGTGTGTGTGGGGGATAATGTGTGGGTATGTGTGTGTAATGTTGTATGTGTGTATGTATGTGTCGGGTTGCGATTTTATCATATTAATATGTACATTAGTATATACAGTCTGTATATTAATATGTACATTAGTATATACAGTCTGTATATAATAAGTATATACAGTCTGTATATTAATATGTACATTAGTATATACAGTCTGTATATTAATATGTACATTAGTATATACAGTCTGTATATTAATGTGTACATTGATATATGTTAAGGCCTGAGCCGGGATTCGAACCGCAGTCAATCAGAGCCATGTCTCACATTTTAGTCGTGGCTGAGTGGATTAAATCGTGGGATGTCTTTTACATTGACTGCAGTTCGATATATATATATATTTACCGGTATATATATCTCTCTCTCTCTCTATATATATATATATATATATATGAGCGAGAGATAGATAGATAGATGGATAGATAGATAGATATACAAGTATGAACATAAATGGAAAGTCATTTTTGTTACTAGAATATATATATATGCGTGTGTGTATAAAATAATTGACTATAAATTATATGAACGTTTAATTACTTTTAGCTTTTAGCAGTTTTTATTTATGGATGGAATATATCACTTTGATGATATAGGGTGCCATATTGGTTGTGAGAGTGTGATAGATAAATAGATAACTTAGATAGATAAATAGATAACTTAGATAGATAAATAGATAACTAAGATAGATAAATAGATAACTTAGATAGATAAATAGATAACTTAGATAGATAAATAGATAACTAAGATAGATAAATAGATAACTTATATAGATAAATAGATAACTAAGATAGATAAATAGATAACTTAGCTAGATAAATAGATAACTTAAATAGATAACTTAGATAGATAAATAGATAACTAAGATAGATAAATAGATAACTTATATAGATAAATAGATAACTTAGCTAGATAAATAGATAACTTAGATAGATAAATAGATAACTAAGCTAGATAAATAGATAACTAAGATAGATAAATAGATAACTTAGATAGATAAATAGATAACTTAGATAGATAAATAGATAACTAAGATAGATAGATAACTAAGATAGATAAATAGATAACTTAGATAGATAAATAGATAACTTAGATAGATAAATAGATAACTAAGATAGATAAATAGATAACTTAGATAGATAAATAGATAACTAAGATAGATAAATAGATAACTTATATAGATAAATAGATAACTTAGCTAGATAAATAGATAACTTAGATAGATAAATAGATAACTAAGCTAGATAAATAGATAACTAAGATAGATAAATAGATAACTTAGATAGATAAATAGATAACTTAGATAGATAAATAGATAACTAAGATAGATAAATAGATAACTTATATAGATAAATAGATAACTTAGATAGATAAATAGATAACTTAGATAGATAAATAGATAACTTAGATAGATAAATAGATAACTAAGATAGATAAATAGATAACTTAGATAGATAAATAGATAACTTAGATAGATAAATAGATAACTAAGATAGATAAATAGATAACTTATATAGATAAATAGATAACTTAGCTAGATAAATAGATAACTTAAGGGGCTATCACACGGGCAACTTTCGCTGAGCAAAGCAACATTTCGCCAAGCAAAACTCCAAACTAGGGCGTTTCCCTGAGCAAAGCCAGAACTCTTTTCACTAATCATTGCTTGGCGAAATTATGCTCACCGAAAGGATTGGTATGAAACCTATACTTCCTGATAAATAGAACTTCAATTTAAATATATAAATCGGAAATGTGTGCATAAATTATGGCTACTACTTATAAAGTTTACAAATTATTATAATAAACCCGAAACAATCATATTCTATGTACAGTTAGCTGAACAACCAAAGCTCATTTGACTACGTTCTTTTGTCCATATTTCGCACTGATATTTCGTCTCTTTCCAATGGTCTATTCACAAGCTATTATGGCTCCTGTCCCTGATGTATGGGCGAGGAAGACTAAACAAATATAATGCTAAATGATTTTGTAAGATTCGTTATATATTTAACGGTAAATTACGTAAAATACAGCAAGAAATGGAGTGAAGTAGAGTTGCATCACTCTAACGTAACTTTCATGGCTGTCTCCTCGGCATTATTTAACACTAATCCGACCTAAATGTACTCGTTGCATGTTTTTAAAGCTTTGTAATATATAACTTTGAGTGGTATATAGATGATATAGATGTATTAATCTCAAAATACTTTGCAATAAAGCGACAAAGATAAGCTGAAGTACAATAGCAAGAGCCACACTCCGCTCAAATAACTGTCCCACTGCTCCCTTACCAGTGTCGCGCTAGCCTAGCAGCAACGGGTAACGCTTTGGAATCTGATAATCCTGATGTTGCAGGTTCGAGGCCCGGCGAGGACGATGTTTTTTTGTCTTCGTATATTTTTGTTTGTGTTGTTCTTAGTATATTTTTACTTGTATATATAGGGTAATAGAAGCAGAGTTGATAATAGGTTGGTTAATATTTTATAATTATTTTACTTTTTACTATTATGATTATTTAATTGGTTAATAACGTTAGCATTAGTTAGAATATGATAGCATTGATTAAATTAGCTATAATGTTATATCATATAATAACTAATTTAATCAATGCTATCATTCATAGGCTATGATTGCTTTATTCTATATTATTAAAATGTGCCTAGGCCTACTTTGTTAATTATGTTTTATATGATAGATATTAAGACTAACACATAGGCTACTAGTAGTTAGGCTACAGGTAGTTCACGCTTGGAATTAACTTATACCCGGGTAGGACTATATTAAGACTAACACATAGGCTACTAGTAGTTAGGCTACAGGTAGTTCACGCTTGGAATTAACTTATACCCGGGTAGGACTATATTAAGACTAACACATAGGCTACTAGTAGTTAGGCTACAGGTAGTTCACGCTTGGAATTAACTTATACCCGGGTAGGACTATATTAAGACTAACACATAGGCTACTAGTAGTTAGGCTACAGGTAGTTCACGCTTGGAATTAACTTATACCCGGGTAGGACTATATTAAGACTAACACATAGGCTACTAGTAGTTAGGCTACAGGTAGTTCACGCTTGGAATTAACTTATACCCGGGTAGGACTATATTAAGACTAACACATAGGCTACTAGTAGTTAGGCTACAGGTAGTTCACGCTTGGAATTAACTTATACCCGGGTAGGACTATATTAAGACTAACACATAGGCTACTAGTAGTTAGGCTACAGGTAGTTCACGCTTGGAATTAACTTATACCCGGGTAGGACTATATTAAGACTAACACATAGGCTACTAGTAGTTAGGCTACAGGTAGTTCACGCTTGGAATTAACTTATACCCGGGTAGGACTATATTAAGACTAACACATAGGCTACTAGTAGTTAGGCTACAGGTAGTTCACGCTTGGAATTAACTTATACCCGGGTAGGACTATATTAAGACTAACACATAGGCTACTAGTAGTTAGGCTACAGGTAGTTCACGCTTGGAATTAACTTATACCCGGGTAGGACTAGATTTTAACAGTTTAATAGACAAATATACTGCAGTATGCAATGAAACATTAGCTCTGTTGCTTACAATCACATGGTGTTCACAGTGGAGTACTGTAGCCTACAGTATAATGCTATCCTTGATTAATATTACGATAAAACCCATAATGCATCAAGCTTATCAATATCAAGTTGCTGTTTTTCGTAAGGTGGGTAGTAGATTGTGTTCTATATATTGATAAGGGTTCACTAAAAACAACAAATTAGGCCTACTTTAAAGTGTATAACTTCTGAGCAAGCAGTGTCATTCAGTGCGGCTTGGCTATAGCCTATTTTTCCCAACAATGATTCGTCGGAATGATGAATTTTGACATGCGCAACATAATTATATTAATATAGCGTAATATTCATACTAATTTAAAGATATTAAACTCAATTTGAAGACCGGACACTTCCATAAAGCATATGTTTTTGTCAGTAATTCATGATAGATCTTCGTGTGTTTCACTTTGCTGGGCAAAACTGCTAGGTACCGTGTGCTAATTACGCCAAGCTGCTAGGCAAAATTTGCTCAATGAAACACTGTTATGCTTGGTGAAAGTTGTCCGTGTGATAGCGGCTTTAGATAGATAGATAGAAAGATTACCAGAGTGAGATAGATAAATAGTTAACTTAGATAGAAAAATAGATAACTTAGATAGATAGATAGAGAAAGGTTGCCAGAGTGAGATAGATAAATAGATACCGGTATCAATTAATTTATTAATTTATGTGGATCAGATGTTTGCAGTAAGACAGTTATGCGAGAAGTATTTAGAGAAGCATAAGGAGATATTTTGGGCTTTTATGGACTTGGAAAAAGCGTATGATCGTGTGGACCGTGAAGCAATGTGGAAGGTGTTAAGAATTTATAAAATAGGAGGAAATTTGTTAGAAGCAGTTAAGAGTTTTATGAAGGGAGCAGAGCATGTGTGAGAGTAGGAAATGATGAGTTGAGTGAATGGTTTGAGGTAAAGGTAGGTTTGCGACAGGGTTGTGTAATGTCACCATGGCTGTTTAATATGTTTATGGATGGTGTGGTGAGGGAGGTGAAAATGAGAACTATGGGAAGAGGATTGGGTTTAGTAGGAAAGAATGGTAGAGATTGGGAGTTGAATCAGTTGCTGTTTCGCTGATGACACAGCATTGGTGGCGGATTCTGATGAGAAACTGCAGCGGGTAGTCAAAGAGTTTGGTGTGGTTTGTGGAAGGAGGAAACTGAAGGTGAATGTCAATAAAAGTAAAGTAATGGTGTGTAATAGGGGAGAGCATAGGGTGAATCTAGATGTGAGGCTGGATGGGGAAATATTGGAACAAGTAGATTGTTTTAAATATCTAGGAGGAACGATAAGCAGGAGTGGAGGTATGGAAGTGGAGGTAAAACAGAGAGTGTGTGAAGGAAGGAAGGTTTTCGGAGCAATGGGAAGTATGTGGAAGACGAGAAATCTCGGAGTGAAAGTAAAAAGTGCACTGTATCAAGGAATTGTTGTGCCAACGGTTATGTATGAGGCTGAGACATGGGCTCTGAAGAAAAAGGAGAAAAGAGGGCTGGATGTGATGGAGATGAGCTGCTTGAGGAGTATGTGTGGAGTTACTCGTAGAGACAGATTGAGGAATGAAGAGATACGTAGGAGAGTGGGGCAGCAGGAACATTTGTCAGCCAGAGTGGACAGAAGGGTGCTGAGCTGGTATGGTCATGTTGAACGAATGGGAGATGAAAGGCTTACAAAGAGAATATGTGAGTCAGGTACAAGGGGAGATAGAAGGGCAGGAAGACCCCCATTGAGATGGAGAGACTGTGTAAGAAAAGCTTTGGATGATAGAGGAAGGACTATAGATCAGGCAGGGGAAGTGGTGGTGGACAGGAGTGAATGGAGAATGCTTGTGAATAGTTGAGTGAACACGTGGTCATTTGGAGTAAGGGGTCGGGCGCAAGTTGGACTAGATAATAGTCCATCAGGCGCCTGGCCCGGGGAGACGATTAATATGAAGGGTGCGCCTGGAAGTGTGGTGGGAGGGCTTGTGGCTTTGGCTCCGCTGCATGTCTACCTGCCGAGATCGGAACCTCTCCGGGTGGTCGGGGGCCGGGGGAGTGCTGGAGCGAGCTTGGTGACCCTGATCTCTGGGTCTTCTCCTGGGTGACCTGGATGTGTGGGAGTTTGTGCTTTTGATCTGTGTTTATTCGTTGTTTTATGTTGTTTTGTGTTTTCCCTGTTCTTGCTCTGTCTTGAGTCGGCTACCCCCAAAAGGGGGATTGGGCCTGAGCATATAGATAGATAGATAGATTAATTTATTTTTTAGTTTCCTCGCTAGACCTCCATCAAGCTTAGAAATACACCCCTTAGACCCCCCTTCAAGATAAAATGAGTACATTTTTCAGTAGAAAAATTTCCCGGCCAAAGGCCGGTTTCTCTTAAAATTACAGGCTCGCTTTCGCTCGCCAGGAAAAAATCGACACCTAAATGGCACGAAAGGTCTTAATATCGACAAAGAAATAGGGTGAAAGGTCTTAAAATCGACGAACTAATGGAAGGAACGTCTTAAAATCTCAAAACTAATATGCTAAACACGAGGGAGAAGGAGGTCCATAAAAAGCGAGTATTACCCCCTTAAGATAGATAGAGAAAGGTTGTGAGAGTGGGATAGATAAATAGATAACTTAGATAGATGGTTGCCAGATTGAGATAGATAAATAGATAACTTAGATAGATAAATAAATAGAGAACTTAGTCTTAGATAAATAGATAATTTAGATAGATGGTTGGGAGAGTGTGATAGATAAATAGATAACTTAGATAGATGGAGAAAGCGAGAACACAAAGTATTTAAAACATATTTATATAATCAAAATAATAAGAAAAATCAAATAATAATAATAACAATAATAATAATAATAATAACAATAATAATAATAACAATAATAATAATAATAATAACAATAATAATAATAATAACAATAACAATAATAATAATAACAATAATAATAATAATAACAATAATAATAATAACAATAATAATAATAATAACAATAATAATAATAATAACAATAATAATAATAATAATAATAGTCACAATAATACTAATAATAATAGTAATAAATAATGATAATAATAATAATAATAATAATAATAATAGATGTAATATATGACGTACTATGGTTACCATTAGCCGATTTCCTTTAGCATATAATCTACCTCTGGAAATTGAAGCGGTAAATACGACATCACTAAATGTTCTGCATAGTCTACAGTAGGGTCTTCTTAAGCTGCCTAAAATCCTTTAAATTTTAGCCAGAATTCGTCGTCTTTTTCGTTTATGTCTGTTTTTTTCTTCTGACCTTTAACTAGTAGTAGCTTTGGCTCGAACGTCCCTTGATGTTTGGCCCTGTCACTCTTTCAACTCTGGGGGAGGCACTCGTCACAGACAGTTCTGCCTTTTGTCTCCCTCACTCACATAGAAATCAAAGTTAGTAGCTTAGCAGTGTAGATAAACAATCTGCCCCAAAAGGACCAATTTGTTGTTTGTAAGTCATTTGTATTCCTCCTCCTCCTCTTCCTCCCCCTTCTCCTCCTCCTCCTCCCCCTTCTCCTCCTCCTCCTCCCCTTCCCCCTCTTCCTCCTCCTCCTGCCCAGCGGGAAATATAAGCCAAAATGGTGGAATAATGAAATACAAAAGCAGCCTCTTAGTAAAAAAGCATGCATACCAAAAATATAAGGCAACTCAGAATAATAGCGATAAATTAGAACACGATAGACTGCGTCGAACAACCAAAAATCTCATCAAACGAAGTAAGAAGAATCTGGAACTCCATATTGCCAGCTCCAGCAAGTCCAATCCGAAAGAATTTTACAGCTATATAAGAAACAGAAAAACGGTAACTTCAACAATAGGCCCACTTGTTGCGGAAAATGGAGATCATACAGATAACAAAGTACAAATGGCGAATATCCTAAATAATTATTTTGCATCAGTTTTCACGTCGGAAGATACTACCGGTAGCCGACCTACCCCTACGAATCAAACAAATGGCTCTGAGCTAGACAACTTTACGATTTATGAAGCCGATATCCTACTCTCCATCAATAATTTGAAAGTTAATACAACCCCAGGCCCAGATCAAATATCCCCAAGGATCCTAAAAAAAGCAAAACACGAATTATTAAAACCACTCTCAAATCTGTTCAACAAATCATTGAATGTTGGGAAAGTTCCATTGGCAAAAATGCAAGGTGACCTAGACACTTTAGTTAACTGGGCAGAAAAATGGCAGATGAAGTTCAACATAGCGAAATGCAAAGTATTACATATCGGTAGTAACAACGCTAAAAAAGATTACTCAATGAACAACATTCAACTATCAAATACGGATAAAGATAAGGATCTGGGAGTTATAATATCAAGTGACCTGAAGCCGAGTAAACCGTGTACAGAGGTAATAAAAACTGCCAATAAATTGGTGGGTTTCATTGGCAGAACATTTAAATTCAAATCAGAAAAACAAAATCTTACTCTATTCAACTCATTGGTGCGTCCCCATCTCGAATACTGCGTGCAATTCTGGTCACCATACTACAGAAAGACATAAATAAACTTGAAAAGGTGCAAAGCAGAGTCACTAAAATGATACCTAGATTGCGTAATAAACCGTACGAAGAGCGTTTACAACAACTACATTTGTTTAGCTTAACAAAGTGCAGAATGAGAGGTGACCTAATAGGGGTTCAAAATCTTCAAGGGATTCCGCAACCTAAATGTAATGGAATTATTCACGATCAATCAAGCAAACACGAGAAACAATGGTTATAAGATTATAGGCAAGCGTTTTCATTCTCACGAGGCGAAGCATTTCTTCTTCAACCGCGTTGTGAATAATTGGAACAGACTACCCTCGAACATAGTAAACTGTAATACTGTCGAAACATTCAAGAACCATCTGGATAAATTTACTTAGCAAATAACCACCGATGAACATAGTTTCTTTCAGAACAACGCGCAACGAAGTGTCAACGCATACCGCAATGTATATTGATATTCATACACCTGTTCCCTTTCAGAATTATAGTAATAGAGTTAGCTTAGATTACAAATCAACCTCATTTTCTCCCTGTCCTGTCCGAAATTCCGTGTCAGTTTTTCCATACTACATGGTATTTTTCCAACTGTTTCCATGCCAGCACTAGCTGGAGGGAGTGGTGGGTGGGGAGGAGCCTTCTTCTTTGCTATCCTTTTCTCTACCTCGTAGTCAACAGATTAATAGTTTTAGATATCCAAACTGCCCAGTAAGGACCATTAGGTCTGTTGCAGTTTGTTCTCCTTTGTATTCCTTTGTATTCCTCCTCCCCCCCCCCCCCCTCCTCCTAGCACTACGTACGTCATCCACGTTGGATCTAACGATGTCCAACGGACGCGGTCAGAAGAACTACTTTGCAAGCACCGGCGGCTGATCAGGTCCTTCAAGGAAAAATCTAATAGAATCTTAATTTCAGGAATTGTTCCCCGGATTGATGTAGAAAACCGATTCTACAACATAGCTACCAGTACAAATCGCCGACTAGCCAAACTCTGCAGGGAGGAGGACATCGGCTTTGTCGACACGTGGGATCATTTTTACTATGATAAATCTTTGTTTTCAGGAGATGGTGTACATCTCAATGAAGTAGGAGCTGCACGTCTTGGTCGTCTGCTGTCAAGGATTTCCGTTCAAAAAACGGGGTCAACCAGACCCCAGACAGGGTAGTGTAAGTCAAATACGAACTGAAAATTCAGACAATGCACAATCAGTAACATCCAACTCTAATACTCTTAAGGTGTTTTATGTAAATGCTCGTAGCATACGCAATAAATTTTCAGATCTAGAGGAAATCGTGTTTACAGAACATTATGATATAATCGGCATTACAGAATCTTGGTTAAATACGGAAGACAGAGACTTTTTAGCCGAATATACGCTTCCTGGTTATACAATGTTTGAGAAAAGTCGGATCAATAGAAATGGAGGAGGAGTTCTGTTTTTTATAAAGGAAAGTCTTAATCCCGTCTTAATGTGAAAACCTCAAATTGCGAATATAGACATATCTTACATACTATTAAATAATAAACGAGGAACTAAAATAACACTAGCTTTATTATACAGACCCCCAGCTCAGTCCGTGCAAACTGACAGTGAAATTTATGAACAAATTGCAGATATAACTAACATACAAGATACCGTAATTCTTGGCGATTTCAACTTACCCGTGACTAAATGAGGCGATATTCTTACTTCACACTCTGGACATGACCTCTATGCTAACTTGCAAGAGACTTCACTTTTTCAATTTGTACAATCTCCGACCCGTGGTAATAATGTGCTTGACCTTGTACTCGCAACAAAAGAAGAATTAATAGAGAATTTGAATGTTGGTGATGAATTCAGTAACAGTGACCATCGTATGATAACTTTCACTTTAAAGTTTACTAGTAACAAATCAAATAGCAGCATTGAGAAAGTCCCTAATTTCAAGAAAGCAAATTTTCATAAACTTAAATCAAAGCTTAAAGAAACTGACTGGAGCTTTCTGACTAACAATAACGACATAAATACATCTTGGGATTGTTTCACAACCACTTACCTTAAGGCAGTGCAAGACTGCATACCATCGAAAATACGGCGTCCAGGCCATAATGATAAGCCCAAATGGTGAAATAAAGATATTTCAGACTGTCTGCTTGCTAAAAAATTTGCTAATGATAGATTAAAATCCTCACAAAATGACGAAGAACGGGTGAAATTTGTAGAGCTACGACGCAAAGCCAAAAAGTTAATTAAGCAAAGTAAAAAGACCCTGGAGTTACATGTTGCGAATCAAAGTAAAACAAACCCGAAAGAATTCTATAGTTATATCAGAAAGAAAAAAGTAGTTACTTCAACTGTTGGACCGTTAGTCGATGAAAATGGAGAATACACCAAAGACGAAGTACAAATGAGTAATGCCCTCAATACCTTCTTTGCATCAGTTTTTACAACCGAAGACCTCAGTGATATCCCTACACCATCGCCGATTCAGATTGATAATTCAGATGTTCTAAGCAATATCACAGTTACAGAGAGAGAAGTATTGAATTGTTTAGATAAACTCAAGGTAAATAAAACGCCTGGACCTGATAAAATCTCACCTAGAGTTCTAAAGGAAGCTAAGGATGAGCTCTCCAAACCACTGACATTGCTATTCAATGAATCCTTGCAGTCTGGGACTATGCCTGATCAGTGGAAGCTAGCCAACATAACACCGATATTCAAAAAAGGCAGCAAATCCCTACCCAGTAACTATCGTCCAATTAGCTTAACCTCAATTGTATGTAAAATGCTAGAAACGGTCATAAGAGACAGACTCGTAAATCACTTAGAGGCAAATAACTTACTTAAAGATACTCAACACGGCTTTCGTAAAAAACGTTCCTGTTTAACAAACCTCTTAGACTTCTTCCACGATATCCGCAACCTCTACGATGAGAGTAAAGCTGTAGATATTATATACCTTGATTTTCAAAAGGCCTTTGACAAAGTTCCCCACAAACGTTTACTGCTAAAACTAAAAGCGCATGGAATACAAGACGGTGTGTTGAAATGGATAGAAAATTGGCTCAGCGACAGAAAGCAAAGAGTAGTCATAAACGGTAAGGCCAATGTAATGGACCAATGTAAGTAGCGGGGTACCCCAGGGATCGGTACTAGGACCAATTCTCTTTCTAATTTACATCAACGACATAGATGAGGGTCTCACTTGTACAATCTCAAAATTTGCTGACGATACAAAAATTGCAAATAGCGTACTCTCAAAAGAACAAGTTGACGATATGCAACACAATCTAGATAAATTGTCATGTTGGGCCCAAATTTGGCAAATGAGTTTCAATGCGGATAAATGTAAAGTACTACATATCGGATACCTAAATGAGAAAGCAAACTATGCGATGAATGGCACTCAGCTTAAGAATGTAAACAAAGAAACCGATCTGGGAGTAACAATATCGAGTAACCTAAAACCGAGTCAACAATGTTCAGAAGTTGTTAAGAAGGCAAACAAAATAATTGGCTTTATAGGCAGGTCATTTGAGCATAAATCCAAAGAAGTTATCCTAACCCTTTACAATTCCTTAGTCCGCCCTCTTCTGGAATACTGCGTTCAATCCTGGTGCCCTTATTACCAAAAAGATATAAACAAGCTAGAACGAATTCAACGTAGAGTTACCAAAATGATACCTAGCCTAAAGAACAAACCATACGAAGAGCGTCTTAGAGAATTAAATCTATTTCCTTTAACCCAGCGCAGATTAAGAGGTGACTTAATTCAAGTGTTCAAAATCATAAAAGGCATTGACAATATGAACTGTAGTAAGTACTTCACTATCGACCAATCTAATTACACGCGGGGAAACGGTTGCAAAATTATTGGTAAATATTTTAACTCACACGAATCTAAGAATTTCTTCTTCAATCGAGTTGTCAACTTGTGGAATGGGCTTCCCCGAGACGTTATAGACTGCAGCACCGTTGATTCATTTAAACTCCGCTTAGACAAATATCTCACATCAAACCCGCGACTGACTGCGTTTGTAAATGAATAACTTTATTTTATCCCCCCCTCAGTTACTAACCCATCTGTCCCCTACTAACTTCCTAATCCTGCCACGGACATTAGTTCCAGGGCAGTAGTTCCCTTTCCAATGTTCCCTTACCCACTCTAAACCACTGTTTGGACACTTGATCCTCAGTGTTTTGGAGGACAAGCAGCCTAGAAGGGTCACTAGATCTGTTGTTGCTTGATTTCCTTTGTACTCCTTTGTACTCCTCCCCCCCCCTCCGTTTATTGACATGTATAACACCCCTGTTTATTTTATGAGTCATTTGGCCTTTTAGTGCTAATGCAATACCTACCCCCCCCCCCACCACCACCACCACCTCCCTCCAACCTACTTATTCTCTCTCTCTGTCTGTTTGTCTGTGCATGGATGAATCTATCTATCTACAGTCTCTCTCTCTCTCTCTCTATATATATATATATATATATATATAGGCCTATATATGTATGTATGTACAGTGTATGCATGGATGGATCTATCTATCCACAGTCTCTCTCTCTCTCTCTCTATATATATATATATATATCATATATATATATATATTATATTATATATATAATATAGGCCTATATATGTATGTATGTACAGTGTATGCATGGATGGATCTATCTATCCACAGTCTCTCTCTCTCATCCATTCAGCCCCCCACTTCTCTTATTGGCCATTACCTGTGTGCTAGCCTCGTAAAGAGAGAGAGAGAGATAGAAAGAGAGTCTTTGCCCTTTTAATTCCCACAGATCCTTCCTAAGCTGTATAATATCGTCTATTAATAACCAGAATAATTTCAATAATAAAGATTAAGGGGGTAGTGCTTGTTTTAAGGGGGTAGTGCTTGTTTTAAGGGGGTAGTGCTTGTTTTAAGGGGGTAGTGCTTGTTTTTTGGTCTATGTATTTATTTATTTATTTTTATACATTTATTTATATTTATTTGTATGAATATTTATATATATTTATTTATATTTATTTATTTATATACTGTATACAGTATATATATATATATATATATATATATATATATATATATATATATATATATATGGTATATATTATTTATATATATATATTTTTGAGTTTCCTCGCTAGACCTCCATCAACCTTAAATAACAGTCCCTAGAACCCCCTTCATGATAAATTTGTACATTTTTGGGTAGAAAAATTTCCCAGCCGAATGCCGGTTCCCCTTAAAATTACAGGCTCTCTAGCGCTCGCCAGGAAAAAAATTAACACCTAAATAGCACGAAAGGTCTTAAAATTGCCAACGAAATGGGGCGAAAGGTGTTAAAATAGCCAAACTAATTGGGCGAACGTCTTTAAATCTCCAAATTAATGGGGCTAAACTCGACGGAAGAAGGGTGTCCAGCAAAACGAACCATCTCCCCTCCAACCCCTTCAGCACGATGACGTAATGTTCACCCTGGTCCGGTTACCATTAGACGTCTTTCCTAGGCTTATATAATTACCTTCAGGACTCACTGGGGTAAAGACGACCTCAATAAACCCTCTGACTAACACACAGGTCCTTCTTAAACTGTTACCATTAGACGTCTTTCCTAGGCTTATATAATTACCTTCAGGACTCACAGGGGTAAAGACGACCTCAATAAACCCTCTGAATAACATAGGTCTTTTCTTTGGGGAGATTGGGGTTAGATTTTTGGGGTCTATATATATATACAATATATATATATACAGTATATATATATATATATACAGTATATATATATACCGGTATATATATATATATATACCGGTATATATATATATATATACCGGTATATATATATATATATACCGGTATATATATATATATGCTGTATATTATTTTTTTTTCCTCGCTAGACCTCCATCAAGCTTTAAAAAACACTCCCTAGACCCCCCCTTCATGATGAATTTGTACATTTTTCGGTAGAAAAATGTTCCGGCCAAAGGCCGGTTTCTCTTAATATTACAGGCTTGCTATCGCTCGCAGGAAAATATCGTCACCTCAATGGTACGAAAGGTCTTTATATTAATATAGAAATGGGACGAAAGTTTTTAAAATCGACAAACTAATGGGGCGGACGTCTTATAATCTGAAAACTAATGGGGCTAAGCATGATTAAGAAGGGGGACCATAAAAACGACCCATCTAAACTGCATAAAATCGTCTAACTTTAGCCAGGATCAAAGGTAAAACAGGCGTTCTCGTGCAAAGCGGTCAATATTTAGGGGGCCCACCTCGTTTGTTTCTCTTTCCCTCTCTCTCTGGCTTGTATCCATTCGGCCCCATTCAGCCTACTGTTTTAAGACGTTTATCCTCATCCAGGTGTCGATTTTTTTTCCTGGCGAGCTGTAGCGAGCCAGCATATTTTTTATGTTTTTTTGCAGCAGACTAAATTTGTACATTTTTCGATAGAAAAATGTCTCCGGCGAAGCCGGATTTCTTAATACAATGCTGGCTCGCTATCACTCGCCAGGAAGAAATCGACATCTGGATGGAAATAAACGTCTAAAAAGAGTACCGGTAGGCTGCATGGGGCCAAATGGATACAAGCCAGAGAAAGAGAGAAAATGGGAGACAAAAGCAGGTGACCCCCCTTAATGCAGCACCACGACTAATATCTACTTTATATGCAAATTGGAGGTTATCGATATATTTTCATAATTTAGCATCAGAGTTCGTTGTGTCAATGTGTGTGTGTGTTTGTAATAATAATAATAATAATAATGATAATCGGTTTATTTCAAGCCGGCAGCCAATGAGGCTGAAAATACACAGACTTAACCTAGATCTTATCCCAAGGGATCAACAGACTGATCCTGGCTGCTAACGAGAGCGCCTACATACCCCCGAGGGAGTAGGACGTGGGCAGGAAACTTTGTGGATCCCCCGAGTCCAGACCTTGCCTTCACGGCCAGGGAAAGTTTTTGAGAGAACTTCCCCTGCCGGCGTGTGGGATCGAACCCCGACACCAGAGCAAGCGCTCCCAATACAGTGTACTAGGGGAGGTGTGGTGGAGTGGTCATGCCACTGGATTGGTAATCCAATGGACCCGGGTTCGAATCCCGATATGTCAATGGGAAGATATTATTGGGATTGAATTTGTGCTGTACCTAGTATCAGTGCGTTACCACAAAGCACACCGAAATGCCAAAAAAATACCCTCATTGTTCCCTGATTAAATAACACTGTATGAATATTCCCATATTCAAAATATGTTACAGGGGGACAATGCCTAGTGAGTTCACTGCTCAATAGGTGGCGTTCTGAGAGTGAGGGTCTGAGTCTGGAGGGTGAGACGGTGAAGCGCTTGAACGAAGCAACCAGCCGCTTCAGAGATGGAGCTGCTTCGAGCCATGAATGGATGCTTCGCATGTCTCACTCCCCAGACTGAAACAAGGCCTCACGGGCTTCACCGTGTTGAGCGGTGGAAAGTACAGGCTCTCAGCCTATGCCCGAGAGGGAGTAGTTGGAATATAGAAAAACAAAAAAAAAAAAAAAAAGCGCGCTCGGCCACCGTGACCGTCTGTGTGTGTGTGTGTGTGTGTGTGTGTGTGTGTGTTACTCTCTCAGGACCACTCACAGACACTATCTATCTATCTATCTCTATGTACAGTATATCCATCAATCAATCTATCTATCTATCTCTCTCTCTCTCAATCTATCTATCTATCTATCTCTCTCTTTCTCTATCTATCTATCTATCTCTATCTATCTATCTATCTATATATCTATCTATTTTAAGTACTACTATTATATCCCCTCCATTTATTTATATTTTTTTAATGGCCCCCTATTCTATTTTTCCAACTGTCCCCTCAGTCGTTCCTTACACGCCTTGATCTCTTCTCGTTAGCTCTCTCTCTCTCTATATATATATATATATATATATATATATATATATATATATATATATATATATATATATATATATATAATCATCATCATCATCATCTCCGACGCCTTGTTTCCCCCTGGGAAACCCCCGCTAGAGGATGGCCATGTCAGAAACGTCTCCAGGTTACTTTGTCAAGATATGCCTCCTCTGCCAGTGCCACAATGCCCCTTCCACTACCGTACGTGGAAGTGTTTCTTCAATATATTTTTCCACTTTCTTTTCCCATACCATAGGTGGTCTTCCACTACTAGCGGTTCCACTCACCTGACTCCCATATATCTTTCTTGGCATTCTGTCTTCATCCATTCTCTGAACATGACCATACCACCTCAAAGTACTTCTCTTTATCTACTCAACCACACCACAATCAATGCCCAAAGCTTTCTCTTCCATTCCAAAGGACTCATACACTTCCCTATTACTTGGCCCATCTAGTCTATTCACACCAGCTGCCATTCTGAAAAAGCTCATCTCCACAGCTCTCAGTTTGGAGAGGTCCTCGTCACTTGCTGTCCATGTCTCACTTCCATACGAGAGTGTTGGGAGCAGCACACTGTTTCTCAGTGACTTTTTAACTTCCTGACTAACCATTCTTCCTTTCAGAATACTATCAAGTTCTCCAATTACCTTTCTCTCTTGCATTTTTCTCTCTTTTATCTCACTCTCCATTTTACCATATTTGCATAGTACAGCTCCCAAATACCTAAAACTTTCAAGTATTTTTTCTATACATGGGCAGGAGATTTTCTCTCAAATATATATAATTGAAGGTTATGGCAAGTTGGTTGTTACAGAACTTATTGTGTATATTTTCTCTTTTTCTGAGAGCATTCTTGCCTTCCATAGAAAGTTGTCTGATCTGTCTTGTGAGGTAGTGAGCTTATATACCATACACCTGGAAGGTGATTTATAGTCTATTCGCTGTAAGTAGGCGAGAAATCATGACCTCTAACCTCTGTAAATATAAAACGACTAGAGTAATCGAGCTAATACTTCGACCATTTGGGAAGAGTCAGTCAAGGAATAGATGTGGATATTTACAGCCAATTTGCTCTAGCCGTTTTTTGGTAGAGAGGATAGAGGTCATGATTTCTCGCCTACTTACAGCGAATAGACTATAGTTTTCAGGCTTCTGATTAGCTAGCTACGGGTTGGCATATTTTGCTCTCTCATTGGCTGGCCGCTGTGACGTCATCATTATATATATATATATTCCGTGTGTGTGTCCCGACTTTTTCTACAAATTTAATTTGAAAGGGGGTCTAGGGAGTTTTTGTGTAATCTTGATGGAGGTCTAGCGAGGAAACTAAACTAAAATATATACATAATTTTAATCTATCGATAGACTAAAAAATAACCACTACCCCCTTACATATATCCCCTGGATAACCACTACCCCCTTACATATATCCCCTGGATAATAACCACTACCCCCTTACATATATCCCCTGGATAATAACCACTACCCCCTTACATATATCCCCTGGATAACCACTACCCCCTTACATATATCCCCTGGATAACCACTACCCCCTTACATATATCCCCTGGATAATATGGAGGGCATGAAGAAGTAGTGAAGAAAACGGGTGAAGGCTGGAAGGGAGATATTAAATTGGTAGATAGATAGATCTCTCTCTCTCTCTATATATATATATATATATATATATATATATATATATATATATATATATATATATATATATATATATATATAGATCAGTGTTATTCACTAATTTTGTCAAGAGAGCCAAAAGTTCAGGACATATTCAGTGAGAGCCGCATAAGCCATGCAGCAAATAACCCACAAGGATAAACAGAACACAAAAATATATAGGAACTAAATTACATATTTGTGTGAGTTTCCATAGCCACAGATTTATAGAACAAGACTAGTAACAATTATTACCGGTATATTGAAATTCTCTCTCTCTCTCTCTCTCGCGAGCCGCCTCTTCTTCTTCTTCTTCTTCTATCGAACCCGCCCGCAGACCGTGTAGATCCACAGGGCTGACCTTTAAATCGGTACTGGCTCAGAAACGTTAGTAGGAGGGAAAGTTTAGAGTAGAAGGATAGTTTAAGGGACAGTTTTTTGTTTGTTTATAACCCCCCCCCCCCTCCCCCTCACCTCCGCTCCCCCCCCCCCCCCACCTCCTACCCATTTCTCTTCCTCCACATTTTTTCCAACATCCTCTTCACCATCTCCATGTCTTGTGTTTCCATCTCCCCAATAGCGCCCCCACCCCTCTATCTTCCCTCTGCTTAATCTCCTCCCACCCCCTCTCCCCAACTCTCTTCCTCATGTACCTCTCCAACTCGTCTCTCTCCTCATTATATCTTGTACATTCCGTTACTATGTGCTCTACATCCTCCACTATTGGGTCTCCTCCCATTTCACATTGATTGCAGTGCGGTCCCACTCCATTCCATCTCCTTGTTCTCTCATTTGTCTCTAGCGATCCTGTTCTTGCTTTAAATAGTAGTTTCGATCCCCATCCTCCATCATAGAATAGTTCTCTAGCTGGGTTTTCCTTCTCTCTATAATATGCCAGCGTGGCTTTATTTTCCACCCCCTCCCTCCACTTTCTTCTCCCCTCCTCCTTTATCCCTTTCTCTATCTCTCTGACACATCCCCTCCCATTTTCTAGTATGACTCACTCCTCTCTCTCATTTCGTTTTCTAAATTCCCCTCCCACCCGGTCCTGTTTTATATTTATCCTCCCCAATCTTTTTTTGCACTCTCTGTTCCATTTACTTCCAATCAGGTCATTGCGAGCCGCCGCTGGCTCGCGAGCCGTGGAATGAAGACCACTGACATAGATAGATAGATAGATAGATAGATCTATATAAACGTGACGAGGCCATAGAGCGCCTATCTTCTGATCTATCCTCTATCTTGTTACTTTCAACGCCTCCAAGACCCAATTTCTCCTTTTTGCCTTTCTATAACAATTTTCCACAAGACTATCAACTATTCTTCAACAATACACAACTCAACCCTTCATTTTCTCTTAAGGGGAGGAAGACCGTTTTTCTGGACCCCCTTCTCCCTAATGTTTAGCCCCACTAGTTTTGAGATTATAAGACGTTCGGCCCATTAGTTTGGCGATTTTAACACCTTTCGCCACATTTTGTTGTCAATTTTAAGACCTTTCGTGCATTACCTGGCAAGCGAAAGAGAGCCTTCAATTTTAAGAGGAATCGGCCTTCGGCCGGGACATTGTTCTACCGAAAAATATACAAATTCATCTTGAAGGGGGGTCTAGGGGGTGTTTTTCTAAGCTTGATGGAGGTCTGGCGAGGAACTAACAGAATATTCCTATATAAATAAATGAATTAATAGACCAAACAAACGGTCAGTCTCCCCTTAATATTCTTGGTGTGTCTTTTTCATCTGACCTTTCATGGAAGGATCACATTACCACTCTTGCTAAAACAGCTTCCCAAAAGCTAGGTGTGATCAACCGTCTCCGTGGGTTCTTCACCCCCCAAAGCTTCTTGCTCTGTATAGGGGTACAGTGCGCCCCTGTATTAAGTATTGTTCGCATGTTTGGGGAGGCTCCACCCATACCGCACTTCTCGAACGAATAGAATCAAAAGCATTTCGCCTCATCAACTCACTTTCTCTTACTAGTTCCTTACAATCTCTTTCAACTTGCCGCAATGTTGCATCTCTTTCACTCTTCTATCGCTATTACAACAAAGCTCTCTCAGTGTATACCCCCTCCTTTGCGGCGAGTGTGAGGCACCTGCCTTTCAACACAGTCTCACCCCTATTCTGTCCAGCTCTCCAACCTAAGAATTGGCAAATTTGATCAGTCTTTCTTCTACTCAACAAGTGAACTCTGGAACTTTCCCTCAATCAATTTTTCCTTCATCCTATGACTTCGACTGCTTTAACGCCTTACGAGCGGGCCCGTAAAGAATTTCTACTACCCGCCAAGCGGGTGGTTTTACCCTAAATGGCCTTGTTTCCGTGCTGTTTTTCATGCATAAACAAGAGCCAGAGCGTAATACAATTATGTATCCCTGAAAGGGCGTTAATTCAGCTTTCCAATGACACCAGAACCATCCTCCTACGACCACACGTTCTCTTGCAACGATCGTGCAAGACCAAGGAAAAATCCCTAAAATACGATAATTTCTTTACATAATGCCCTGTGTAGTGAGGGAGGGAGGGTGGATGTGTGTGGAGTAAACGTCAGTAGGCCCGCTGGACCCGTGGCGAATGGTCAGAGCCCGACCTACGCTTCGCCCACCGCTCGTCTCTCTCTCAGAGGCAATGTTGCTCCAAAATTGCACACAGACTAAAGTCGGGCCTCGCTCTTTGGGCAGGTGTTCTCAATACGGACTTAAGTCGGGCCCCGCTCTTAAGGGGTTAAACTGTGTGTGTCCAGGCATTTTGACTCAAACGTTCCTTGAATTTGGCTCTGTCACTCTGTTGGCTTTGGGGAGACACTCGTTACAGGCAACCTGCCTTTTGTCTCCTTCATACACATAGAAAAAAAACAATATATATATATATATATATATATATAGTGTGTGTGTTTGTGTGCTTCTGAGGGACTAAAATACACATGCACACACACATCACACAGACAAACACACACACACACACTGATAGATAGATAGATAGATAGATAAGTATAGATATCGATATATAGACTGAACAAATAGATAACAGATAGTGAAAGAGCCAGTAAAGAGAGAGAGAGAGATATACAATAAAAATAGTGAAAGAGCCAGTAAAGAGAGAGAACAGAGATAAATACAATAAAGATAGTGGAAGAACCAGTAAAGAGAGAGAACAGAGATAAATACAAAGATAGTGAAAGAGCCAGTAAAGAGAGAGAGAGAGAGAGAGAGAGAAGGGAGCGAGAGCCAGAAATAAAGAGAGGGGAGAACACTGCAAATAAGTGTGGGAATTGAGATAAATGTAGGTGGGGTGAAGGGTGAGTGAGAGTGAGTGTGAGAGTGAGTGTGTGTGAGAGAGGGTGTGTGAGAGTGAGTATTAAGGGGAGGTTTTTAGTTTGGTCCCTAGATATCCATCAAGCTTAAGATTACACCCCCTTGAGCCCCTTTCAAGATAAATTTGTACATTTTTCGGTAGAAAAATGTCCCGGCTGAAAGCCGGTTCCTCTTAAATTACAGGCTCGCTATCGCTCGCCAGGATAAAATCGACACCTAAATGGCACGAAAGGTCTTAAATTTGACAGAAATGGGTCGAAAGTTCTTAAAATCGTCAAAATAATGGGGTGAACATCTTAAAATTAGAAAAGCAATGGGGTTAAACATGAGGGAGAAAGGAGTCAAGAAAAAAATCCCTCCAGTGGAAATCTCCCCTTAAAATGAGAGTGAGTGAGAGAGAGAGTGAAAGTGTGCGTGTGTGTGTGTTTTTCCAAGCATATTTCTTCTTCCTGTTCGAAAACGGATTAATAACGCGGTATTTTCTGGTTTTGAACAGGATTTCTTGCCATCATGCACAGTTGCCCACACAAGTTCTGTTCCTCGTCGTGATGTTCTGTAGGAAAGTAAATTAGTAAGAATGAATTGCGAGTGTGGTTGCTTTTGATAATCAGTTGACTAATCAGATGAGTTAACCACTGCATATGAAACTAATCAGATGAGTTAACCACTGCATATGAAACTAATCAGATGAGTTAACCACTGCATATGAAACTAATCAGAGGAGTTAACCACTGCATATGAAACTAATCAGAGGAGTTAACCACTGCATATGAAACTAATCAGATGAGTTAACCACTGCATATGAAACTAATCAATGACAAGTTAACCGCTGCGTAACAAACTAATCAGATGAGTTAACCGCTGCGTAACAAACTAATCAGATGAGTTAACCGCTGCGTAACAAACTAATCAGATGAGTTAACCACTGCATATGAAACTAATCAGAGGAGTTAACCACTGCATATGAAACTAATCAGATGAGTTAACCACTCTGCATATGAAACTAATCAGAGGAGTTAACCACTGCATATGAAACTAATCAGATGAGTTAACCACTGCATATGAAACTAATCAGATGAGTTAACCACTGCATATGAAACTAATCAGATGAGTTAACCACTGCATATGAAACTAAGATGAGTTAACCACTGCATATGAAACTAATCAGATGAGTTAACCACTGCATATGAAACTAATCAGATGAGTTAACCACTGCATATGAAACTAATCAGAGGAGTTAACCACTGCATATGAAACTAATCAGAGGAGTTAACCACTGCATATGAAACTAATCAGAGGAGTTAACCACTGCATATGAAACTACACTCGTAAAACCGGTATCACACGAGCGCTTTTTCCCTCAACACTGGTCTGGCAGCTTATAAGGTCAACATTTCAAATATATTTGTGTGACCTAAACTCATCTACCATCAGTCTAGTTTCCGATATCAGTGAAATATTCCAGAAATGTTGCCAGAATGTTTTGATTATTGAATGTTGACTATAAAAGCTATTGTGTGATACCGGCTTAATTCAATCATGCGCCTCAATCTATGCCGGCGAAGTCTATTATTGTGTGATACCGGCTTCATTCAATCATGCGCCTGAATCTATGCCGGCGACGTGTATTATTGTGTTGTTAAGCTATATTTAGACGATTTATGCTGCTTGAGGGGGTTAACCTGCTGGCTGTTATTTCTGTCCTTTTCTCTCTTTCTCTGGCTTGTATCCATTCGGCCCCATTCAGCCAACTATTTTTAGACGTTTATCCCCATCTAGGTGTCGATTTCTTCCTGGCGAGCGATAGCGAGCCAGCATTATATGAAGAAATCCGGCTTCGCCGGAGACATTTTTCTATCGAAAAATGTACAAATTTAGCCTGCTGTCAAACAAAAATAAAACATATGCTGGCTCGCTACCGCTCACAGTTAAAAAAAATTGACACCTGGATGGGGATAAACGTCTTAAAACAGTAGGCTGAATGGGGCCAAATGGATACAAGCCAGAGAAAGGACAGAACAAAAGCAGGTCATCCCCCTTAAGAAGGCTAGCCTATGTGGTCGTAAAAAGGCTAAGTGAGTGTATTGGTCATCCCCCCCCCCTCTCTCTCTCTCTCTCTCTCTCCTCTCTCTCTCTCTCTCTCTCTCTCTCTCTCTCTCTCTCTCTCCTTCTCTCTCTCTCTCCTCTCTCTCTCTCTCTCCTCTCTCTCTCTCTCTCTCTCTCTCTCTCTATCTCTCTCTCTCTCTCCTTCTCTCTCTTCTCTCTCTATCTCTCTCTCTCTCTCTCCTCTCATCCTCTCTCTCTCTCTACCTCTCTCTATCTCCTCCTCTCTCTCTCCCTTCTCTCCTCTCTCCTCTCCTATCTCTCTCTCTCTCTCTCTCTCTCTCTCTCTCTCTCCTCCCTAATCTCTCTCTCTCTCCCTCTCTCTCTCTCTCTCTCTCTCTCTCTCTCTCCTCTCTCTCTCTCTCCTCTATCTCTCTCTCTCTCTCTCTCTCTCTCTCTCTCTCTCTCTCTCTCTCTCTCTCTCCTTCTCTCTCTCTCTCCTTCTCTCCTTCTCTCTCTCTCTCTCTCTCTCTCTCTCTCTCTCATTCAAATTGTTTATTTTGCCTATAAACAAATTACAGAGTATAATATAAATATATGTCCATATAATCGAAAGGCTGAGCTCATGAAATAAAATATTTGTTATGAGCTCAATAAATAGTTATACATTATATTATACTACGGGAAAACACTGCACAATACATACACAATAGTTCCGTACAGTCTGATATCCAGTGATTAAAAGAATATATTTTTAATAATGGGACATCCATATATGCTAAGAGTCATAATTTTAAAATGTAATCAACATAATAGTGCGGTACTGACAAATGTTGCATCAGTGTCTATTTACAATGTATGTTTTCGTTTTGATGTTAAAGGTTACATGGTTGGTGATAGTTTTGATGTTAAAGGTTACATGGTTGGTGATAGTTTTGATGTTAAAGCTTACATGGTTGGTGATAGTTTTGATGTTAAAGGTTACATGGTTGGTGATAGTTTTGATGTTAAAGGTTACATGGTTGGTGATAGTTTTGATGTTAAAGGTTACATGGTTGGTGATAGTTTTGATGTTAAAGGTTACATGGTTGGTGATAGTATTGATGTTAAAGGTTACATGGTTGGTGATAGTTTTGATGTTAAAGGTTACATGGTTGGTGATAGTTTTGATGTTAAAGGTTACATGGTTGGTGCTAGTTTTGATGTTAAAGGTTACATGGTTGGTGATAGTTTTGATCTTAAAGGTTACATGGTTGGTGATAGTGTTTAATTCATCAGGCAACGTATTCCACATTAAACAACCAGAATAACCAACACATCTTTTACATTTTTCAGTCTGTGGTTTAGGGGGTCTTAATAAGTTACTATTTCGTAAATTGTGGGAATGAATATTGGATATATTCTGAAAATTAATGGCAGTGGGAAGGCGTAATTGATTATATACAAATTTAACTGACTCTAGTCTATATACATCTTGTATCTTTAGTATCCCTAGATGTTTAAAGAGGGGATCAGTATGTTCTCTGTAGCTTACTCCTGATATTATTCCAATTTTTTTTTTCTGAAGTAGGAGAAGTTGCTGAATATAGGATTTTACTGCTGAGCCCCAGGCAATGTTACACTATTGTAAATATGGGTAAATTAGGCTGTAATATATAGTTTTCAATACATCTTTAGTTAAGTTATTTTTTATCTTATAAATATTACCAATTGATCTAGCTAACTTATTGCCAATGCTATGAATGTGTTCTTTCCATGATAACTTGTCATCAATAATTTATAAACTCCGAGGAATTTTGTGGAGGTACATCTTTCGAGTGCATTATTTCCTATGCAAATATTAATGTTTTGGTTATACTGCTTATTACCTGCAAATATTAATGTTTTGGTTATACTGCTTATTACCTGCAAATATTAATGTTTTGGTTATACTGCTTATTACCTGCAAATATTAATGTTTTGGTTATACTGCTTATTACCTGCAAATATTAATGTTTTGGTTACACTGCTTATTACCTGCAAATATTAATGTTTTGGTTATACTGCTTATTAGCTGCAAATATTAATGTTTTGGTTATACTGCTTATTACCTGCAAATATTAATGTTTTGGTTATACACTGCTATTACCTGCAAATATTAATGTTTTGGTTTACACTGCTTATTACATGCAAAATATTAATGCCCTTTTGGGTATACTGCTTATTAGCTGCCAAATTAGTAATGTTTTGGTCTATACTGCTTATTACATGCAAATTATTAATGTTTTGGTTATACTGCTTATTAGCTGCAAATATTAATGTTTTGGTTATACTGCTTATTAGCTGCAAATATTAATGTTTTGGTTATACTGCTTATTAGCTGCAAATATTAATGTTTTGGTTATACTGCTTATTAGCTGCAAATATTAATGTTTTGGTTATACTGCTTATTACCTGCAAATATTTGGTTATACTGCTTATTACCTGCAAATATTTGGTTATACTGCTTATTACCTGCAAATATTTGGTTATACTGCTTATTACCTGCAAATATTTGGTTATACTGCTTATTACCTGCAAATATTTGGTTATACTGCTTATTACCTGCAAATATTTGGTTATTACGGCTTATTACCTGCAAAATATTTGGTTATATGCATTATTACCTGCAAATATTTGGTTTTATACGCTTATTACCTGCATAATATTTGGTTATATACTGCTTATTACCTGCAAATATTTGGTTATATACTGCTTATTACCTGCAAATATTTGGTTATACTGCTTATTACCTGCAAATATTTGGTTATACTGCTTATTACCTGCAAATATTTGGTTATACGGTTGATTACACTGCAAATCATTTGGTTATACTGCTTTATTACCTGCAAATTATTTGGTTCTTACTGCGTATTACCTGCAAATATTTGGTTTATACTGCTTATTACCGGCAAATATTTTGGTTTATATACTGCTTATTAACCTGCCAAAATATTTGCGTTATACTGCTTATTACCTGGCAAATATTTGGTTTTTTTATAACTGCTTATTACCTGCAAATATTTGGTTATACTGCTTATTACCTGCAAATATTTGGTTATACTGCTTATTACCTGCAAATATTTGGTTATACTGCTTATTACCTGCAAATAATTTGGTACTATACTGCTTATATACACTGCAAATATTTGGTTATACTGCTTATTACCTGCAAAATATTTGGTTTACTATACTGCTTATTACCTGTCAAAATATTTGGTGATACTGCTTATTACCTGCAAATATTTGGTTATACTGCTTATTACCTGCAAATATTTGGTTATACTGCTTATTACCTGCAAATATTAATGTTTTGGTTATACTGCTTATTACCTGCAAATATTAATGTTTTGGTTATACTGCTTATTACCTGCAAATATTTGGTTATACTGCTTATTACCTGCAAATATTAATGTTTTGGTTATACTGCTTATTTACCTGCCAAAATATTAATGTTTTGGTTATACTGCTTATTACCTGCAAAATAATTTGGTTATACTGCTTAGTACCTGCACAATATTAATGTTCTGGTTATACGGTCTTATTACCTGCCAAATATTAATGTTTTGGTTCATACTGACTTATTACCTGCAAAGAATTGGTGTATATGCTTATATCCTGCCAACTATTATATAATGAGTTTTACGTGTACTTAAGGGATAATCTATTTGGTTAAGAGCCAAGTAGATTTAAATATTTTTTAGTTCATATGTTTTTTTTTTAGTACGTTATAGAGTTACTTAAATCTGAATCGGAAAAGTGTGAAAAACAATTGGTGTCGTCTGCAAACAAAATAAACCTTCAAGACACTGGATTGGAATTAACCAAAAGTCATTTATAATAGTAGACAGAAAGGAGTAACCCCCCCTGGCCCCAAAAGTTGATCCCTGTGGTACACCAGTGGATATTAAAGTTTCATACAGGATCCTGACTCCATTACATATGAACGTGAACTGTTGAGTTCTCTCAGATAAATACCTACAAAACCAGGTACAATTCTCTATCTCTTATCCCATATAATGTTGCAATTTACATATCAAGATATCATGATTGATAGTGTCAAAATGCCTTCCTCAGATGCCAGAAAAAAACCACCCATTGTAAATTTCCCTCGGTCAAGATTTTAACATAATATTATTCAATAAATTTTGTAAATTGCAATTTGTGGTGAATAATTTTTTCTAAAGGCCAAAAAATTGGCATTCGGTCAATACAATTGGTTTTGCCTCTAGAAACCACAACAAGCAGTCGATCATACATTGCTTTCTCTATTATTTTATTTATCGTTGACAAGTTATTGAAAGTTGGACGGTAATTTGAAAAACTTGAAGTTTATCACCACCTTTGTGTAATTGGTATTGAGTTTTAGCTATTTTCAAGTTATTTGGAAAATGTTCCACTACCGAAAACGAAAACAACTTGGATCAAACCTTTGCATATTGCGAGGGGCCAGAAACAGGAATTGCTTGCCTTTATCAAACTTAATACTGTAATCTCATCCATGCCCAGGACTAGATTCCTTAAATTTTTAACCTATATCAGCCACCTCCTCTGGTGTTGTTGGGTATAAATGCAGAATTTAGGGTAGGGCCGGTAAGGACGGTAACATTCCAGTTGAAGAGGGGGGTTAGTTGGCAAGTGGGTGAAACATTACAAGCAGGTTTAAACTGCATTGCCAAATTTTTCAACCCCGACTGATAAAAACAGTAAGTGTTAATGTAAGGTTGCATAGGTGTTTATAAGGGTCAGGGGGAGGTCGCACGCTGATCTGCAAACAATTAATGTATCAATGTTCGTAGTTGTTTGATTATTGTGATTTCTGCATTCAACTCATAAATAACTCCCCACCACCGCTTTACTGTTACCAAAGGCTGATTTCCAATCTGGACTTGTGTCGTAGTAGTTCTGTTTTTGCAGGTTATTGTGAGCTTTTAATTGGGTTAACCATATGTTCCTGTACTGGGTTATATTGTTCTCCCCACATAGGGTATAGGTTTC
>CM064565.1:22535554-22581154 GCA_032716605.1 Paralithodes platypus | reverse complement strand
CCAAACGGCAATTTTTTTCGCATTTTTTTCGTTCCCGTATACTACATAAGTTCTGCCGAACATTTTGTTAAACAAAAGTGTCTCTGATTTCCACTAAACTCGCTTAAAACCATCTCCAAAGCCTGGGCTTTCCAACGGTGCCCCACACTCCCACCTGGCACCAAAACTGTGGGAGGAGTTTAGTAACATAGGTCGGGTAACTGATCGGGTAACTGACAAACATTGACCTTTATTTATTAAGATATATATATATATATATATATATATATATATATATATATACTAACTGAGGTACCCGGCAAATCGAAATATGGGTTGTCTATCTTGGGGGGGGGGGGGGGGGGACAAAACAAAATCGCTTAAAACCTATTTTGCCACCCCTTTAGTATGCATGCCAAGTATGGGCTCTCCATTTTGAAAACTGAGAGTGAGTGAGTGATAGAGTGAGAGTAAGATATACAATTCTGTATTACTGGTGGGGCACAGAATGGAGTAGGATTTCCCTTCCCTTATACTTTTCAATTGCTCAGCACAATGACGTAATTTTCATCATATTCGCGTTACCATTAGACGAGTTTCTTTGGCTTATAATCTTCATCTAGAACTCAAAAGGGTAAATACGATCTCAGTAAACTATCTGTGATTAACATTGGTCCTTTTTAAGCTGCATAAAATCGTCTAATGTTAGCCAGAATCAGAGGTAAAAAGGCGGCATGGTGCTTAACCCCTTCTATACCGGCGACGTCTTTTCCACTTTACTCTGGCTACTATTAGACGATTGTATTCAGCTTAATTAGGACCTTCAGCAATTAACAGGCTTCGAACTATCTCACTTAACCCTTTTTACTACCACAGATCCTTCTTAAGCTGCACAAAATCGTCTTAATATACCTAGCATATGTCAGCCAGAGTGGACAGAAGGGTGCTGAGCTGGTATGGTCATGTTGAACGAATGGAAGATGAAAGGCTTACAAAGAGAATATGTGAGTCAGATACAAGGGGAGGTAGAGGGGTAGGAAGACTTCCATTGAGATGGAGAGACTGTGTAAGACAAGCTTTAGATGATAGAAGAATGACTATAGATCAGGTAAGGGAAGTGGTTGTTGTTGTTGCTGTTCCTCAGGCTGTCTGGCCGAGCAGCCCCAAGGTCCCGAGCAAGGCCAAGGCCATAACCGAGCACCCCCCACAGAACCCTCCCAGCTTGCCACTAATATGCCCAGGTGACCGAAGCCACTCAAAGGCGGGGAGCTGAGGAGGGTGCGGAAACACCCGGGAAACAAAAGCCCCACCCAAGGCCCTGTGCCCCTCAGCAATTATAAAGGGAAAGTTGAGGGGCAAAGGAAAAATGTGACGCTTTGGCTCCCAATCTGCCAGGGTTGGCAGTAGGGAGGTCAATCCACGGAAAAGACGCCGTCACTTGAGATCTAGAAAATATATAAGTAAAAGGAACAGACAGAGTAAGCTATGGGTATGGCAGAGAATGCTCAACTCTCATTCTGATCACCAAGGGAAGTGGTAATAAACAGGAATGAATGGAGAATGCTTGTGAATAGATGAGTGAACATGTGGTCATTTGGTGGAAGGAGTCGGACGCAAGTTGGACTAGATAATAGTCCATCAGGCGCCTGGCCCGGGGAGACGGTTTATATGAAGGGTGTTCCTGGAAGTGTGGTGGGCGGGCTTGTGGTTTTGGCTCTGCTGCATGTCTGCCACCTCTCCGGGTGGTCAGGGGCCGGGGGAGTGCTGGACGGACCTTGGTGACCCTGGTCTCTGGGTCTTCTCCTGGGTGACCTAGATGTGTGTGAATTTATATTTTTTGTTTGTGTGTTCATTGTTTTCTGTTGTGTTGTCCATATTCGGGCTCTGTCTTAAGTCGCCCCCCTTCCCCCAATTTTTTTTTTTTTTTTTTTTAGGAAAAGTGGGGATTGGGCCTGAGTATATAGATAGATAGATATATAGATAGCCTATATAGATAGATAGATAGATAGATAGCCTATATAGAAAAAATCTTCTAAATATACCTAGAATAAACTTTAAAAGACGCCGCCGGTACAGAAGGTGTTATAAAACAAACACACACACACACACACACACACACACACACACACACACACACACACACACACACACACACACACACACACACACACACACACACACACACACACACACACACACACTTCGAAATAGCTTTGTGCAATTGTCAATAGGAAAAGAGTTCAACCGAAGCCTGATTCCTCCTAAATTACAGGCTCGCTATCGCTCATCAGGAAATCATCGACACCTAAATGGCACAAAAGGTCTTAAAAATTACTAAGAAATGGGGTGAAAGGTCTTAATATGGCCAAACTAATGGGCCGAACGTCTTAAAATCACAAAGCTAATGGGGCTGAACATGAAACATGAGGAAGAAAGAAGGCCAGAAAAAACACACAATTAGCCTATGAATAAAATTTCCTTTAAACCAAAATGTCAATAAAGCAAGTAGATAAGTAAATTCAAATATGGTTACATATCCATAAAAATAAAAATACTAATATATATATATACTGTATGTATATATATATATATACATTGAGTATATATCACAAATACACGTGAGCCACTAAATGTTTCTAATCTCTCAGTGGGGTTCGACCCGCCGACCGTCAGGACGATAGCCGACGCTTTAATCAACTACACCACGGCAGTCTAAAAGACACTCAACCTTCTATCCTATTTATGTTAAGGAGAAGGGAAACCCACTATGCGAATATATTTCAATTCATACCTAGTCGTAGGATCCATTTTCCAGAATACCATACAAGGATTTGAAATATATTCGCCTAGTGGGTTTCCCTTCTCCTTAACATAAATAGGATAGAGGGTTGAGTGTCTTAGACTGCCGTGGTGTAGTTGATTAAAGCGTCGGCTATCGTCCTGACGGTCGGCGGTTCGAACCCCACTGAGAGATTAGAAATATATATATTAAAATACCTCGAAAAAGAACAGTAGAGGAAGATTCCCCGGAGGAGGAGGCGCCCAAGAGACCACCAAGGAAACAGAGGAATGTGAGAACGATAGCAGCGAACCAACGAGGCGCAGGAGTATCCCGGGTCACCCCGGACAAGGCGCGAGAGGTTGCCCCGGAACAGGAACACCCCATCACACCAGATCGGACGCTTGCTCCCACTACCCCCCCCCCCCCCCCCCCCCCCCCGAAGAGAAAGATGAGGTTCAGTGTCCACTTCTAAACGACCTGTTACTCTTCTCCTGTTCACTGTGTACCTTCTTTCTCTACCTGTATTACCAATGTTCCTATCCTGACCCCTGTACATTATTATACTATATATATGCAACATAAGAATAAACAAACTTGTCTTCACCATCGAAGAAATCCATGATCCATGTATTCCTGTAATTTTCTTTACTCCCCACCTCACCATATAGCTCGGGGAGAATAGAGAAGTAGAAGTTAAGGAAAACGCCTATCTTCGCTACCGAAGAAAGCACTGCCAGATGAAACAATTATATGCCTGTATGAAACCCTATTTTATGCAATAAGATGTGAACCTATACCTCAATAGATCTTGAGACACTGTTTTCCCACACACACGACTTTTTTTGACACTCTTCAACTAGTTTTGCTAGTTACACAACCCACACATGCTTCCTTCTAAATAAGAATACCCTGTACCTAATTGTCTCCATGTACAAACAACGCGGGAGGTCTTCCGCACCCGCGCCCCGAGAGAGGGCGCTCCATACGTTTAAATACCTGTGTGTACACCCAGGCCTGCCAACCCGAACCAGGAAGGTTGTATACGTACACACTCCTTTAGACAACACAATGCAGAGGGAAATTTATATATTCTTATACCCAAAATTACTACCAACAAAGATCCGTAGTAAAATCCCTCAGCCACCACGACGAGAAGGAGAGAGAAGGGTAAACGCTGTCTCGCGCGCATCATAGCCCTCACTTGTCCGGTGCGCACGACACACCTTCGATGCACCCGACACCACCAATCCTCCCCGAGAGTCAGAATTTCAGAATTCATTCCCTTTACTCACTATTACTGTTTTCCAGAGTTCTATGGAGTTTATATAGACGACCTATTAATCTATAATTAACCTTTGATAAAGTACCCTACTCTAGGAGCTATAATTGACTTTACTCATCACCCCATCACCAAGTAATATCCTTGTATTGAAGGAGACCTTGACCAGCAGAATAAGTAGGGCTCAAGGACCCCATCTAGGATACCTCCTCATGCCCTTACCATCCTAGAGGTACCGGGGGAGTGCACTCAGTAAATCCCAATACAAGTTCAGGATTTCTGAGGAAAGTTAAGCAATTTTGAGGCTTCAAAAGTTCTGGCATGCCACCTTCTGAAGTCTTAAGATTACCCTCCATTCAGTTGGACTAACGGCCTGCCGAAAGCTCAAATATACTGTCTGTGAGTAAAAACCCTATACTAGGGATCTTTGTTAGCCAGAGGCCTGCCCAGCTAACATAGAGACCCTACTTAGGCGGTTCCTAGCTAGTCTAGTGGGAAAGCGTACGGCCTGCCGGAAACTTTCTTCTTAGACTACAAGTTACCGAAACTGTGGCCTGTCCCAGGAATTCTGTCCTCATCTGGCATGCCAGTGGCACACAGCTACTGAGATAGGAACAACTTTCCTAAAGGGTTAGGAAGAGAGTTACCGGCCTGCCGCTCTCTCTTCTTGATTCTGAGGTTGGGAAGGAGGATACCGGCCTGCCACTCCTGCTTGTCAATCTCACAAAGGAAAGCCCACACCAGCACCATCTCTAAAAGAAGTTGAGGTGTACGGCCTGCCGTCCTCAATATTCTCTAGAGTGGGAAGGAACAAGTGTCCTGATAGAGGAACTCTGTTGATGTCTGGCATGCCAGGGTGAGCATTGTCTCTATTATCGGGCTTCACTTTTCTTAGTAAAAGTGGAGAGACTCCGGCCTGCCGACCTCTCTGTTTTTTACTGAGTCCAAGTGAACACTTGTACGAAAGTGTCCTTGTCGAGGAACTTTGTCGTCGTTCGGCATGCCGAAGTGACATTGGCTCCATAGCGAAGTTACATTTTCTCTAGTGAAGAGTTGAGAGACTCCGGCCTGCCGACCTCTCCATTCTCTACTATTGGAAGTGGACACTACCACTCTGCACAGGTAGTCTCGAGCCTCTGAGACCGCTGTGTTAGAGACAGGGCTTGGCGAGATACCCTCACGGGTACTCTGCAGATACAAGTCCTTGGTGCACTGAGTCTGTGGCATCCCACACGACTGTGTAACTCAAAGGTTTAAACACCGCCCCGGGTCCTCCGAACCTCTCATAAAGATCAGGACAGACAGTAAGGACACTTGAACTAAACGTACTGCGTTCGTCTGATATCGACCACATAAGACTCGATATTTAAGATCCTAGCCCGAGAGTACCTTAACAGGACTTCATCAACGGTTGATATACTGATCAGGACAATCGAGTAGTTTCTCCTACCTCTGAAATACTCGCGTTAGGCCGGTTTGGTGCCCAACTGTAATCCGCCTGACGGTTACTATATGTTACGGAGCCATACTTAAGATCTCAAGCCCAATGAACCCATCTGTAACTACTCCACACAGCCGGCCCACCAAGACGGCCCACGGGGAAGCAGAAGACGAGAGCCAACCACCTCCTGAAGTACTACCAGGAGGGATCACCAGAGAAGTTGCCACGCCGAGATATCAAGAGAAGAAGAGAAAGTGACCAGAAGTAAGAAAAGTGCCGAGTGAGCGAGAAATAAATAGTCCCTCAAAAGTACCATAAAAGTTAATAAATTCCTCTATCTAAGTCCAAATAATCGGAGTAGAGCGAAAAGAATTAGTTTCCCGAGTAGCGTAACGAATATCATGAACACCTAACCCTATAAAAGTGAAAATCCTAATTAGCGACACTTAAGCTGATTTCGAAGGGTTCATCGACTCTGACTAAAAACCCAAGTTTTCTCCAGAAATAAACAGTCTTTCCAAAAGTGCCTTAAACAGTTGAAATCCTCTACCAGCACTAATAATCGGGTTACGAAGTTACGAGTTATATGTACCTACAGTGCGAGTGATCCCGAAGAACAATTAGCCATCAAACAGTGATTCGATTTTGAATTATTTCATTTTTAACCTATTTTTGAGAGGTCAGCAACTCTACCAAAAATCTGTAAGATTATTCGAAAATATTTCAGTCTCTCATCGACTTTACGTTTACTATGAGACACGGCTACCTACCTACTAGGGGCAGTTGACCTTGAACTTGACCCGCACTGACATTCCTGAAGAAAGTGATAGTGTACACCACCGCTCCTTAGAAATACTTCTCTCTCAATAATCTCCCAGTGTTAAAGCTTTCTCGATTAAAAGTGAAGTTGGACAGAATACCTGCTCCTCATCTAGCTCCGCGACTGTGCTAGGAGTTAGTGATACGCTTAAGTACTATTCACTGGTAGTGATTCGTGTTCCATGTTTTCCAGATTATTTCTCATATATAGTGAAGGAGAAATAAAGGTGTATTATTAAACCATATTTTGCGATATAATTATCCTCTGCTTTCTTTTAGTTGTATATACTTATATGAACTTGGAAGTCCCAGTGGAGTAGAACTCACCTGTATCAATTGTTAATCCTGCATAAAATCAGGGCATAATATATATATATATATATATATATATATATATATATATATATATATATATATATATGTTAGTAAAGCCAGGTAATAAATTTTCTTTAATACATACGAGGTTGAAAGAAATGGCAATTTCTGCGTTGGAAATTTTATTATTCAAAGTTTCCAGGTCTCTGATGAGTTTTCGCTGGGTGGCAGGAAGTAGATGAAGGAGATGAGCAAAATTCATGGTGGTACAGGGTTACATAAATGTACATGATGATACAGGATATACGACGCGTTTCACTGGACAACCAGCATTATCAAGTAAGGAAGGAATGATATAAAAGGTAAACAGGAAGGGTATATATAGAGGGTGGAGGATCAGAGGAGGCGGAAAACAGGGGGCAAAAGTCTGCTATTGGTGGAAGCGTAAACTAGGAGAGAGAAAGGGGTTAACCACTTCACGCATGCGCACTGGATGCGGGATGGTGGTCAGTAGGTGGGGTCGAAGCTGATTGGCTGCGTGTCGATGGGCGTGGCCTAAGTTGTGTGGCGCCTGCAGAAGACGAAGCTGAAGGAGGTAGCGCGGGGGGCTGCATCAAGGGCACCGGGGGGCGAGGAGGGGTGTTAGGTCCTGTAGGGTAGTGCCTTTTGGCAGAAGGAAGGATCTGAAGGTCCAGAGTTTGGTTGTTGATGTTGGGATGTAAGGCTTGGATATATAAAGCTTCGGAGCTACTGGAGCTATGTACCAAGGAGGCCCCCTTCCTTTGCCCCCGGGGCAACATGTACAAGCAGATAGACGGTGTGGCGATGGGCAGCCCCCTAGGAGTTCTTTTTGCGAACTTTTTCATGGGTACCATCGAGGAAGAGCTCCTAGCTGCCCAACGACCAGCCGTCTACTGTAGATATGTGGATGACATCTTCGTGCAAATCAAGGACCTCCACGAACTACAGGAACTCCAGCGTCGCTTCATGACCTCCTCCGGACTTAACTTCACCTTTGAAAAATCTAACAATGGACAACTCCCCTTCCTCGACATCCTCGTAGCTCTGAACGACCATGGGTTCAAAACCACCGTCTACATTAAACCTACTAACACAGGACAATGCCTCAACGGCGATAGTGAATGCCCCCGCCGTTATCTTCTATCCTCCATCTCCGCCTATGTTAGGAGAGCCCTCACGCACTGCTCTACCTGGGCCGACACCGACCAGGAACTAGAAAGACTATCCCAAGTTTTAGTAAATAACGGATACTCCAACTCCGACATCTCCAGCACCATCAACCACCATCTTGAAAAATGGTACAACCCAAAGCCCTCCCAACATTGACCCCCCCAATGAAATTAAGATCTTCTACCGCAATTACATGTCCTCTGAACACAAAAATGACGAGGCCGTCTTAAAAGAAATAATCTCCAAGCATGTCCACCCAACCAACCCGGAAAACAAAATCAAATTAATAATTTATTACAAATCCCCCAAGACCTCCAACCTCGTTCTCCGCAACAAACCAGCCTCCACCAAGATAAAGAGCCCGATGACCGACGATCACGTCATTTACCAACATACCTGTAATTATGAGGACTGTGGACCTCATTCCTATATTGGTATGACGCAGACTCGTCTTTCACGTCGGTTAACTCTTCACCTTCAGGCTGGAGCCATCAAAGACCACTATCTCACCCCTAACCTCACATGCAACGAGTTAGAGAAACACACCACCATACTCGATAAAGAAAGTGACCCAAGGAGATTACCTATACTCGAAGCTTTATATATCCAAGCCTTACATCCCAACATCAACAACCAAACTCTGGACCTTCAGATCCTTCCTTCTGCCAAAAGGCACTACCCTACAGGACCTAACACCCCTCCTCGCCCCCCGGTGCCCTTGACGCAGCCCCCCGCGCTACCTCCTTCAGCTTCGTCTTCTGCAGGCGCCACACAACTTAGGCCACGCCCCTCGACACGCAGCCAATCAGCTTCGACCCCACCTACTGACCACCATCCCGCATCCAGTGCGCATGCGTGAAGCGGTTAACCCCTTTCTCTCTCCTAGTTTACGCTTCCACCAATAGCAGACTTTTGCCCCCTGTTTTCCGCCTCCTCTGATCCTCCACCCTCTATATATACCCTTCCTGTTTACCTTTTATATCATTCCTTCCTTACTTGATAATGCTGGTTGTCCAGTGAAACGCGTCGTATATCCTGTATCATCATGTACATTTATGTAACCCTGTACCACCATGAATTTTGCTCATCTCCTTCATCTACTTCCTGCCACCCAGCGAAAACTCATCAGAGACCTGGAAACTTTGAATAATAAAATTTCCAACGCAGAAATTGCCATTTCTTTCAACCTCGTATGTATTAAAGAAAATATATATATATATATATATTCAAATTAAATACAAGGTTGTTATTGAGACTATACCCGAGTTCACTAATGGTGTGTGTGTTGAGCATGACTTCAAAGAAAGAAAGTGTGTGTATGTGTGTGTGTGTGTCTACCGAGGTCTTTTCGGCACCAGGTACTGTCGCTACTCTTTCCCTCGCTCTTAACCATTTCAGTAGCGTCCACATCATTTATCTTATATGTTGGCTACCAGTCGAGTTTATTCAGTTTAGGAAGGATCTCTAGCAATTATAAGGCTTCCAACTATCTCAATCACTCCTTTTAACTATCACAGATCCTTTATAAGCTGCTTAAAAATAAATTATAACTGGCGTCGCTGGTACAGAAAGAAGACTACATTACGAAAGGGAGTTTTGTACACCTATATGACTCCCTCCCTCCCTCCCTCCCTCCCTCCCTCCCTCCCTCCCTCCCTCCCTCCCTCCCTCCCTCCCTCCCTCCCTCCCTCCCTCCCTCCCTCCTGCCCTCCCTCCCTCCCTCCCTCCCTCCCTCCCTCCCTCTCTCCTCCCTCCCTCTTCTCTCTCTCTCTCTCTCTCTCATCATCTACTGTATATATCTTTATCTATATCAAATTAGCCCCTATCTCTCTCTCACACTCACTCTCACTCTCTCTCTCTCTCTCTCACACTGGTTAGTCGAATATATATTGAGGTGGATCCCTTTTGATGAAATGGCGGGAGTTAATTGGGTGTGTGTGTGTGTGTGTGTGTGTGTGTGTGTGTGTGTGTGTGTGTGTGTGTGTGTTTGAGAGAGAGAAAGAGGGAGGGGTGGGTGGGTGTGTGTGTGTGTGTGTGTGTTTGAGAGAGAGAAAGAGGGAGGGAGGGGTGGGTGTGTGTGTGTGTGTGTTTGAGAGAGAGAAAGAGGGAGGGGTGGGTGGGTGGGTGTGTGTGTGTTTGAGAAAGAGGGAGGGGTGGGTGAGTGTGTGTGTGTGCGTTTGAGAGAGAGAGGGAGGGGGCATGTCTGTATTTTTTTTCTCCAACGTCCACATGACTGTAAACGCGGGCATGTAAGTGACTTTGAGCACATGGATTCACATATACACACAGAAAATTATGATGTGATTGGCATAACAGAATCTTGGCTCAATACACAAGATAGAGACTTTTTAGCAGAGTATTCACTTCCCGGTTATGTAATGTTTGAGAACAGCCGAATAAATAAAAATGGAGGTGGCGTTTTATTTTATATCAAAGAAAGTCTTAACCCGACCCTCGTGTCAAAACCTCAAATTGTGAACGTCGACACATCTTTTGTGCTAATAAAGAATAATAAAGGTACAAAAATAATACTTGCGTTAATATACAGACCTCCAGCTCAATCAGTGCAAACTGACCGAGAAATTTATGAACAAATTGCAGATGTAAGTAACTCACAAGATACCGTATTTATTGGCGACTTTAATTTACCTGTGACCAAGTGGGGCGATACTCTTACTTCACACTCCGGACATGACTTGTATACGAACTTGCAAGAGAGTTCGCTTTATCAATTTGTTCAAACACCGACCCGTGGTAATAACGTTCTTGACATTGTACTTGCAACAAAAGAAGAATTGATAGAGAATTTGAATGTTGGTGATGAATTCAGTAACAGCGACCATCGTACGATAACTTTCACTTTAAACTTTACTAGTAACGAACCAAATAGTAGCATCGAAAAAGTCCCTAATTTCAAGAAAGCAAACTTTCATAAACTTAGAGCTATGTTTAAAGAAACTGACTGGAGCTTTTTAATTAACAATAACGACATAAATACATCTTGGAAGTTATTCGAAACCACTTACCTAAAAGCAGTGCAAGACTGCATACCATCGAAAATACGGCGTCCAGGCCATAATAATAAGCCCAAATGGTGGAATAAAGATATTTCAAACTGCCTGCTTGCTAAAAAATTTGCTAATGATAGATTAAAATCCTCACAAAATTGCGAAGAACGGGTGAAATTTGTAGAGCTACGACGCAAAGCCAAAAAGTTAATTAAGCAAAGTAAAAAGACCCTAGAGTTACATATTGCGAATCAAAGTAAAACAAACCCGAAAGAATTCTATAGTTATATCAGAAAGAAAAAAGTATTTACTTCAACTGTTGGACCGTTAGTCGATGAAAATGGAGAATACACCAAAGACGAAGTACAAATGAGTAATGCCCTCAATACCTTCTTTGCATCAGTTTTTACAACAGAAGACCTCAGTGATATCCCTACACCATCGCCGATTCAGATTGATAATTCAGATGTTCTAAGCAATATCACCGTTACAGAGAGAGAAGTATTGAATTGTTTGGATAAACTCAAGGTAAATAAAACGCCTGGACCTGATACAATCTCGCCTAGAGTTCTAAAGGAAGCTAAGGATGAGCTCTCCAAACCACTGACATTACTATTCAATAAATCCTTGCAGTCTGGAACTATGCCTGATCAGTGGAAGATAGCCAACGTAACACCGATATTCAAAAAAGGCAGCAAATCCCTACCCAGTAACTATCGTCCAATTAGCTTAACCTCAGTTGTATATAAAATGCTAGAAACGGTCATACGAGACAGACTCGTAAATCACTAAGAGGAAAATAACATACTTAAAGATACTCAACACGGCTTTCGTAAAAAACGTTCCTGTTTAACAAACCTCTTAGACTTCTTCCACGATATCCTCAACCTCTACGATGAGAGTAAAGCTGTAGATATTATATACCTTGATTTTCAAAAGGCCTTTGACAAAGTTCCCCACAAACGTTTACTGCTAAAACTAAAAGCGCATGGAATACAAGACGGTGTGTTGAAATGGATAGAAAATTGGCTCAGCGACAGAAAGCAAAGAGTAGTCATAAACGGTAAGGCATCTAAATGGACCAATGTAAGTAGCGGGGTATCCCAGGGATTGGTACTAGGACCAATTCTCTTTCTAATTTACATCAACGACATAGATGAGGGTCTCACCTGTACAATCTCAAAATTTGCTGACGATACAAAAATTGCAAATAGCGTACTCTCAAAAGATCAAGTTGACGATATGCAACACAATCTAGATAAATTGTCACATTGGCCCCAAATTTGGCAAATGAGTTTCAATGCGGATAAATGTAAAGTACTACATATCGGATACCTAAATGAGAAAGCAAACTATTCGATGAATGGCACTCAGCTTAAGAATGTAAACAGAGAAACCGATCTGGGAGTAACAATATTGAGTAACCTAAAACCGAGTCAACAATGTTCAGAAGTTGTTAAGAAGGCAAACAAAATAATTGGCTTTATAGGCAGGTCATTTGAGCATAAATCCAAAGACGTTATCCTAACCCTTTACAATTCCTTAGTCCGCCCTCTTCTGGAATACTGCGTTCAATGCTGGTGCCCTTATTACCAAAAAGACATAAACAAGCTAGAACGAGTTCAACGTAGAGTTACCAAAATGATACCTAGCCTAAAGAACAAACCATAAGAAGAGCGTCTTAGAGAATTAAATCTATTTCATTTAACCCAGCGCAGATTAAGAGGTGACTTAATTCAAGTGTTCAAAATCATCAAACGCATCGACAATATGAACTGTAGTAAGTACTTCACCATCGACCAATCTAATTACACGCGGGGAAACGGTTGCAAAATTATTGGTAAATCTTTTAACTCACACGAATCTAAGAATTTCTTCTTCAATCTTGCAAATCAATCCCACCCCTACTCTGTGCAACTCTCCAACCCAAGAGTGAAACGTTACTCTCAAACTTTCTTCTACTCAACAGCTGAGCTCTGGAACTCTCTCCCAGAATCAGTCTTTCCCTCTACCTATGACTTAAATTGCTTCAAACTCCGTGTGTCCAGGCATTTTGGCTCAAACGTCCCTTGATTTTGGCCCTGTCACTCTTTCAACTATGGGGGAGGCACTCGCTATAGGCAGTTATGCTTTTTGCCTCCCTCAATCACATAGAAAAAAAAAAAAAAATAGAGTTGTCAACTTGTGGAACGGGCTTCCCCGAGACGCTATAGACACCGTTGATTCATTTAAACTCCGCCTACACAAATATCTCGCATCAAACCCGCGACTGACTGCGTTTGTAAATGAATAACTTTATTTTATCGTCCCCTCAGTTACTAACCCATATGTCCCCAACTAACTTCCTAGGCCTGCCACGGACATTAGTTCCAGGGCAGTAGTTCCCTTTCCAATGTTCCCTTACCCACTCTAAACCACTGTTTGGACACTTGATCATCAGTGTTTTGGAGGACAAGCAGCCTAGAAGGGTCACTAGACCTGTTGTTGCTTGATTTCCTTTGTACTCCTTTGTACACATACGCAAACACAGACCCCCCCCAATCTCTCTCTCTCTCTCACACAAACACAAACACACACACACAACCCCCCCCCCCCCCCTACACACACACACAAACACAAACACACACACACAACCCCCCCCCCCCCCCCCACACACGCACACACGAACGTATAGACCCAGCCGGCGGAATTCAATTTACTGGAAAAAAAAACAAAAAAAACAAAAAATGGTACCCAGTACATTCACTTCAGGCCGCAATTTATTTTATGCAACTTAAGGGGAGACTTAGTTTTTCTGGACCGTCTTCTCCCTCATGTTTAGCCCCATTAGTTTTACGATTTTATGATATTTGTTTTATATTTTTTGCTTTGTATATTCCAACTACTCCCTCTCGGGCATAGGCTGAGAGCCATTTAGGTGTCGATTTGTTCCTGGCGAGCGGTAGCAAGCCTGAAATTTAGTAGGAAACGGACTTTTTTACCGAAAAATGTATACAATTATCTCAAAAGGATTTTAGAGGTTGATGGATGCCTAGGGAGTAAACTAACAAAACAAAAACATAAATAAAATAATATTTAATACAATAATAATAAATTATTTAATTAATAAATATAAAGATCATCATCAAACTAGATTGCAAAAAATATAATCGCTATTTGGAAATAAATTGGCAATATAAAATTAATTGAATGCTCAAAAGTAGATTGCAGGAAATAAAATAGTTATATGGAAATTGGCAGTATGAAATAAATTGCGTGGGCCAAACAAGATTCCAAAACGTAAATTCGCTAGATGAAAAATAAATTGAAGTCAAAACTAATATTGCCAAAAGTAAAATCGCTATATAGAAATTGAGAACATAAAAGAATGTTCAAAATAGATTGCAAAAAAAATGAAATGGCTTTATGGAGATTGACAAGATACAATATATAGAGTGGAAAGAACAGAGTGTAAAGAATATGGATTGTTGAATGGTGACTCGTTTTTTTTTGTCCCTTTCAATAGTAAGCCTACCCTTTTCCATTTATTATTATCATTATTATTATTATTATTATTATTATTATTATTAGTAGTAGTAGTAGTAGTACTAGTAGTATTTATATATTTACTTATCTATATACTTATCAATGTATATTGGGTAAGGGAATAGAATATTCCCCACGTGCCTCCTGCGTGTCGTAAGAGGCGACTAAAGAGGTTGGGTCGGTGGGCTTTCGACCCACTACCCGTGAAAAATACATAAGAGGCGACTAAAGAGGTTGGGTCGGTGGGCTTTCGACCCACTACCCGTGAAAAATACATTATGCAACGATGAACGAACGAACAGCCTCGGATGTGGACGGACCTAATGTTGACAAATTCCGACCTACAATGGACAACCTAAGGATTGCGACTTGGAATGTAAGAGGTATGAATGATGACACAAAAGAGAGAGAGGTAGTAGAAGTGTTAGTGAATGCCAGGCTGGATGTATGTGGAATGACTGAGACCAAATGGAGGGGTACAGATGTGAGAGAGTAGGAGTGTGGAATGGGTGTGTGTGCTGGAGTGAGTGAGGGAGCAGCAAGAGAAGGTGCGTGTTTGTTTGTAAGTAACAAATGGAAGGAGTGTGTAAGAGACTATGGATCTGTGGGTTCAAGGATTGTGTGAGTGAGAATGAAAGTAGGAATACAAACATGGGTGATTGTGTGTGTGTATGCTCCAACAGAGGATAAAACTGTAAGAGAGAAAGAGGAGTTCTGGGTGAATGTGGAGGCGTGCCTGGATAAGTTTGGCAAGAACGAAAGAATATTTCTAATTGGGGATATGAATGGGAAGGTGGGTGATAGGAAAGTTGATGGAGTGGTGGGAGGGTGGGGGGTACCGTCAGAGGTGAATGGAAATAATAGTGCACTTGTGGACGTATGTGTGGGGAGGAGGCTGTGGATAGCCAACACCTTCCAACACAGAATGATACACAGGTACACATGGAAAGTGGTGTGGAGGAAGGATGAGACATTGGTGTGTTACGATCGGGTCTCGTATAAATCAGTGGCTCTTATACATTGGACTAGACTGGCATAAATGCAACAACGGAAACGCTAGATCCAACCCCTGATATATAATCCCGTCGAACAAAGAACACATATACCCTCCAGAGTTATATCTGCGATAGCGGGGTATCTTAACTCTCAGTATCTATGTGCTTCTACTATAGGCTGATGTTCTCTGAAACAGCCTATTACCTATAACATATGGTTGCTTAGTTATGGTACACAAGGAAAAGATAGTTCTATCTATCTATCTATTGCCTGACGCCGTGATCCCCGAAGGGGTGGCCACGAACGAACCGCCCCCATGCACCTCTGTCCCCAGTCATTCGACGCCCCTCCCCCCAACCAGCACCGCCTTCGTTCATGTAGTTCCTCACTCCAATAGTTAACTTAATTAAATCACAAGAGTGATCTAATGCAAACAGGAAGGTTTACTTAACGTTACTTTAATCAATAATATCTGTCACTCCTTTATGAAAGAAACTGTTGTAAAGTCCTCAAGTACCGAACAAGGAATCTTCTGAATAATGTCGGATGCTACTAAGAAGAACGTATCGGAAATGGAACCACAAAATAGCAGGAGGCAGGACAATGCACGTGTAGGCTAAATACACAAAAAGGCTGGACATATAATGTTATTGGACACAAGAATATTATAAGCGGTGCAACTGTAATAGTGCTCGCCACGAAAAAGTAGTACTCCTATTAACAAAACCGGTCTATGCTGGTTGTGTCTCTCTACAGCAAACCTAGACCTCAAAATGCTGGTGTAAAAATAATGGGTATGCATAAAAGAGTATATGATCTAATCCAGCTAATGTCTACCCGGTTTAATAAAGTCTAGCTGGGATGCGCAAAGGTACAGAATTCTGGTGGAGCAAGGCAGCTCCTAGCGTAGTGTGGACCTTGGGTCTGTGCGGCGTGATTACGTTAATATGAAGGGGTGCTCTCTTGAGGATTCTCGATCACAAGTATCGAGTATCCTCCTGGCGACCCTCAAAAGTAAAAGCAAATAGAGTTAGAACAGTGTTGGGTGGATTAGGCAAGCAGCCCTCACGCACTACACAGTCTAAACTCCAAGGTACACAGACAAATGATCCACCCAGGTAACCCACAGAATCCATAGTGTCGTGTAGCTCAAAAGTAGCCTACACACATTGAAAACACCAACAGCAAGGTACCTGATCCCTAGTCTAGCATTATTTAATCCTGTAGTAACATTAGTGATTGATGGAGACAGTCTGAGCAATCCAATCTCCCAAAAAGACAATGACTATCTTCAACCTTAATCTAGTACATAAGAAATGTGAGATCCAGCATATAATACAGTCTGGCCACCAATGCAAGGTGTGGATGCAGAGAACCAGAGGGGGATTGATATTAATGAAAGGTGAAGAAGTAGTGGAAATGATAGAGGCAGTAGGAGAGAAAGATTCTAAGACAAGAGTGTGGGACAGTTCATGGTAGATGCTTAGAGTATGCTGTCTTGGAAGGATATGACAAGGATATTCCCATGGACCTCCTGGCTGGAGTCCCAGTTCGCAAGAATGGCACGAGGGCGCGCGACAGTCGCCCAGTAAGCAACCGCGTAGTAGGCAGTGTTAGGCAGGAGGCAACGAATCCCGCAAGGCCTATGTAAGGGGGCCAGCCACGCGCCGTACTCACTACCAAGTCACACCACCTTGTCTCTCTCTCTCTCCCTCTCCCGCTCGCCTTCCCATCATTCAACTACTTAACACAATACTTTCAATTGACTAAATAAAATATAAAGGATTGTGACAGACGAAAATAAAGAACAGTTCTGAACTGTTTGAAACACAAGCTTTCTCGAGAAGGAAAGTACACAATGATAGGTAGACTGTAGCTATATTCTCTGCCCTGGCGAGTCCTAGCGAGTAAGCCATGCGGTTCTGGGGGAAGCGGTGAGCGTCACAGGTGGACCGAAAGTCACTGATTGATTATATATATATGTGTGGATGAACGATTGAAGAAATCTGTGCTGGATGCTAGGGTGTATAGGGGTATTGGAGGGGGTCTGTCTGATCATTATGTAGTACCGTAGTAGCTAAAATTAGGATACAAAAGAAGTGGGTGAGGAGAGCTGGAGGGAGGCGAGAGGAAGGTGGCATGGCGAGGAGGGTGGAGAGGTTGCAGGAGGAGGAGATCGGGGAAGAGTTCAGGAGAGAAGTAGAAAGGCGACTAGGTAGGTTTGACCTGGAGGGTATGGAGGAAGTGGAGGAGGTGAGCAAAGTGTTCAAGGAAGAGATCTATGCAGCATGTGAGGAGGTGTGTGGAGTAAGGAGAAAAGGGAGGGGAGTGAAGGGTACAGCATGGAGGACGGAAGAGGTAAAAGACAAGAAGAAAGTGTATAAAGTGGGGTTCGGTAGTAGAGGGAATGAAGATTTGGAGAGACAGAAAAGAGTGAGGTACTTGGAGAGAAAGAGAGTGGTGAAGAGAGTAGTGAAGGAAAGTAAGAGAAGAGTAGATGAGGAATTTGGAAGGAATCTGAGTGTAAAATGGAGGGAGAGTAAGAAACTGTTCTGGAAAGAAGTCAAGAAAGTTAGGGAAGGTAGCAAGGGAAATAGTAAGGGTGTGAAAGATAAGAATGGGCAAGTGCTAGCTGAGAAGCAAGAGAGAGTTGAAAGATGGAGGGAGTACTTCAACAAATTGCTGAATGTAAGGAATGAAGCACCAGTAAACATAGTTGGATGGGGTATGGGAGGGAGAAGAAGAGAAGTAGTGGAGGAGGAGGTGGGGATCAGGAGGTCAGATGTGTGTGAAGCCATGAAAAGAGTGAAGATGGGGAAAGCATCAGGAATAGATGGAGTGTGTGGGGAAAGGCTGAGGTATTTTGGTGAGATAGTGATCGAATGGGTATGGAAAATGTGTAAACTAGAAGGGAGAAGGGGAGTGCACCTGGTGACTGGAAGACAGGCATAATACTCCCCCTATATAAGGGTAAAGGGGAAAGAGGAGTGTGTGGTAACCAGCGAAAAATATTATGTCTTCTAAGCGTAGTAGGGAAGGTGTACAGTAGGGTAGTGATTGAGAGAGAGAGAGCGAGAACACCGAAATGGATAGGCGACGAGCAGGGAGGTTTTAGGAAGGGGAGAGGATGTGTAGATCATATTTTTACCCTGAATTGTGTTGTGAAGAAATATCTGGAGAAGCAACAAAAGCTGTATGTTGCCTTTATGGACTTGGAGAAGGCCTATGACAGAGTGGATAGAGAAGGTTTGTGGAAAGTACTTAGAATATACGGAGTAGATGGCAAGTTGCTGAAAGCAGTGAAGAGCATGTATGAGAGTGCAAAGGCGACAGTATGTGTGGAGAATGAGCAGAGCGAGTTCTTTGACCTGAGTGTTGGGTTGAAACACGGATGTGTGATGTCCCCGTGGTTGTTTACTATATACATGGATGGAGTCATGAAAGAAATACAAGGAAGAGCAGTGGATGTTGGTGTATCGCTGATAAGGGAGGGAAACGAGTGGAAGCTAGCTGTACTGCTGTTTGCTGATGATACAGTTCTGATAAGCGATAGTGAATGGGAGTTGCAAGGTCTGAACGTACAGGCTCTCAGCCTATGCCCTGGGAGTAGTTGGAATATAGAAGAAAAACGAAAAAAAAATTGCCAAACTAATGGAGCATACGTCTTAAAATCTCATACCTAATGGGGCTAAACATGAGAGAGAAGGGACTCCATAAAAAGCAACTACCTCCCCCTTAAGTATAACATAACATAATCTCTCCACATTTCTTTGACAAAATTAAGACCTTTCGTGCCATTTAGGTGTCGATCTTTTCCTGGCGAACGATAGCGCCTGTAATTCTAGGAGGAACCGCCCTTCGGCCGGGACATTTCTCTACCAAAAAATTTACACATTTATCTTGAAGGGGGGTCTTGGGGGTGTTGCTTAAGCTTGATGGAGGTCTAGCTCAGAAACTATAAATATATACCGGTATATAAAAATAGGCCAAAAAATAACCACTAACCCCTTAACCCTTTCACGCTTTTATGACGCAGAGGTTGCCAGATTAGCAAACATAAATAGAGTTCTCTCACTCTTATAATTACCTCTCCAAAATTAGTTTTCTGCCCACAGCTAACTCAAAGACAACTGCAGAGGTTGAAGTAAGTAAACTAAAGGTTTCTAAATACCCCTGATGGTAACAAAGGCTTTAAGGTATCCCCAATAGGCTCAAAATCGCGTCATATGCGTGAAAGGATTAAACTCAAATTAAAGATCAGGAAGATAGTGAGGTATGGATTCCTGGTTACAACCTACATAGGGCGGACAGAACGCATAGATCACATGGAGGTGTAGCCTTGTACATACATGACTCACTGATATGTACTGAATTCCTAAATAACAGTAATGAAGTGGTGGAAATACTTGTAGTTAAAATAGAATCCCTAAATTTAGCAGTTATTGTTACATACAGGCCTCCAGACTCATCCAGAGAAGAATTCAAAACCCAGCTCAACAAAATAAAATCAGAAGTGGAAACCCTGGGGAACCCAACACCAAATATTATATGGCTAGGAGACTTTAACCTACCAAACATTAAATGGAGACAACTAGAAAACCAGTTAGTGGCAAATAACACCGGAGAAGCAAATACTAATACGAGAGAGCTTTTTGAACTTTGTGATTTTTTTAGTCTTACCCAACATATTGCTGAACCCACACGGGAAAACAATATCTTAGACCTGGTCTTCACTAACAACGACTCTCTAGTACACAGCATTAACATATCGGACACAACATACTCAGATCATAAATTAATTGAGATCAAAACAACCTTAGAAAGTGTACAGACAACCTCTGAATCGAGAACAAAAAACGGCCCCTTCAGTAAATTTAACTTCAATAACAAAAACATTAGGTGGGAAGAGGTAAATCAAGAAATGGAGGAAATAGACTGGGAAGATTTAATGGATAACCTGACACCAGCAGAATGTCTAGTCTTAATAATAGAAACCATGACCCAAATCTGTAGCCACCATATACCTGCAAGACAAACAAAACGAAGAAGCAAACAAGATCGGGAAAGGAGGAGGCTGTACCGAAGAAGAAAATTACTCACACAAAGACGCACACATCAAAATCTACAGGATAGGCAAAAGGTCGAAATAGATAGAGAAATTGTGGAAATTGAACAAAGGCTAAGAATATCATATGAACTACAACATATGGAAGAGGAGAGGAAAGCTATTGCAGGTATAAAGGAAAATTCCAAATACTTCTTTTCATACGCCAAACAAAAGGCTAAACCAACATCAAACATCGGCCCACTGAGCAAAGGGGACGGCTCTTTCACAGGGGACAAAAAGGAAATGAGCGAACTCTTAAGCAGGCAGTATGAAATGGCATTCAGTGAGCCTGATGAAACAAAAGTCATCAGAGACCAAAATATATTTTTCATGGAAACCTCCCACACGGAAACCCCTCAGATGCTGGATATTGATTTCGGTCCAAAAGACATAGAAGAGGCCATTTCCAACATGCCATCCCACTCGGCACCAGGCCCGGACTCATGGAATTCGATCCTAATGAAAAAATGTAAGGAAAACCTCTCAAAACCCCTGGCTATAATGTGGAGAAGGAGTCTAGACACTGGTGACATACCAGATAGCTTGAAAAACGCAATAATTGCCCCACTGCATAAAGGAGGGAGTAAAGCACAACCAAAAAACTACCGCCCGGTAGCTCTAACCTCTCACATCATTAAAGTTTTCGAGCGAGTCCTGCGAAGCAAAATTTCAACATTCATGGAGACAAAATTATGAACTACACAACACCGGTCAACATGGGTTCAGAGCGGGAAGATCATGTCTCTCACAACTTTTGGAACACTATGACAAAATTCTTAAAGCGCTAGAAGAAAAGAAAAACGTGGATGTCATTTACACCGATTTTGCTAAGGCATTTGATAAATGTGACCATGGTATAATAGCCCACAAACTGAAAGCAAAAGGTATAACTGGGAAAATCGGACGGTGGATATACAATTTCCTCGTAAACCGAAAACAATCGGTAGCAGTAAACCAAGTCACTTCTGAGCCTTCGGATGTCAAAAGCTCAGTGCCCCAAGGAACAGTGCTAGCGCCCCTTCTGTTCCTCATACTAATTTGCGACATAGATACCAACACCAGACACAGTACGGTGTCATCTTTTGCTGATGACACAAAATTAAGCAAGATAGTAAACACACAAGAGGACACGGGCCGACTGCAGGAAGACATGAATGTAGTGTTCCAGTGGACCAGGGAAAACAACATGCAATTCAATGAGGAAAAATTCCAATTAATACGGTACGAGATAATAATGGTGTTAAAGAAATTACAAATTACTTAATAGAATCTAACCACATAATAGAACGGAAAGACAGTGTGAAAGACCTTGGGGTATTAATGTCTGAAAATATGGGTTTCAAAGTACATAACCAGGTCAAAGTGGCGGCTGCGAAACGTCTAACGGGTTGGATTCTGCGTACTTTTAAAACACGCGGTGAATTGCCTATGATAACGCTCTTCAAATCTCTAGTGCTACCGCGGCTTGAATACTGTAGCGTATTAACATCCCCATACAAAGCAGGTGAAATAAATGACGTAGAGAGTGTACAAAGAAATTTCACTTCGCATATAAGTTCGATAAAACATCTACACTATTGGGAGCGTTTAAGAGCACTGAATCTGTACTCACTGGAACGTAGAAGAGAACGTTACCTAATAATATACACGTGGAAAATCGCAGAGGGTTTAGTACCAAACCTACATACTCCGATAGTCATGAAATTCAGTGATAGGAGAGGCTGGGAATGCGAAATCCCCCGGATGAATAACAGGGGTGCTATGGGCTCTCTGCGAGAGGGCTGGTTATCACACAGAGGCCCACGTCTCTTCAACAAACTCCCACGGCGAGTAAGAGACATGAGGGACATCTCGTTAGACAACTTCAAGAGAGCCCTAGATGTCGAACTACAAAAAGTGCCAGACGAGCCCATCCTCGCAAGGGAGCGAGCTGTCGCTTCAAACAGTCTACTGCACCAAATCACCACCCATAACGAGGGGCGTCGCACTCCTTGGTGCCGCTAGAAGAGCGGCGAACACATCCAAAGGTATCCAAAGGTAAGTGAGATAGTTTAAAGGTAATCTATTGCTGGAGGCCTTTTTGAGACTGAATAAAATTGTCTAGAAGTAGCCAGAATAATGTTAAAAAGGACGTCGCCGGTACAGAAGGGGTAAAGGGGACAGTGGCTATTTTGGGGGGACTATTTATTTATATATTCATATATCTTTTTAGTTTCCTCCCTGGACCTCCATCATACTTGAAAAAAACATCCATTAGATCCCCCTTCGAGATTAATTTGAAAACAAAAATTGGTAGAAAAATATCACGGCCGAAGCCCGGTTACTCTTCAATTACAGGCTCGCTATCGCTCGCCAGGAAAAAGATTGTCTCCTAAAGGGCACGTAAGGTCTTAAAATTTACAAAGAAATGGTGTGAAAGGTCTTAAAATCGACAAACGAATGGGGAAAACGTCTTTAAATCTCAAAACTAATGGGGATAAGCACGAGGAAGAAAGGGGACCAGAAAAACAGCCCATCTCCCCTTAAAATCCCGAGTGATGGTGTTTGATGATGTAACTCTTGTTGTTGTGTTTTTTTACTGAATAATTGAAGGATTTGGCCTTGTATTTCATGTTGGAGTGAGTTTGTGTTTTGTTTGTAAAGCTTGTAAACATAGGTAGCTGGGTAGGTTGGTAGGTAGGTGGGTGGGTAGGTTAGTAGGTAAAGAAATAGATAGAGATAGATAGGTTGGTTGGTAGGTAGGTTGGTTGGTAGGTGGGTAGGTTGGTAGGTAGGTGGGTGGGTAGGTTAGTAGGTAAAGAAATAGATAGAGAGATAGATAGGTTGGTTGGTAGGTAGGTTGGTTGGTAGGTAGGTTGGTAGGTAGGTGGGTGGGTAGGTTAGTAGGTAAAGAAATAGATAGAGAGATAGATAGGTTGGTTGGTAGGTAGGTTGGTTGGTAGGTGGGTAGGTTGGTAGGTGGGTGGGTAGGTTAGTAGGTAAAGAAATAGATAGAGAGATAGATAGAGAGATAGATAGGTGGGTTGGTAGGTAGGTTGGTTGGTTGGTAGGTAGATATATAGGTAGGTATTTAGGTGGGTTGGTAGGTAGGTAGATAGATAGGCTCTCACATATATATATATATATATATATAAATATATATATATATATATATATATATATATATAGAGAGAGAGAGAGAGAACGATAGATAGAGAGAGCCTGATGGAAACCCAATAAAATATAGAAATATTCGGCAATCGATACACATTCAGCCAACCTAGTGACCCGTGCTCTGAGTTGTATAATATATAACATGTCTAAATTCAAACGTACGAATAATTTATGTATGCGAGTGTGGATAAATTACGTATATATGTTTATTGACCTATCTACCGTATAATTTTATATCTATCTATCTATCTATCTATCTATCTATATTTATATGTATATCTATATTTACTGTATATATGTGTCTGTATACTTATAAATCTGTCTCTATCTGCCTATATATGTTTTTTTTCCTATGTGTATGAAGGAGACAAAAGGCAGGTTGCCTGTAACGAGTGTCTCCATCAAAGCAAAAAGAGTGACAAGAGCAAAATTCAAGGGACGTTGGGGTAAAAATACCTGGGCACATAAAGTATAAAGCAGTTTAAGTCATAGGATGAAGGAAAGATGGAGTGAGGGAGAGAGTTCCAGAGTTCACTTGTTGAGTAGAAGAAAGACCGAGATATTTTTTTTAGATTCTTGATTTGGAGAGCTAGACAGAATAGGAGTGGGATTGTGTTGAAAGGCGGGTCCCTCCCACTAGGCATAAGGGAGAGCTCTGAATAAAATGAATTCCGAACATATGTATATACTTGTAATTATATGCGTGTTCTGTAGTGCACGTCGGAATACAGGAATACAGTTGGTGTGTTATTGTTCCGAGAATAATAAGACAAATACAAAAAATAATACAAATATACCAACAATAATAATACACATTAAATAATAATATATATATATATATATATATATATATATATATATATATATATATATATTATATATATATATACTGTATATACAGTATATATAATATTTATTATTTTATTTTTTATTTTAGTTTTTATTTATTTTACTTGTTTTTATGATCTCCCCCAAAAGAGCACCCATAGAGCTGGTCCGAACGATTAGATCAACAGAAGAAGAAGAAAATAAGCGATAATTATATCAAACATATAAGAGGAAACGGTAAAATACGGCAGAGGCAACACAATTAGATAGATAAACGGTAAAATACGGCAGAGGCAACACAATTAGATAGATAAACGGTAAAATACGGCAGAGGCAACACAATTAGCTAGATAAACGGTAACATACGGCAGAGGCAACACAATTAGATAGATAAACGGTAAAATACGGCAGAGGCAACACAATTAGATAGATAAACGGTAAAATACGGCAGAGGCAACACAATTAGCTAGATAAACGGTAAAATACGGCAGAGGCAACACAATTAGATAGATAAACGGTAAAATACGGCAGAGGCAACACAATTAGATAGATAAACGGTAAAATACGGCAGAGGCAACACCATTAGCTAGATAAACGGTAAAATACAGCAGATGCAACACAATTAGCTTGATAAACGGTAAAATACGGCAGAGGCAACACAATTAGATAGATAAACGGTAAAATACGGCAGAGGCAACACAATTAGATAATTAAACGGTAAAATACGGCAGAGGCAACACAATTAGCTAGATAAACGGTAAAATACGGCAGAGGCAACACAATTAGATAGACAAACGGTAAAATACGGCAGAGGCAACACAATTAGATAGATAAACGGTAAAATACGGCAGAGGCAACACAATTAGATAGATAAACGGTAAAATACGGCAGAGGCAACACAATTAGATAGATAAACGGTAAAATACGGCAGAGGCAACACAATTAGATAGATAAACGGTAAAATACGGCAGAGGCAACACAATTATCTAGATAAAAGGTAAAATACGGCAGAGGCAACACAATTAGATAGACAAACGGTAAAATACGGCAGAGGCAACACAATTAGATAGATAAACGGTAAAATACGGCAGAGGCAACACAATTAGATAGATAAACGGTAAAATACGGCAGAGGCAACACAATTAGATAGATAAACGGTAAAATACGGCAGAGGCAACACAATTAGATAGATAAACGGTAAAATACGGCAGAGGCAACACAATTATCTAGATAAAAGGTAAAATACGGCAGAGGCAACACAATTAGATAGATAAACGGTAACATACGGCAGAGGCAACACAATTAGATAGATAAACGGTAAAATACGGCAGAGGCAACACAATTAGATAGATAAAGATAGATAGACAGCTAGGCAACACAATGAGGTGGAGAATAGATAGCAAAACAGAAATTCAGACCTAAACATATATATAACAATAATATAAATACACAATTAATACATTAACAATAATAATAATAAAGTAATAGGGTTGTATTATTTACCTGGCGTGGTTCATCATGGTGTATTGCTTCCTCTATAGCCACCTGCAAGATAACAAATAAGAAAGGTTAATTATCAGGGTAATTTGGTTAATAATTAGAGTTAAGTCAATATTTATCTATCTATAATTACAGTTAAGTAAATATCTATCTATCTATCTATCTTTGCTTCCTCTATAGCCACCTGCAAGATAACAAATAAGAAAGGTTAATTATCAGGGTAATTTGGTTAATAATTAGAGTTAAGTCAATATTTATCTATCTATAATTACAGATAAGTAAATATCTATTTATCTATCTATCTTTGCTTCCTCTATAGCCACCTGCAAGATAACAAATAAGAAAGGTTAATTATCAGGTAGTGATCAGGGTAATTTGGTTAATAATTAGAGTTAAGTCAATATTTATCTATCTATAATTACAGATAAGTAAATATCTATCTATCTATCTATCTTTGCTTCCTCTATAGCCACCTGCAAGATAACAAATAAGAAAGGTTAATTATCAGGGTAATTTGGTTAATAATTAGAGTTAAGTCAATATTTATCTATCTATAATTACAGTTAAGTAAATATCTATCTATCTATCTATCTATCTATATTTGCTTCCTCTATAGCCACCTACAAGATAAACATAATCAAGGTTAATCATCAGGTAGTGATCAGTGCTAGTAATCATAGTTAGTTAAGGGGGTCACATGCTTTTTTATTTCTCTGTCTTCTATCCATATGGCCCCATTCAGCCTACTGTTTTAAGACGTTTATCCCCATCCAGGTGTCGATTTATACCTGGCGAGCGATAGCGAGTTACCATATTTTCGATAATGAGTTAGACAGTTGGCTACATTTGTAGATAGAAAAATTTCTCCGGCAAAGCCGGATTTCTCCATAAAATGCTAGCTCGCTGTCGCTCGCCAGGAGGAAATCGACACCTGGATGGGGATAAACGTCTTAAAACATTAGGCTGAATGGGGCCGAATGGACACAACCAAGATAAAAAAAAAAACAGGTGACCCCCTTTAATCAGATAGTAATACAGGTAATTGGTAAATATTCAGAGTTAATAATATGTAATTGTCTTAAGGGGAGGTATACATCGCTTCTCAGGTGTCTCGCTTCCTCTATATAATAATTGTCTTAAGGGGAGGTATACATCGCTTCTCAGGTGTCTCGCTTCCTCTATATAATAATTGTCTTAAGGGGAGGTATACATCGCTTCTCAGGTGTCTCGCTTCCTCTATATAATAATTGTCTTAAGGGGAGGTATACATCGCTTCTCAGGTGTCTCGCTTCCTCTATATAATAATTGTCTTAAGGGGAGGTATACATCGCTTCTCAGGTGTCTCGCTTCCTCTATATAATATGTAATTGTCTTAAGGGGAGGTATACATCGCTTCTCAGGTGTCTCGCTTCCTCTATATAAAATGTAATTGTCTTAAGGGGAGGTATACATCGCTTCTCAGGTGTCTCGCTTCCTCTATATAATAAAGCAAGGTTAGTCAGCAGGTAATAATCATGGTACTGGTAATTGGTTAAAGGGGGTCGGTCACCTGTTGTTGTTCTCTTTCCCTGCTTATCTCTCTATCTCTCCCTCTCTCTTTGGCTTGTATCCATTCGGCCCCATAAGCCTACTGTTTTAAGAAGTTTATCCCCATCCAGGGGTCAATTTCTTCCTGGCGAGCGATAGCGAGCCAGCATTATATGGAGAAATCCGGCTTCGCCGGAGAGATTTTTCTATAAAAAAATGTACAAATTTAGTTTGCTGTCAAAACAAAAAATATACCGGTATATATGCTGGCTCGCTACCGCTCGCCGTGAACATATTGACACCTGGATGGGAGTAAACGTCTTAAAACAGTTGGCCGAATGGATATAAGCCAGAGATAGAGAGAAAATCAGGGAAAGAGAAAAAAAACAGGTGACCCCCTTTAACCAATTACCAACAGTAGGCTTATGGGGCCGAATGGATACAAGCCAAAGAGAGAGGGAGAGAAAGATAAAAAAAGCGAGGTGGGCTCCCTTAATAATCAGGGTTCATTCCTATTCATTCACCAACCCACCTATTGGCCACTGGCGAGTTTCAGGCTATAAGGAAGTTGGAGCCGTGAACATCGATATTAAACAGAAATGCAATAATAATGTACGTTTCTGATGGATTAAGGGGAGATCTCCACTTCAGGGATTTTTTTCTTGACCCCTTTCTCCCTCATTGCTTTTGATATTATAAAACGTTTGCCCCATTAGTTTAGCGATTTTAAGAACTTTCACCCCATATTAAGACCTTTCGTGCCGTTCAGGTGTCAATTTTATCCTGGCGAGCGATAGCGAGCCTGTAATTTAAGAGGAACCGGCCTTCGGCCGGGAAATTTTTCTACCGAAAAATGTACAAATTTATCTTGAAAGGGACTCAAGAGGGTGTAATTTTAAGCTTGATGGAGGTCTAGGGAACAAACTAAATACCTCCCCTTAATGGTATGTTGAATTGGGTTTTATGTATTTATAAATGTACTACGACCGTATTTTAGCTATAAAGTATGTTAAATATCGTTGTCTACGGCTCCAACTTCCTCATAGAACGAAACCCGCAAGTCACCAATTGACCACTTGCGAGTTTCGTTCTACAAGGAAGTTGGAGCTGTAGATATTGATATTCAGCAGAGTTACCTGTTAAAATACGGTCGTAGTGCATTTATAAATACATCCAACCCAATCCAACACACTCCTTAGCCATCAGAAACCTACACTATTATTGCATTTCTATTTACTATCGATCTTCACGGCTCCAACTTCTTTATAGCCTGAGACTCGCAAGTGGTCAATTATCCACAAGTAACCGTATACAAAGAAATACAAAGGATGACAAGCAACAACAGCCCTAATGGTTCTTACTAGTTTGTTTTGAACTTTGTGATTTTACACGCGGGGAAACGGTTGCAAAATTATTGGTAAATCGTTTAACTCACACGAATCTAAGAATTTCTTCTTCAATCGAGTTGTCAACTTGTGGAATGGGCTTCCCCGAGACGAGACGTTATAGACTGCAGAACCTAGACAAATATCTCGCATCAAACCCGCGACTGACTGCGTTTGTAAATGAATAACTTTATTTTATCCTCCCCTCAGTTACTAACCCAAATGTCCCCTACTAACTTCCTAGTCCTGCCACGGACATTAGTTCCAGGGCAGTAGTTCCCTCTCCAATGTTCCCTTTATTATTCCACAAGAATAATAAAGGTACAAAAATAATACTTGCGTTAATATACAGACCTCCAGCTCAATCAGTGCAAACTGACCGAGAAATTTACGAACAAATTGCAGATGTAAGTAACTCACAAGATACCGTAATTTTTGGCGACTTTAATTTACCTGTGACCAAGTGGGGCGATACTCTTACTTCACACTCCGGACATGACTTGTATACGAACTTGCAAGAGAGTTCGCTTTATCAATTTGTTCGAATGCCGACCCGTGGTAATAACGTTCTTGACATTGTACTTGCAACAAAAGAAGAATTGATAGAGAATTTGAATGTTGGTGATGAATTCAGTAACAGCGACCATCGTACGATAACTTTCACTTTAAAGTTTACTAGTAACGAACCAAATAGTAGCATCGAAAAAGTCCCTAATTTCAAGAAAGCAAACTTCCATAAACTTAGAGCTATGTTTAAAGAAACTGACTGGAGCTTTTTAATTAACAATAACGACATAAATACATCTTGGAAGTTATTCGAAACCACTTACCTAAAAGCAGTGCAAGACTGCATACCATCGAAAATACGGCGTCCAGGCCATAATAATAAGCCCAAATGGTGGAATAAAGATATTTCAAACTGCCTGCTTGCTAAAAAATGTGCTAATGATAGATTAAAATCCTCACAAAATGACGAAGAACGGGTGAAATTTGTAGAGCTACGACGCAAAGCCAAAAAGTTAATTAAGCAAAGTAAAAAGACCTTAGAGTTACATATTGCGAATCAAAGTAAAACAAACCCGAAAGAATTCTATAGTTATATCAGAAAGAAAAAAGTAGTTACTTCAACTGTTGGACCGTTAGTCGATGAAAAAGGAGAATACACCAAAGACGAAGTACAAATGAGTAATGCCCTCAATACCTTCTTTGCATCAGTTTTTACAACAGAAGACCTCAGTGATATCCCTACACCATCGCCGATTCAGATTGATAATTCAGATGTTCTAAGCAATATCACCGTTACAGAGAGAGAAGTATTGAATTGTTTAGATAAACTCAAGGTAAATAAAACGCCAGGACCTGATACAATCTCGCCTAGAGTTCTAAAGGAAGCTAAGAATGAGCTCTCCAAACCACTGACATTACTATTCAATAAATCCTTGCAGTCTGGAACTATGCCTGATCAGTGGAAGCTAGCCAACGTAACACCGATATTCAAAAAAGGCAGCAAATCCCTACCCAGTAACTATCGTCCAATTAGCTTAACCTCAGTTGTATGTAAAATGCTAGAAACGGTCATACGAGACAGACTCGTAAATCACTTGGAGGAAAATAACATACTTAAAGATACTCAACACGGCTTTCGTAAAAAACGTTCCTGTTTAACAAACCTCTTAGACTTCTTCCACGATATCCTCAACCTCTACGATGAGAGTAAAGCTGTAGATATTATATACCTTGATTTTCAAAAGGCCTTTGACAAAGTTCCCCACAAACGTTTACTGCTAAAACTAAAAGCGCATGGAATACAAGACGGTGTGTTGAAATGGATAGAAAATTGGCTCAGCAACAGAAAGCAAAGGGTAGTCATAAACGGTAAGGCATCTAAATGGACCAATGTAAGTAGCGGGGTACCCCAGGGATCGGTACTAGGACCAATTCTCTTTCTAATTTACATCAACGACATAGATGAGGGTCTCACCTGCACAATCTCAAAATTTGCTGACGATACAAAAATTGCAAATAGCGTACTCTCAAAAGAACAAGTTGACGATATGCAATACAATCTAGATAAATTGTCATGTTGGGCCCAAATTTGGCAAATGAGTTTCAATGCGGATAAATGTAAAGTACTACATGTCGGATACCTAAATGAGAAAGCAAACTATTCGATGAATGGCACTCAGCTTAAGAATGTAAACAGAGAAACTGATCTGGGAGTAACAATATCGAGTAACCTAAAACCGAGTCAACAATGTTCAGAAGTTGTTAAGAAGGCAAACAAAATAATTGGCTTTATAGGCAGGTCATTTGAGCATAAATCCAAAGAAGTTATCCTAACCCTTTACAATTCCTTAGTCCGCCCTCTTCTGGAATACTGCGTTCAATCCTGGTGCCCTTATTACCAAAAAGATATAAACAAGCTAGAACGAGTTCAACGTAGAGTTACCAAAATGATACCTAGCCTAAAGAACAAACCATACGAAGAGCGTCTTAGAGAATTAAATCTATTTCCTTTAACCCAGCGCAGATTAAGAGGCGACTTAATTCAAGTGTTCAAAATCATCAAAGGCATCGACAATATGAACTGTAGTAAGTACTTCACTATCGACCAATCTAATTACACGCGGGGAAACGGTTGCAAAATTATTGGTAAATCTTTTAACTCGCACGAATCTAAGAATTTCTTCTTCAATCGAGTTGTCAACTTGTGGAATGGGCTTCCCCGAGACGTTATAGACTGCAGCACCGTTGATTCATTTAAATTCCGCCTAGACAAATATCTCGCATCAAACCCGCGACTGACTGCGTTTGTAAATGAATAACTTTATCCTCCCCTCAGTTACTAACCCATATGTCCCCTACTAACTTCCTAGTCCTGCCACGTTAGTGGCAGGGCAGTAGTTCCCTTTCCAATGTTCCCTTACCCACTCTAAACCACTGTTTGGACACTTGATCCTCAGTGTTTTGGAGGACAAGCAACCTAGAAGGGTCACTAGATCTGTTGTTGCTTGATTTCCTTTGTACTCCTTTGTACTCCTTTGTACCCACTCTAAACCACTGTTTGGACACTTGATCCTCAGTGTTTTGGAGGACAAGCAGCCTAGAAGGGTCATTAGATCTGTTGTTGCTTGATTTCCTTTGTACTCCTTTGTACTAGGCTACTTGTAAACAAAGCCACAGCCGTCAACTGAAGGACTTTAGCTCCAGAAAGACTGTGGTTCTTTTATCATTATTGTTTTTAGTTTCCTTCCTAGACCTTCATCAAGTTATAAAGAAACACTCCCTAAGACCCTCCTTCCAGATAAATTTGTACATTTTTCGATAGAAAAATGTCCCGGCCAAAGGCCGTTCCTCTTAAACTACAAGCTCGCTATCGCTCGCCAGGAAAACATCGACAGCTATATGATACGAAAAATCTTAATATTGAAACAAATGGGGCGAAAAGTGTTAACATTGCCAAGAAGAATCAGTCTTTCCCTCTTCCTATGACTTAAATTGTTTCAAACTCCGTGTGTCCAGGCATTTCGGCTCGAACGTCCCTTGATTTTGGCCCTGTCACTCTTTCAACTCTGGGGGAGGCACTCGCTACAGACAGTTCTGAATTTGGTCTCACTCACATAGACAAAAAAAAAAAAAAAAAAAAAAAAAACATGACGCCTTCTTACCTTTGATTCTGGGTATAATTAACACTATCTGGTGCAACATCTCGGGGGTTATTATGGTATTTGGTTTAATTATTATTGAGGGTTGTAATTGTTTTAGACATTTTCGAACAATGTGTTTTTAGTTAACCCTTAGACTTGGAAATACACCTCTCCAAACCCCCTTCAAACTAAAAAACGCCTCTCCAAACCCCCTTCAAACTAAAAAAACGTTCCCCAGACCCCCTTCAAGCTAAATATGTAATTTTTTCGGTAGAAAAATATACCGGCCAAAGGCCGATTTCTCCCAAATTGCAGGCTCGCTATCGCCCGCCCAGGAAGAATCGACACCTTATTGGGTTGAAGCATCATATAATCGCCAACCTAATGAGGTGAAACGTCTTAAAATATCCAAGGTAATGGAGTAAATCAGGGAGGATCCAAATTGGCCCGCCCTGCACCTAATAGGGTTAAGGGTTTAATTTTTGGTCTATTATTTCATAAATTCATTATTTTTCCAGTTTCCTCCCCTTCTAGATAAATTTGTACATTTTTCGGTCGAAGGCTGGTTCTTCCAACATTACAGGCTCACTATCGTTCGCCAGGGTAAAAATCGACACCTAAATAACACGAAAAGTCTTCACATTGACAAAGAAATGGGGCGAAAGGTCTTCAATTAGACAAACTAATGAGGCTAAGCATCTTTAAATCTGAAAACTAATGGGGCTAAACATCTTTAAATCTGAAAACTAATGAGGCTAAACATGAGGAAGAAGGGGGCCCAGAATAACAGCCCATCTCCCCTTAAACGATTTGATGTAGTTTAAGAAGGACCTGTGTTATTCAGAGGGTTTATTGAGACAGTATTTACCTCTTTGAGTCCTAGAGGTAGATTAGCTAAGGAAAATCGTCTAATGGTAACAGTTTAAGAAGGACCTGTGTTATTCAGAGGGTTTATTGAGACCGTATTTACTTCTTTGAGTCCTAGAGGTAGATTAGCTAAGGAAAATCGTCTAATGGTAACAGTTTAAGAAGGACCTGTGTTATTCAGAGGGTTTATTGAGACCGTATTTACTTCTTTGAGTCCTAGAGGTAGATTAGCTAAGGAAAATCGTCTAATGGTAACAGTTTAAGAAGGACCTGTGTTATTCAGAGGGTTTATTGAGACCGTATTTACCTCTTTGAGTCCTAGAGGTAGATTAGCTAAGGAAAATCGTCTAATGGTAACAGTTTAAGAAGGACCTGTGTTATTCAGAGGGTTTATTGAGACCGTATTAACCTCTTTGAGTCCTAGAATTAGATTAGCTAAGGAAAATCGTCTAATGGTAACAGTTTAAGAAGGACCTGTGTTATTCAGAGGGTTTATTGAGACCGTATTTACCTCTTTGAGTCCTAGAGGTAGATTAGCTAAGGAAAATCGTCTAATGGTAACAGTTTAAGAAGGACCTGTGTTATTCAGAGGGTTTATTGAGACCGTATTTACCTCTTTGAGTCCTAGAGGTAGATTAGCTAAGGAAAATCGTCTAATGGTAACAGTTTAAGAAGGACCTGTGTTATTCAGAGGGTTTATTGAGACCGTATTTACCTCTTTGAGTCCTAGAGGTAGATTAGCTAAGGAAAATCGTCTAATGGTAACAGTTTAAGAAGGACCTGTGTTATTCAGAGGGTTTATTGAGACCGTATTTACCTCTTTGAGTCCTAGAGGTAGATTAGCTAAGGAAAATCGTCTAATGGTAACAGTTTAAGAAGGACCTGTGTTATTCAGAGGGTTTATTGAGACCGTATTTACCTCTTTGAGTCCTAGAGGTAGATTAGCTAAGGAAAATCGTCTAATGGTAACAGTTTAAGAAGGACCTGTGTTATTCAGAGGGTTTATTGAGACCGTATTTACCTCTTTGAGTCCTAGAGGTAGATTAGCTAAGGAAAATCGTCTAATGGTAACAGTTTAAGAAGGACCTGTGTTATTCAGAGGGTTTATTGAGACCGTATTTACCTCTTTGAGTCCTAGAGGTAGATTAGCTAAGGAAAATCGTCTAACGGTAACAGTTTAAGAAGGACCTGTGTTATTCAGAGGGTTTATTGAGACCGTATTTACCTCTTTGAGTCCTAGAGGTAGATTAGCTAAAGAAAATCGTCTAATGGTAACAGTTTAAGAAGGACCTGTGTTATTCAGAGGGTTTATTGAGACCGTATTTACCTCTTTGAGTCCAAGAGGTAGATTAGCTAAGGAAAATCGAAAAGGTAACAGTTTAAGAAGGACCTGTGTTATTCAGAGGGTTTATTGAGACCGTATTTACCTCTTTGAGTCCTAGAGGTAGATTAGCTAAGGAAAATCGTCTAATGGTAACAGTTTAAGAAGGACCTGTGTTATTCAGAGGGTTTATTGAGACCGTATTTACTTCTTTGAGTCCTAGAGGTAGATTAGCTAAGGAAAATCGTCTAATGGTAACAGTTTAAGAAGGACCTGTGTTATTCAGAGGGTTTATCGAGACCGTATTTACCCATTTGAGTCCAAGAGGTAGATTAGCTAAGGAAAATCGAAAAGGTAACAGTTTAAGAAGGACCTGTGTTATTCAGAGGGTTTATTGAGACCGTATTTACCTCTTTGAGTCCAAGAGGTAGATTAGCCAAGGAAAATCGAAAAGGTAACAGTTTAAGAAGGACCTGTGTTATTCAGAGGGTTTATTGAGACCGTATTTACCCCTTTGAGTCCAAGAGGTAGATTAGCTAAGGAAAATCGAAAAGGTAACAGTTTAAGAAGGACCTGTGTTATTCAGAGGGTTTATTGAGACCGTATTTACCTCTTTGAGTCCAAGAGGTAGATTAGCCAAGGAAAATCGAAAAGGTAACAGTTTAAGAAGGACCTGTGTTATTCAGAGGGTTTATTGAGACCGTATTTACCCCTTTGAGTCCTAGAAGTAGATTATAAGCTAAAGAAAATCGGCTAATGGTAACAGTTTAACCCCTTCCGTACCGGGGCCGTCCTTTTAACTTTATTCTGGCTACTATTAGACGATGATATTATGTTAAAAAGGGCCTCCAGCAATTGCCGAGCTTCGAACCATCTCACTTAAGGGGGGTGACCTGTTTTTGTTCTGTCCTTTTCTATCTTTCTCTAGCTTGTATCCATTTGGCCCCATTCAGCCTACTGTTTTAAGACGGTTATCCCCATCCAAGTGTCAATTTTTTACTGGTGAGCGGTAGCGAGCCAGCATATTTTTTAGTTTTGTTTGACAGCAGGCTAAATTTTTACATTTTTCGATAGAAAAATTTCTCCGGCGAAACCGGATTTCTTCATACAATACTGGCTAGCTATCGCTCGCCAGGAAAAAATCGACACCTAGATGGGGATAAACGTCTTAAAATAGTTGGCTGAATGGGGCCGAATGGATACAAGCCAGAGAAAGAGAGAAAAGAACAGAAATAACAGCCAGCAGGTCACCCCCCTTAACCCTATTTACTGCCACACATCCTTCTTGCACTGCACAAGCTCGTCTAAATATACCTAGAAAACAACTAAGAAGACATCCCGGTACAGAAGGGGTTAAGAAGGTCCTGTGTTAAGCCACTGTCACACGAGCGCTTTTTCCGTCAATTTTCCATGAGCAATTTTGTTCTGGTGATATTTAGGGATATTTTTGCATTGGAATCGGAAACTAGATCGAAGGTAGATTATGTTAGGTAGGTTAATTCTTATGGAACTTGTATTTTGAAGCTGCCAGACAACAATTGCCCGTAAAAATTGACGGAAAAATCGTTCGTGTGACACCGCCTTTATTCAGAGAGTTTATTGAGATCGTATTTAATGTAAAGTGAATCTGTTATGGGGGATCGGCGGATTTATTTGCTTATTTACTTGTGTTCTATATTATTGTCTTAGTTTCATCCCTAGACCCCCATCAAGCTTAAATAAACCCCCCCTAGATCCCCCCATTCAAGGTATATTTGTACATTTTTCGATAGCAAAAAGGCGGGTTACTCTTAAAATTACATGCTCGCTTTCGCTCGCCAGGAAAAAATCGACACCAAAATGGCACGAATCGTCTAATGGTACCCAGAATACGATGAAAATTACGTTCCAGTGTTAACCCCTTCTGTACCGGGAACATATTTTTAATTTTATTCTAGCTATATTTAGACGATTGTGTGCAGCAAAAGAAGGATCTGTGGTGGTCAAATGGTTTAAGCGAGATAGTTCGAAGCCTGATAATTACGGGAGGCCCTTTAAAAACTGAATAAAATCGTCTAATAGTAGCCAGAATAAAGTTAAAATGACGTCGGCGGAATAGAAGGGGTTAATCATACGAGACAAATATGCATAAATCGTTTTGAATAATTATAAACCCAAAGTAATTGTCATCATATTCTGGTTACCGTTAGACGATTTTGTTTAGTGTATAATCTACTTCTAGTACTCGAATGGCTAAATACAATCTCAATACACCCTTTTAGTAACATAGGTCCTTCTTAAACTGCATAACACCTGGCTAAATACAATCTCAATACACCCTTTTAGTAACATAGGTCCTTCTTAAACTGCATAACACCTGGCTAAATACAATCTCAATACACCCTTTTAGTAACATAGGTCCTTCTTAAACTGCATAACACCTGGCTAAATACAATCTCAATACACCCTTTTAGTAACATAGGTCCTTCTTAAACTGCATAACACCTGGGTGAATACAATCTCAATACACCCTCTTATAGTAACATAGGTCATTCTTAAACTGTATATAATGGGTAAATACAATCTCAATACACCCTCCTATAGTAACATAGGTCATTCTTAAACTGTATGGTTGTCATGTGAAGCTACACCAACCTTGATAATCCTTTCTTGCACAAGGATGTAGAATAAAAGTCCAGAGATAAGTTTATAGGTTCTTATTAGCCAAAGATATACAGAGCTGGGGTGGCACTGCAATGCTGAGTGCCGACCGGATGTTACTGATGAAAACATGTGCAGCGGTGCCGGATATATTTGGTGCAACGCTGCCGATACTACAGAGTACGGTATATTATCATGGGATATTAAACAATGATAGTATTGCCCTGAAAGTACATGTGTGTATGTTGCAATATGATTAAGGCATGTGTACACTCTGTATATATGTTGTGTGTGCACTTAACCTATATCAACACCTCCCTCCCCCTTCAAGCTCGCAAGACGTTGTCGAGCTGACTCTTTTTCTAGGAGCCTTTCAGACCTACGTGGGGCCATGAGGGAAGTGAAGGACTCTCTTTCTGGGTCCGTGCAAGACACAGGGATCTCAGGGTTATGGGGGAGGGGTTCAACACCAGGGGAATTCACTGGGCGGAGGAAACGACGGTTCCGCCAATATATCTTACCACTGGGGAGACGAACCTCATAATCCCTGGACCTGCCGCAGCCCATGACGACCCCAACCTTGTCCCAGCGGTGAGAAGTCGGGTCTTGGATCCGCACTGTGGTGCCGACTCTCAACCTGGGAAGGGGGCGTGCGTGCTGGTCATAGTTTCTCTGCACCAGCGCAGTGTGGGCGGCTGCACGGCGGTCACAGTCCTCGGCCTTGGCTTGCCACTCTGCTGCAAAGGACTGGGGATGAGCAGGGACACAAGACCGTAGTGGGTGGCCATACAGGATTTGTGCCGGGGAGCGGCCTGTGAAGTTCGGGGTGTTGCGAAGCTCCAACAGTCCACGGTCAAAGTCCTCACAGTCGATGTTGCCTGAGGGAGCCGTCTTCAGTATGAGGTGTTTGACGGACTTGACGGCAGACTCGGCATGACCGTTGGATTGTGGGTAGTGTGGGGAAGAGACCAAGTGATTGACTCCCCAACGCTCCATGAAGTCCCGGAACTCACGGCTAGTCAACTGTGGGCCTCCATCTGTACGTAGGCGGAGGGGTACACCAACTTCCCTGAAGTAGCGGCAGAAGATCCTGATGGTGTTTGAAGCGGTAGTATCTCCTTTGCAGGGTACGACAACGGGCCAGCCTGAGAGTCGGTCTGTTACGACGAGGAAGGATTTCCCCGCCACAGCGAAGAAGTCGGCTGAAACAGACTCGAAAGGCCTAGTTGAGTTGTCGTCGTTGATCATGGGTTCCTGCTGCTGACTAGGCTGTAAGACCTGACACGGCTCACAAGCTTGAACTGTATTGGTGATGTCCGAGTTGATGCCAGGCCAAAAGACAGCCTGTCGCGCCCTACGCTTAGTGGCCTCCACGCCTCTGTGACTATCATGCAGGCGAGCCAAGGTGCAGCGGCGGAGGGCTTCAGGAACCACAACCCTCGCTCCGTACAGGACGAGTTCACCATCTGCTGACGGGTAGTCTCGGAGTTTCCAGAATGGGAGTAGAGAGTTGTGCAGGTCGTAGCGGTTGGTGGGGAAACCCGAAGTAACATACTCACGCAGGCGGATGTACACAGTATCCGCTCTGGCTGCGTCTCGGAGTTCCTGGAGAATCCTGTCTGCGTCCTGTGAAGGAGAGTTGACGGCGGCGGCGGCGGCGTTGACAGTCACGAGGGATCTGAGGTGAACCGTGGCGTCGGCACATGCTAACTCATCCTCTGGCGTCGGGTGGCTGACAGGGGCCCGTGACAACGCATCAGGGATGCAGAGCAACCTGCCAGCGCGCCAGACGGCTGTGAAGAGGTAAGGTGCGACTTTCTCCTTCAGACGTTGGAGGCGGGGATTTTCAACCGCATCAAGGGTGTAGTTGTTGAAGATGGGGATGAGGGGGCGATGGTCCGTCATGAGGGTGAAGTGTTGCAGTCCGATGAGGTAGAACTTGCACTTGGACATGGCCCAGACCACGGCTAGCATTTCCAGCTCAATGGTGGCATAGCGGGACTCGGGGTCGCTTAGGAACCTCGAGCCACACTGAACTAAGCGGAGACGGTTGTTGCCATGATCCTGTAGGAGGGCGTATCCAATACCGTTGAGGCGGGATGCATCAGTTTGTAGAATCACTGGTAGGGAAGGGTCGAATGGGGCCAGGACGGGTGGACTGAGCAGGGCAGCCTTGACCCGGCGGAAAGCCTCATCATGGTCAGCGGTCCACATAAACGACCTCTTCGGGCTCATCAGGGGGCGCAGGGGCTGAGCGGCAGTGGCGATGTCGGGGGTGAACTCCGCCAGCTGGTTCACCAAACCCATGAAGGAGCGAAGGTCGGTGATGTTGGCTGGTGTCGGGAAGTCCTTGATCGCTCCGACTTTGCCAGGGTCAGCCGAGATGCCCTCACCTGAGAGCGTGTACCCACAGAAGTTCACACTGGGTGCGGCGACCACGAACTTGTCCTTGTTGAGTGTGATCCCACTGTCGCGGCACCGTATGAGCACTTCATGGATACGCTGAAGATGTGTGTTGAAGTCCTCGTCGTAGAGCAGCACGTCGTCGACAACCTTGGCACAATTTTGCACCCCTTGGAGGGCCCTATCACCGCGAAGGCAGAAGGCGTCACCTGTCGCAGCGAAACCCATTGGACCTCTACAGTGTTGGAAACGGCCATATGGAGTGATGAAAGTTGTGAGATGCTGGTCCTCCTCTGCAAGTTCCATTTGCCAATATCCACTCAGGGCGTCTGCCGTCGTGAAGAATTTCGCCTGCGGGGCCACACTGCGGATCGCTTCGAAAGGCGTCGGTGAGGGGTGGGCTGGGCGGGAAACTTGGCAGTTGAGCTTGGTGAGATCTACGGCGAGGCGAACTTCGGCGTTGGGCTTGGCGACGACGACGAGGGGGTGGCACCACTCTGAAGGTTCATCGATGGCCGGTTTGATGATACCTTGTGCTACTAGCGAGTCCAGCTCCTGCTTAACTTTGTCCCTGAAAGCAAAGGGGATCTGCCGCGGGGTGTAGATGGCAAAAGGCACGGCATCGTCCTTGAGGTGGATCCGCATTGGGGGACCCTTCATAGGCTTGAGTGGAGCTGTCTGGAGATCCTCCTTGGAGACCAAAACGTCCTTGAACTCTCGAAGAAAGAACTCCATGGCTTGTGCAGGTGATGTGGTGGCTGTGAAGGGTAGCTCCTTACACCTGTAGATATGTTTAACCTGTAGAATTGGCTTGGGGAATTCTGCTGAGATGATGGCCAATGCTTGACAGTGGCGTTTGGACAGAAGCGGCGTCTGAACACCCTCGCGGACTTGGACTGTGGCCGAACAGGAGCGTTTGCTGATGGTGAGTTGTGCATGAAACGTCCCCAAAGCAGGAGCCATTGCAGAGCCATCCGCGTTGAGCGTTGTTGTCGGAGGCGGAGGTCGTAGGCTGCTGAGAGGAATCCGAAGTATGTCGAGGTGTCGTCAGCCGATCACTGTGATGTCTGCACCTGTGTCAGGAAGCATGTGGAGTTTTATTGTGGTGCCGCTGTAGGTGAGACTCACGGATGTCAGTGTGGGTGCCTGAACAGGTGATCCCACACGTCGACAACTTGTGGTCTTCTTTGCTGTAGACTTGTTGTGTACAAAGGAGTACAAAGTGGGAGGAAGCGTTGTTGTCCTGTGTGGCGGGCGTCTTGGAAGATCTGCAGCATTTGTCGTAGTGGCCCATATGGTTGCAGCGACGACACTGGGCGGTGGCAGCAGGGCAAGCAGGAGTCCTAGGCTTATGACCACGACGGCCACAGTTAGTGCAGCTGTAGTCTTCAGCCGGGCACTTGTTCTTGTCGTGCTGGCGAGCACAACGTTGGCAGGCAGCAGCCGACGCCAAGGACTGTTGCGATGTGGAGAACTTGTCGCGTTGCTTAACCTGCTTGTTCTGCTTGTACGCTGACACGGCGTTAACCTGGGACGGTGGGGCACGTATGGCTGATGTAGCACTTCGAGTGGCCTCATAGGAACGGCAAGTGTTGACGATGTCCTGTAATGAAGGGGTGGCGTCGAGGGAAAGCAGCTTCTGTACAAGTTCTTCGTCATGTATGCCCATCAGAATGACCATCTTGAGTTGGGTCTCCTTGCAGGCTGAAGAGTTCCCTGGGCAGACGTCAATTTCTTCGGCGATGTGGCAGAGGCGGACGTAGAAATTGTTGAATGACTCGCCCTGTTTTTGCTTGCAACTGAACAGGTCCCTGCGACGGAGAGCTTCATTGCGAGAATTCTTGATGTGCTCCTGAAGTGCATCGAGGACTGCATCAACGGTCTTGTCGGTGTCAGGGGGTATGCTTAAGGTGTGCTCCAAAAGCCGCTGTGTCTCCAGGGTTAAGCACATCCGCATCTGGATCAGTTGTTTCTCCCTCGGTAATTTAGATAAGTCTACCATAATAGAGTAATCGTCCCACCGACGCCTCCATTCTCTGAAAACCTGGAAGGTGGCATCAGCACGAAGGGGCGGCGGGTTCTGGGTGATAGCCTTTTGTGGTGGAAGTGGAGCTGTAGGGGTGGAGGATGTTGTGGAATTGGGTGTTGTCCCCGTTGAGGTAGGTGTAGGTGCGGCGGCAGGTGGGGTAATTTGGGCCAGAGCCTGGACAAGGGCGGAGAACTTGGCATCGTCCATCTGTCTCCTGTAGTCCTCCTCCATGCGTCGTCTTGTTTCCTCCTCCTGTCGTCGGTTTTCCTCTTCCCATCTTCTGCGGTCCTCCTCCTGTCGTCTGCGGTCCTCCTCCTGTCTTCTGGTATAGTCGTCCCGTTGTCTGCATTGCTCCATATACTGTATAAGCTGAAGGAGGTCTGCACTTGTGGTAGGTTGTAGACTTGCAGGGTGTGGTGGCAGGGGTGGCATCCCCCTATAGTGTAGGGGAGGTAAAGTGGGGGGAGGTTGGGGAGGTGGAGTGAAATGATGGGTGGTGATTGGAGAGGTTGGAGTGGAATGAACTGACTGGTACCCCTTACCAGCAACTCCAACAGTATCTCCATCATTATCTCCACCACTATCTCCACCAGTAGCTCCACCATTATCTCCCTCCCCAGTATGGTCGTGCGGGGTGTCTCTGGGCTCCCCATGAATCTGCTCATCTCCCTCCATAATTGGTTGATAGCTGACACACTGTAGTCTTGCAGGAACGGTGAAAATGTGCAGTACAACTGGAACAGTTTATTTAATAGTGCGAGAAATTATCTGTGCTAGAGTGAGTGAGTGAGTGAGTGCGGTAGGCTTGGCACCACCGTGTTGACTTGGCAGCGATGTGCGTGTGTCCGTGCGCGCATGTACCGGCACAGCTGGAGGGCGTGAGGGGTGGTAGCTTAGCTGCAGAGTTCAGTGTGGCTGGAGCCGTCAGAGAGGGAGGGTATGCTGCTCCTAGCTCTTGTCCAGCTCTGTTTCGGCGGCTATAACCCTCACAGCAAGTTGGGAATGGGCACAAATGACATGGGACATATAATAAAGGCACTGCACTACACTCTTAAGTACTTCACTGCACTATAAAGCACTGCACAATAATATATCCAAGGCTGGAGAGGTGAGGTCTTGCAAGATGGCTGGCTGAGAATCCGGTCTTGGCTCGTATCTCCTGGCTGTATTAACACACTGCGCCATGCATGGTTGTCATGTGAAGCTACAACAACCTTGATAATCCTTTCTTGCACAAGGATGTAGAATAAAAGTCCAGAGATAAGTTTATAGGTTCTTATTAGCCAAAGATATACAGAGCTGGGGTGGCACTGCAATGCTGAGTGCCGACCGGATGTTACTGATGAAAACATGTGCAGCGGTGCCGGATATATTTGGTGCAACGCTGCCGATACTACAGAGTACGGTATATTATCATGGGATATTAAACAATGATAGTATTGCCCTGAAAGTACATGTGTGTATGTTGCAATATGATTAAGGCATGTGTACACTCTGTATATATGTTGTGTGTGCACTTAACCTATATCAACATAAACTGCATAACACCTGGGTGAATACAATCTCAATACACTCTCTTGGTAACACAGGTCCTTCTTAAACTGCATAAAATCATCTAGTTTTAGCCAGAATCAAAGTTAAAAATCCGTCATGGTGCTGAAGGGGTTAAGGGGAGATGGGCCGGTTTTCTGGGCCGCCTTCTATCTCATGTTTAGCCCCATTAGTTTTCAGATTTTATGACGTTCGGAACATTAGTTTGACGATTTTAACACCGTTCACCCAATTTCGTTGTCACATTTAAGACCTTTCGTGCCATTTAGGTGTCGATTTTATCCTGGCGAGCGAGAGCGAGCCTATAATATTAACAAGAACTGGCCTTCGGCCGAGACATTTTCCTACCGAAAAATGTACACATTTATCTTGAATGGGGGTCTAGGGGGTGTTTATTTAAGCTTGATAGAGGTCTACCGAGAAAACTAAAAACAAAAAAATATATATATAAAATATAAATCCACCCATACTGTACCGGCGACGTATTTATTTACTGGATTTCAGCTACAGTTAGACAATTTAATTAAGTTTGGGAAGGACATATGGTACCGGTATATAGTTTGGGAAGGACATATGGTACCGGTATATAGTTTGGGAAGGACATATGGTACCGGTATATAGTTAAAAAGATGAATCGAGATAATCGTCTAATAGTTGCCAGAAAATTATGAGAAAGATGTCACCGGGACTGTAGGAGTTAACCCCTTCTGTACCGGCGACGTAATTTGTATTTTATTTCAGCTATATTTAGGCGATTTTATGAAGCTTAGGATGGCTATATGGTAGCTAACAGGATTAATTTATGAAGCTTAGGATGGCTATATGGTAGCTAACAGAATTAATTTATGAAGCTTAGGATGGCTATATGGTAGCTAACAGGATTAATTTATGAAGCTTAGGATGGCTATATGGTAGCTAACAGGATTAATTTATGAAGCTTAGGGTGGCTATATGGTAGCTAACAGGATTTATGAAGCTTAGGATGGCTATATGGTAGCTAACAGGATTAATTTATGAAGCTTAGGATGGCTATATGGTAGCTAACAGGATTAATTTATGAAGCTTAGGATGGCTATATGGTAGCTAACAGGATTAATTTATGAAGCTTAGGATGGCTATATGGTAGCTAACAGGATTAATTTATGAAGCTTAGGATGGCTATATGGTAGCTAACAGGATTAATTTATGAAGCTTAGGATGGCTATCTGTAGCTAACAGGATTAATTTATGAAGCTTAGGATGGCTATATGGTAGCTAACAGCTTAATTTATGAAGCTTAGGATGGCTATATGGTAGCTAACAGGATTAATTTATGAAGCTTAGGATGGCTATATGGTAGCTAACAGGATTAATTATGAAGCTTAGGATGGCTATATGGTAGCTAACAGGATTAATTTATGAGCTTAGGATGGCTATATGGTAGCTAACAGGATTAATTTATGAAGCTTAGGATGGCTATATGGTAGCTAACAGGATTAATTTATGAAGCTTAGGATGGCTATATGGTAGCTAACAGGATTAATTTATGAAGCTTAGGATGGCTATATGGTAGCTAACAGGATTAATTTATGAAGCTTAGGATGGCTATATGGTAGCTAACAGGATTAATTTATGAAGCTTAGGATGGCTATATGGTAGCTAACAGGATTAATTTATGAGCTTAGGATGGCTATATGGTAGCTAACAGGATTAATTTATGAAGCTTAGGATGGCTATATGGTAGCTAACAGGATTAATTTATGAAGCTTAGGATGGCTATATGGTAGCTACAGGATTAATTTATGAAGCTTAGGATGGCTATATGGTAGCTAACAGGATAAATTTATGAAGCTTAGGATGGCTATATGGTAGCTAACAGGATTAATTTATGAAGCTTAGGATGGCTATATGGTAGCTAACAGGATTAATTTATGAAGCTTAAGATGGCTATATGGTAGCTAACAGGATTAATTTATGAAGCTTAGGATGGCTTATGGTAGCTAACAGGATTAATTTATGAAGCTTAGGATGGCTATATGGTAGCTAACAGGATAAATTTATGAAGCTTAGGATGGCTATATGGTAGCTAACAGGATTAATTTATGAAGCTTAGGATGGCTATATGGTAGCTAACAGGATTAATTTATGAAGCTTAGGATGGCTATATGGTAGCTAACAGGAATAATTTATGAAGCTTAGGGTGGCTATATGGTAGCTAACAGGATTAATTTATGAAGCTTAGGATGGCTACATGGTAGCTAACAGGATTAATTTATGAAGCTTAGGATGGCTATATGGTAGCTAACAGGATTAATTTATGAAGCTTAA